>CM057819.1:29064257-29497994 GCA_030067965.1 Latrodectus elegans | reverse complement strand
TTAAATAAAAATACCTCAAAATGTTTGCAACAGTATCCTCTACATGATGTAATTTCGTGCCAAACATTTCTTGACACCTAAAAGATCCCCACGTTTTCTGAAAATTCAAATTTTTGTGTGTTTTGGTTGGATTTTAGAAAAGTGAGGAGTGCACCGACTCCAACCATAGGATCTCAATTATTAAACCATAAAAATGTTCGCAACAGTCTCCACTAAGAGATTCAGTTTGGTTCCTGACATCTCTAGCTATTAATATGTGCTAATCATTCCCCCATTTTTTTAAAAATTCAATTTTTGTGTGTTTTTGTTAGGATTTTAGAAAATTCAGGAGTGCACTGACTCCAACCATAGGATCTTAAATATTAACACATTAAAATGTTCGCAACATTCTCCTGTACATGATTCAGATTCGTTCCAGACAACACTATTCTTCTAAAGTGTCCTTATCATCCCCAACCCTTTTTAATAATTCAAATTTTTGTTTCTTCTTGGTCGTATTTTAGATAATTGAGGAGTGCTACATTTTAAACCATAAGATGTTAAATATTAAAACATCAAAATGTTCGCAACAGTATTCTGTATTAGATTGAATTTAGTTTCAGACATCTCTAGACATTTAAAATGTCCTAATCAGCCCCCCAATTTTTAAGAATTCAAATTTTTGTGTCTTTTTGTTGCGATTTTAGAAAATTGAGGAGTGCACCGACTCCAACCATAGGATCTTGTATATTAATACATCAAAATGTTTGCAATAGTCTCCACTATAACATTCAGTTTGGTGCCAGACATTTCTTCACACCTAAAATGTCCTGAGCAAGCCCCTATAAAAATCAATTTTGAGTCCTTTTAAATGTACTTTAATGAAATTGGGAAGTGTTATTACTCCAACCATGGGATCTTAAATATTAATAGATCAAAATGTTTGCAACAGTCTCCTCTACAAGATTTAGTTGGTCTCCAGACATAACTAACCACCTAAAATGACCTAGTAATTCCCTACTCCCCTTTTTTAAAGAATTCAAATTTCAGTGTTTTTTTGTTGGGTTTTAGAAAATGGAGTAGTGTTACCACTCCAACCATAAGATCTTTTATATTAATTTAT
Source organism: Latrodectus elegans (assembly GCA_030067965.1). Lineage (NCBI taxonomy): Eukaryota > Metazoa > Arthropoda > Arachnida > Araneae > Theridiidae > Latrodectus > Latrodectus elegans. Next base: position 29,496,892 of record CM057819.1, on the reverse strand, counting down.
TAAAATGTTCGTACTATTCTCCTCTACAAGATTCAGTTTGGTTCCAGACACCTCTAGTCTTCTAAAATGTCCTAATTACCCCCCCCCTTTTTAAGAAATCAAATTTTTGTGTCTTCTCTGTCAGACTTTAGATAATTGAGGACTGCTACAAATTAAACCATGGGTTGTTAAATATTAATACATCGAGATGTTTGCAACAGTGTCCACTGTGAGATTCAATTTGGTTCAAGACATCTCTAGTCTTCTAAAATGTCCTAATTAGCCCCCCCTTTTTTAAAATTATATTTTTTGTGTTTTTTGTTGGGATTTTTGAAAATTGAGGAGTGTACTGACTCCAACCATAGGATCTTAAATATTAATACATTAAAATGTTCGCAACATTCTCCTGTACATGATTCAGTTTGATTCCAGACAACACTATTCTTCTAAAGTGTCCTTATCATCCCCCAACCCTTTTTAATAATTCAAATTTTTGTGTCTTTTTGGTCGCATTTTAGAAAATTGAGGAGTGCTCCGATTCCAACCATAGGATCTTAAATATTAATACATCAAAATGTTAGTACATCAAAGTACCTCAAAATGTTCGCAACAGTATCCTCTACATGATTCAAATTGGTGCCAAACATTTCTTGACACCTAAATTGATCCTAATAGGCCACCCACCCTTTTTTTAAGAATTCAAATATTTGTGTTTTTTGGTTGGATTTCAGAAAATTGAATAGTGTTACGACTCCCACCATGTGATTTACTATTTTAAAGCGTCTGAATCAGCCCCCCCTCCTCCTTTTCTAAGAATTCAAATTTTTGTCTACTTTTGGTCGCATTTTAGAAAATTGAGGAGTGCTCCGATTCCAACCATAGGATCTTAAATATTAATACATCAAAATGTTCGAAACAGTCTCCTCTACAAGATTCAGTTTGGTCTTAGACATCTGTAGTCTCCTAAAATGTCCTAATAAAAACACCCTTTCAAAGAAATCAAATTTTCGGTCTTTTTGTTTCGATTGTAGATAATTGAAGAGTGATAAGACTCCAACCATGGGATCTTAAATATTCATACATCAAAATATTCGCAACTGTGTCCAATATGTGATTCAATTTGGTTCAAAACATCTCTAGTCTTCTAAAATGTCCTAATTAGTCCCCCATTTTTAAAAACTACTATTTTTGTGTCATTTTCTCGGGATGATAGAAAATTGAGGAGTGCCCCGACTCCACCCATAGTATTTTAAATATTAATACTTCAAAATGTTTGCAACATTATTCTCTAAAATATTCAGATGGTGCCAGACATTTCTGGACACCGAAATTGTCTTAATCAGCCCATCCCGCTAAACATTAATTTTGTGTCTGTGTGATTGTATTTAAAAATTGCGGATTGTTATGACTCTAACCATGGGATCTTAAATAACAATACATCAAAATGTTTGCAACATTATCCTCTACATTATTCAGTTTAGTTTTAGACACCTCTAGTCTTTAAAATGTCCTAATCAGCCCCGCCTTCTTAAGAATTCAAATTTTTGAGTCTTCTTGGTCGGATTTTGGTTAATTGAGGAGTGTTATAACTTGAACCATGCGATGTTAAATATTAATACATCTAAACGTTAGCAACAGTGTCCTCTATGGGATTCAATTTGGTTCCAGACATCTCTACTATTTTAAAGCGTCTGAATCAGCCCCCCCTTCTACTTTTCTAAGAATTCAAATTTTTGTCTACTTTTGGTCGAATTTTAGATAATTCAAGAGTGCTCCGACTCCAACCATAGATTCTTAAATATTAATACCTCAAAATGTTCGCAATAGTATCCTCTACATGATTCAATTTGGTGTCAAACATTTCTTGACACCTAAAAGATCCTAATAGGACACCCACCCTTTTTTTAAGAATTCAAATTTTTGTGTTTTTTGGTTGGATTTCAGAAAATTGAATAGTGTTACGACTCCCACCATGTGATTTACTATTTTAAAGCGTCTGAATCAGCCCCTCCCTCCTCCTTTTCTAAGAATTCAAATTTTTGTCTACTTTTGGTCGCATTTTAGAAAATTGAGGAGTGCTCCGATTCCAACCATAGGATCTTAAATATTAATACATCAAAATGTTCGAAACAGTCTCCTCTACAAAATTCAGTTTGGTCTTAGACATCTGTTTCTCCTAAAATGTCCTAATAAAAACACCCTTTCAAAGAAATCAAATTTTTCGGTCTTTTGTTTGGATTGTAGATAATTGAAGAGTGATAAGATTCCAACCATGGGATCTTAAATATTCATACATCAAAATATTCGCAACTGTGTCCAATATGTGATTCAATTTGGTTCAAAACATCTCTAGTCTTCTAAAATGTACTAATTAGCCCCCCCCCCCCATTTTTTAAAAACTACTATTTTTTGTGTCTTTTTCTAGGGTTTATAGAAAATTGAGGAGTGCCCCGACTCCAACCATAGTATTTTAAATATTAATACTTCAAAATGTTTGCAACATTATTCTCTAAAATATTCAGTATGGTGCCAGACATTTCTGGACACCTAAATTGTATTAATCAGCCCATCCCTATAAAAATTAATTTTGTGTCTTTTTGATTGTATTTAAAAACTTGAGGATTGTTATGACTCCAACCATGGGATCTTAAATATTAATACATCAAAATGTTTGCAACATTATCCTCTACGTTATTCAGTTTAGTTCCAGACACCTCTAGTCTTTAAAATGTCCTAATCAGCCCCGCCTTCGTAAGAATTCAAATTTTTGAGTCTTCTTGGTCGGATTTTGGTTAATTGAGGAGTGTTATAACTTGAACCATGGGATGTTAAATATTAATACATCTAAACGTCCGCAACAGTGTCCTCTATGGGAATCAATTTGGTTCCAGACATCTCTACTATTTTAAAGCGTCTGAATCAGCCCCCCTTCTCCTTTTCTGAGAATTCAAATTTTTGTCTACTTTTGGTCGAATTTTAGATAATTCAAGAGTGCTCCGACTCCAACCATAGATTCTTAAATATTAATACCTCAAAATGTTCGCAATAGTATCCTCTACATGATTCAATTTGGTGCCAAACATTTCTTGACACCTAAAAGATCCTAATAGGACACCCACCCTTTTTTTAAGAATTCAAATTTTTGTGTTTTTTGCTTGGATTTTAGAAAATTGAATAGTGTTACGACTCCCACCATGTGATCTTATATAATAATACATTAAAATGTTCGTACTATTTTCCTCTACAAGATTCAGTTTGGTTCCAGACACATCTAGTCTTCTAAAATGCCCTAATAAGCCCCCCCCTTTTAAGAATTTATATTTTATTTCTTTCTGGTTGGATTTTAGAAAATTCAGCAATGCACCGAATCCAACCATAGGATCTCTTATATTAATCCATCAAAATGATCGCAACAGTGTCCACTATGAGATTCAAATTGGTTCCAGGCATCTCTAGTTTCTAAAATATAATAATCAGCCCCACCCCCATTTTTTTAAAAATTCAATTTTTTGTGCCTTTTTGTTAGGATTTTAGAAAATTAAGGGTGCACCGACTCCAACCATAGGATCTTATATATTAATGCATCAAAATGTTTGCAACAGTCTCCGCTATTACATTCAGTTCGGTGCCAGACATTTCTTGACATCTAAAATGGCCTGAGCAACCCCCTATAAAAATCAATTTTGTGTCTTTTTGAATGCATTTTAAAAAATTGGGAAGTGTTATCACTCCAACCATGGGATCTTAAATATTAATAGATCAAAATGTTTGCAACATTCTCCTCTACAAGATTTAGTTGGTCTCCAGACATAACTAACCACCTGAAATCACCTAGTAATTCCATCCCCCCCTTTTTTTATGAATTCAAACTTCAGTGTTTTTTTTGTTGGATTTTAGAAAATTCAGTAGTGCACCGCCTCCAACCATAGGACCTTAAATATTAATACATCAAAGAGTTCGCAACATTCTCCTCTTGATGATTCAATTTGGTTCCAGACATCTCTAGTCTTCTAAAATGTCCTAATCACAACCCCTTTTTTGAGAATTTAAATTTTCGTGTCTTCTTGTTCGGATTTTAAATAAATGAGGAGTGCTACAACTTAAACCATGGGATCTTAAATATTGATACATCAAAATATTCGCAACTGTGTCCAATATGTGATTTAATTTGGTTCAAGACATCTTTAATCTTCTAAAATGTCCTAATTAGCCACCCCCCACCCATTTTTAAAAATTCAATTTTTTGTGTCTATTTGTTAGGATTTTAGAAAACTGAGGAGTGCACCGACTCCAACCATAGGATTTTAAATATTAATACCTCAAAATGTTCGCAACAGTATTCTCTAATAAATTCAGTATGGTGCCAGACATTTCTTGACACCTAAATTGTCCTAATCAGCCCACCCCTATAAAAATTAATTTTGTGTCTTTTTCATTGTATTTAAAAAAATTGAGGAGTGTTTTGACTCCATCCATGGGATCTTAAATATTAATACATCAAAATGTTCGCAACATTATCCTCTGCATTATTCAGTTTGGTTCCAGACACGTCTTGTGTTCTAAAATGACTTGATCATCCCCCCCCTTTATAAGAATTTAAATTTTTGTGTCTTCTTGGTCGGATTTTAGATAATTGAGGAGTGCTACAACTTAAACCATGGGACGTTAAATATTAATACATCTAAACGTTCGCAAGAGTGTCGTCTATGAGATTCAATTTGCTTCCAAACATCTCTGGTCTTATAAAATCAGCATTCGCTTTTCAAAAATTCAAATTTTCGTGTCTTTTTGTTCGAATTTTAGAAAATTGAGGAGTGCACCGACTCCATCCATAGGATCTTAAATATTAATACGTCAAAATGTTCGCAACATTCTCCTCTACATGTTTCAGTTTGGTTCCAGACAAATCTAGTCCTCTAAAATGTCCTAATCAGCCCCCTACTTTTTAAGAACTCAAATTTTTGTGTCTTTTGGTCAGATGTTTGATAATTGAGGAATGTTACAACTCGAACCAGGGGATGTTAAATATTAATACATCTAAACGTTCGCAAGAGTGTCCTCTATTAGAATCGATTTGGTTGCAGACATCTCTAGTTTTCTAAAACGTCTGAATCAGTCCCCCCCCCTTTTCTAAGGATTCAAATTTTTGTCTCTTTTTAATCAAACTTTAATAAATTCAGGAGTGCTCCGACTCCAACTATAGTTTCTTAAATAAAAATACCTCAAAATGTTTGCAACAGTATCCTCTACATGATGTAATTTCGTGCCAAACATTTCTTGACACCTAAAAGATCCCCACGTTTTCTGAAAATTCAAATTTTTGTGTGTTTTGGTTGGATTTTAGAAAAGTGAGGAGTGCACCGACTCCAACCATAGGATCTCAATTATTAATCCATCCAAATGTTCGCAACAGTGTCCACTATGAGATTCAGTTTGGTTCCCGACATCTCTAGCTATTAATATGTGCTAATCATCCCCCCCCCATATTTTAAAAATTCAATTTTTTGTGTGTTTTTGTTAGGATTTTAGAAAATTCAGGAGTGCACCGACTCCAACCATAGGATCTTAAATATTAACACATTAAAATGTTCGCAACATTCTCCTGTACATGATTCAGATTCGTTCCAGACAACACTATTCTTCTAAAGTGTCCTTATCATCCCCAACCCTTTTTAATAATTCAAATTTTTGTTTCTTCTTGGTCGTATTTTAGATAATTGAGGAGTGCTACATTTTAAACCATAAGATGTTAAATATTAAAACATCAAAATGTTCGCAACAGTATTCTGTATTAGATTGAATTTAGTTTCAGACATCTCTAGACATTTAAAATGTCCTAATCAGCCCCCAATTTTAAGAATTCAAATTTTTGTGTCTTTTTGTTGCGATTTTAGAAAATTGAGGAGTGCACCGACTCCAACCATAGGATCTTGTATATTAATACATCAAAATGTTTGCAATAGTCTCCACTATAACATTCAGTTTGGTGCCAGACATTTCTTCACACCTAAAATGTCCTGAGCAAGCCCCTATAAAAATCAATTTTGAGTCCTTTTAAATGTACTTTAAAGAAATTGGGAAGTGTTATTACTCCAACCATGGGATCTTAAATATTAATAGATCAAAATGTTTGCAACAGTCTCCTCTACAAGATTTAGTTGGTCTCCAGACATAACTAACCACCTAAAATGACCTAGTAATTCCCTACTCCCCTTTTTAAAGAATTCAAATTTCAGTGTTTTTTGTTGGGTTTTAGAAAATGGTGTAGTGTTACCACTCCAACCATAAGATCTTTTATATTAATTTATTAAAATGTTCGTACTATTCTCCTCTACAAGATTCAGTTTGGTTCCAGACACCTCTAGTCTTCTAAAATGTCCTAATTACCCCCCCTTTTTAAGAAATCAAATTTTTGTGTCTTCTCTGTCAGACTTTAGATAATTGAGGACTGCTACAAATTGAACCATGGGTTGTTAAATATTAATACATCGAAATGTTTGCAACAGTGTCCACTGTGAGATTCAATTTGGTTCAAGACATCTCTAGTCTTCTAAAATGTCCTAATTAGCCCCCCCCCGTTTTTAAAAATTCTATTTTTTGTGTTTTTTTGTTGGGATTTTAGAAAATTGAGGAGTGTACTGACTCCAACCATAGGATCTTAAATATTAATACATTAAAATGTTCGCAACATTCTCCTGTACATGATTCAGTTTGATTCCAGACAACACTATTCTTCTAAAGTGTCCTTATCATCCCCCAACCCTTTTTAATAATTCAAATTTTTGTGTCTTTTTGGTCGCATTTTAGAAAATTGAGGAGTGCTCCGATTCCAACCATAGGATCTTAAATATTAATACATCAAAATGTTAGTACATCAAAGTACCTCAAAATGTTCGCAACAGTATCCTCTACATGATTCAAATTGGTGCCAAACATTTCTTGACACCTAAATTGATCCTAATAGGCCACCCACCCTTTTTTTAAGAATTCAAATATTTGTGTTTTTTGGTTGGATTTCAGAAAATTGAATAGTGTTACGACTCCCACCATGTGATTTACTATTTTAAAGCGTCTGAATCAGCCCCCCCTCCTCCTTTTCTAAGAATTCAAATTTTTGTCTACTTTTGGTCGCATTTTAGAAAATTGAGGAGTGCTCCGATTCCAACCATAGGATCTTAAATATTAATACATCAAAATGTTCGAAACAGTCTCCTCTACAAGATTCAGTTTGGTCTTAGACATCTGTAGTCTCCTAAAATGTCCTAATAAAAACACCCTTTCAAAGAAATCAAATTTTTCGGTCTTTTTGTTTCGATTGTAGATAATTGAAGAGTGATAAGACTCCAACCATGGGATCTTAAATATTCATACATCAAAATATTCGCAACTGTGTCCAATATGTGATTCAATTTGGTTCAAAACATCTCTAGTCTTCTAAAATGTCCTAATTAGCCCCCCCCCCATTTTTAAAAACTTCTATTTTTTGTGTCTTTTTCTAGGGATTATAGAAAATTGAGGAGTGCCCCGACTCCAACCATAGTATTTTAAATATTAATACTTCAAAATGTTTGCAACATTATTCTCTAAAATATTCAGATGGTGCCAGACATTTCTGGACACCTAAATTGTATTAATCAGCCCATCCCTATAAAAATTAATTTTGTGTCTTTTTGATTGTATTTAAAAATTGCGGATTGTTATGACTCTAACCATGGGATCTTAAATAACAATACATCAAAATGTTTGCAACATTATCCTCTACATTATTCAGTTTAGTTTTAGACACCTCTAGTCTTTAAAATGTCCTAATCAGCCCCGCCTTCTTAAGAATTCAAATTTTTGAGTCTTCTTGGTCGGATTTTGGTTAATTGAGGAGTGTTATAACTTGAACCATGCGATGTTAAATATTAATACATCTAAACGTTAGCAACAGTGTCCTCTATGGGATTCAATTTGGTTCCAGACATCTCTACTATTTTAAAGCGTCTGAATCAGCCCCCCCTTCTACTTTTCTAAGAATTCAAATTTTTGTCTACTTTTGGTCGAATTTTAGATAATTCAAGAGTGCTCCGACTCCAACCATAGATTCTTAAATATTAATACCTCAAAATGTTCGCAATAGTATCCTCTACATGATTCAATTTGGTGTCAAACATTTCTTGACACCTAAAAGATCCTAATAGGACACCCACCCTTTTTTTAAGAATTCAAATTTTTGTGTTTTTTGGTTGGATTTCAGAAAATTGAATAGTGTTACGACTCCCACCATGTGATTTACTATTTTAAAGCGTCTGAATCAGCCCCTCCCTCCTCCTTTTCTAAGAATTCAAATTTTTGTCTACTTTTGGTCGCATTTTAGAAAATTGAGGAGTGCTCCGATTCCAACCATAGGATCTTAAATATTGATACATCAAAATGTTCGAAACAGTCTCCTCTACAAAATTCAGTTTGGTCTTAGACATCTGTTTCTCCTAAAATGTCCTAATAAAAACACCCTTTCAAAGAAATCAAATTTTTCGGTCTTTTTGTTTGGATTGTAGATAATTGAAGAGTGATAAGATTCCAACCATGGGATCTTAAATATTCATACATCAAAATATTCGCAACTGTGTCCAATATGTGATTCAATTTGGTTCAAAACATCTCTAGTCTTCTAAAATGTACTAATTAGCCCCCCCCCCATTTTTTAAAAACTACTATTTTTTGTGTCTTTTTCTAGGGTTTATAGAAAATTGAGGAGTGCCCCGACTCCAACCATAGTATTTTAAATATTAATACTTCAAAATGTTTGCAACATTATTCTCTAAAATATTCAGTATGGTGCCAGACATTTCTGGACACCTAAATTGTATTAATCAGCCCATCCCTATAAAAATTAATTTTGTGTCTTTTTGATTGTATTTAAAAACTTGAGGATTGTTATGACTCCAACCATGGGATCTTAAATATTAATACATCAAAATGTTTGCAACATTATCCTCTACGTTATTCAGTTTAGTTCCAGACACCTCTAGTCTTTAAAATGTCCTAATCAGCCCCGCCTTCGTAAGAATTCAAATTTTTGAGTCTTCTTGGTCGGATTTTGGTTAATTGAGGAGTGTTATAACTTGAACCATGGGATGTTAAATATTAATACATCTAAACGTCCGCAACAGTGTCCTCTATGGGAATCAATTTGGTTCCAGACATCTCTACTATTTTAAAGCGTCTGAATCAGCCCCCCTTCTCCTTTTCTGAGAATTCAAATTTTTGTCTACTTTTGGTCGAATTTTAGATAATTCAAGAGTGCTCCGACTCCAACCATAGATTCTTAAATATTAATACCTCAAAATGTTCGCAATAGTATCCTCTACATGATTCAATTTGGTGCCAAACATTTCTTGACACCTAAAAGATCCTAATAGGACACCCACCCTTTTTTTAAGAATTCAAATTTTTGTGTTTTTTGCTTGGATTTTAGAAAATTGAATAGTGTTACGACTCCCACCATGTGATCTTATATAATAATACATTAAAATGTTCGTACTATTTTCCTCTACAAGATTCAGTTTGGTTCCAGACACATCTAGTCTTCTAAAATGCCCTAATAAGCCCCCCCCGTTTAAGAATTTATATTTTATTTCTTTCTGGTTGGATTTTAGAAAATTCAGCAATGCACCGAATCCAACCATAGGATCTCTTATATTAATCCATCAAAATGATCGCAACAGTGTCCACTATGAGATTCAAATTGGTTCCAGGCATCTCTAGTTTCTAAAATATAATAATCAGCCCCACCCCCATTTTTTTAAAAATTCAATTTTTTGTGCCTTTTTGTTAGGATTTTAGAAAATTAAGGGTGCACCGACTCCAACCATAGGATCTTATATATTAATGCATCAAAATGTTTGCAACAGTCTCCGCTATTACATTCAGTTCGGTGCCAGACATTTCTTGACATCTAAAATGGCCTGAGCAACCCCCTATAAAAATCAATTTTGTGTCTTTTTGAATGCATTTTAAAAAAATTGGGAAGTGTTATCACTCCAACCATGGGATCTTAAATATTAATAGATCAAAATGTTTGCAACATTCTCCTCTACAAGATTTAGTTGGTCTCCAGACATAACTAACCACCTGAAATCACCTAGTAATTCCATCCCCCCCTTTTTTTATGAATTCAAACTTCAGTGTTTTTTTGTTGGATTTTAGAAAATTAAGTAGTGCACCGCCTCCAACCATAGGACCTTAAATATTAATACATCAAAGAGTTCGCAACATTCTCCTCTACATGATTCACTTTGGTTCCAGACATCTCTAGTCTTCTAAAATGTCCTAATCACACCCCCTTTATTAAGAATTTCAATTTTTGTGTCTTCTTGTTCGGATTTTAAATAAATGAGCAGTACTACAACTTAATCCATGAAATGTTAAATATTAATACATCAAAATGTTCGCAACTGTGTCCAATATGTGATTCAATTTGGTTCAAGACATCTCAAGTCTTCTAAAATATCCTAATTAGCCACCCCCCACCCATTTTTTAAAAATTCAATTTTTTGTGTCTATTTGTTAGGGTTTTAGAAAACTGAGGAGTGCACCGACTCCAACCATAGGATTTTAAATATTAATACCTCAAAATGTTCGCAACAGTATTCTCTAATAAATTCAGTATGGTGCCAGACATTTCTTGACACCTAAATTGTCCTAATCAGCCCACCCCTATAAAAATTAATTTTGTGTCTTTTTCATTGTATTTAAAAAAATTGAGGAGTGTTTTGACTCCATCCATGGGATCTTAAATATTAATACATCAAAATGTTCGCATCATTATCCTCTGCATAATTCAGTTTGGTTCCAGACAAGTCTAGTGTTCTAAAATGATTTGATCATCCCCCCTTTATAAGAATTTAAATTTTTGTGTCTTCTTGGTCGGATTTTAGATAATTGAGGAGTGCTACAACTTAAACCATGGGACGTTAAATATTAATACATCTAAACGTTCGCAAGAGTGTCGTCTATGAGATTCAATTTGCTTCCAAACATCTCTGGTCTTATAAAATCAGCATTCGCTTTTCAAACAATTCAAATTTTCGTGTCTTTTTGTTCGAATTTTAGAAAATTGAGGAGTGCACCGACTCCATCCATAGGATCTTAAATATTAATACGTCAAAATGTTCGCAACATTCTCCTCTACATGTTTCAGTTTGGTTCCAGACAAATCTAGTCCTCTAAAATGTCCTAATCAGCCCCCCCCCTACTTTTTAAGAACTCAAATTTTTGTGTCTTTTTGGTCAGATGTTTGATAATTGAGGAATGTTACAACTCGAACCAGGGGATGTTAAATATTAATACATCTAAACGTTCGCAAGAGTGTCCTCTATTAGAATCGATTTGGTTGCAGACATCTCTAGTTTTCTAAAACGTCTGAATCAGTCCCCCCCCCTTTTCTAAGGATTCAAATTTTTGTCTCTTTTTAATCAAACTTTAATAAATTCAGGAGTGCTCCGACTCCAACTATAGTTTCTTAAATAAAAATACCTCAAAATGTTTGCAACAGTATCCTCTACATGATGTAATTTCGTGCCAAACATTTCTTGACACCTAAAAGATCCCCACGTTTTCTGAAAATTCAAATTTTTGTGTGTTTTGGTTGGATTTTAGAAAAGTGAGGAGTGCACCGACTCCAACCATAGGATCTCAATTATTAATCCATCCAAATGTTCGCAACAGTGTCCACTATGAGATTCAGTTTGGTTCCCGACATCTCTAGCTATTAATATGTGCTAATCATTCCCCCCATTTTTTTAAAAATTCAATTTTTTGTGTGTTTTTGTTAGGATTTTAGAAAATTCAGGAGTGCACCGACTCCAACCATAGGATCTTAAATATTAACACATTAAAATGTTCGCAACATTCTCCTGTACATGATTCAGATTCGTTCCAGACAACACTATTCTTCTAAAGTGTCCTTATCATCCCCAACCCTTTTTAATAATTCAAATTTTTGTTTCTTCTTGGTCGTATTTTAGATAATTGAGGAGTGCTACATTTTAAACCATAAGATGTTAAATATTAAAACATCAAAATGTTCGCAACAGTATTCTGTATTAGATTGAATTTAGTTTCAGACATCTCTAGACATTTAAAATGTCCTAATCAGCCCCCCAATTTTTAAGAATTCAAATTTTTGTGTCTTTTTGTTGCGATTTTAGAAAATTGAGGAGTGCACCGACTCCAACCATAGGATCTTGTATATTAATACATCAAAATGTTTGCAATAGTCTCCACTATAACATTCAGTTTGGTGCCAGACATTTCTTCACACCTAAAATGTCCTGAGCAAGCCCCTATAAAAATCAATTTTGAGTCCTTTTAAATGTACTTTAATGAAATTGGGAAGTGTTATTACTCCAACCATGGGATCTTAAATATTAATAGATCAAAATGTTTGCAACAGTCTCCTCTACAAGATATAGTTGGTCTCCAGACATAACTAACCACCTAAAATGACCTAGTAATTCCCTACTCCCCTTTTTTAAAGAATTCAAATTTCAGTGTTTTTTTGTTGGGTTTTAGAAAATGGAGTAGTGTTACCACTCCAACCATAAGATCTTTTATATTAATTTATTAAAATGTTCGTACTATTCTCCTCTACAAGATTCAGTTTGGTTCCAGACACCTCTAGTCTTCTAAAATGTCCTAATTACCCCCCCCCCTTTTTAAGAAATCAAATTTTTGTGTCTTCTCTGTCAGACTTTAGATAATTGAGGACTGCTACAAATTGAACCATGGGTTGTTAAATATTAATACATCGAAATGTTTGCAACAGTGTCCACTGTGAGATTCAATTTGGTTCAAGACATCTCTAGTCTTCTAAAATGTCCTAATTAGCCCCCCCCCCTTTTTAAAAAATTCTATTTTTTGTGTTTTTTGTTGGGATTTTAGAAAATTGAGGAGTGTGCTGACTCCAACCATAGGATCTTAAATATTAATACATTAAAATGTTCGCAACATTCTCCTGTACATGATTCAGTTTGATTCCAGACAACACTATTCTTCTAAAGTGTCCTTATCATCCACCAACCCTTTTTAATAATTCAAATTTTTGTGTCTTTTTGGTCGCATTTTAGAAAATTGAGGAGTGCTCCGATTCCAACCATAGGATCTTAAATATTAATACATCAAAATGTTAATACATCAAAGTACCTCAAAATGTTCGCAACAGTATCCTCTACATGATTCAAATTGGTGCCAAACATTTCTTGACACCTAAATTGATCCTAATAGGCCACCCACCCTTTTTAAGAATTCAAATATTTGTGTTTTTGGTTAAATTTTAGAAAATTGAATAGTTTTACGACTCCAACCATGTGATTTACTATTTTAAAGCGTCTGAATCAGCCCCCCCTCCTCCTTTTCTAAGAATTCAAATTTTTGTCTACTTTTGGTCGCATTTTAAAAAATTGAGGAGTGCTCCGATTCCAACCATAGGATCTTAAATATTAATACATCAAAATGTTAGTACATCAAAGTACCTCAAAATGTTCGCAACAGTATCCTCTACATGATTCAAATTGGTGCCAAACATTTCTTGACACCTAAATTGATCCTAATAGGCCACCCACCCTTTTTTTAAGAATTCAAATATTTGTGTTTTTTGGTTGGATTTCAGAAAATTGAATAGTGTTACGACTCCCACCATGTGATTTACTATTTTAAAGCGTCTGAATCAGCCCCCCCTCCTCCTTTTCTAAGAATTCAAATTTTTGTCTACTTTTGGTCGCATTTTAGAAAATTGAGGAGTGCTCCGATTCCAACCATAGGATCTTAAATATTAATACATCAAAATGTTCAGAAACAGTCTCCTCTACAAGATTCAGTTTGGTCTTAGACATCTGTAGTCTCCTAAAATGTCCTAATAAAAACACCCTTTCAAAGAAATCAAATTTTTCGGTCTTTTTGTTTCGATTGTAGATAATTGAAGAGTGATAAGACTCCAACCATGGGATCTTAAATATTCATACATCAAAATATTCGCAACTGTGTCCAATATGTGATTCAATTTGGTTCAAAACATCTCTAGTCTTCTAAAATGTCCTAATTAGTCCCCCCCCATTTTTTAAAAACTACTATTTTTTGTGTCTTTTTCTAGGGATTATAGAAAATTGAGGAGTGCCCCGACTCCAACCATAGTATTTTAAATATTAATACTTCAAAATGTTTGCAACATTATTCTCTAAAATATTCAGATGGTGCCAGACATTTCTGGACACCTAAATTGTATTAATCAGCCCATCCCTATAAAAATTAATTTTGTGTCTTTTTGATTGTATTTAAAAAATTGCGGATTGTTATGACTCTAACCATGGGATCTTAAATAACAATACATCAAAATGTTTGCAACATTATCCTCTACATTATTCAGTTTAGTTTTAGACACCTCTAGTCTTTAAAATGTCCTAATCAGCCCCGCCTTCTTAAGAATTCAAATTTTTGAGTCTTCTTGGTCGGATTTTGGTTAATTGAGGAGTGTTATAACTTGAACCATGCGATGTTAAATATTAATACATCTAAACGTTAGCAACAGTGTCCTCTATGGGATTCAATTTGGTTCCAGACATCTCTACTATTTTAAAGCGTCTGAATCAGCCCCCCCTTCTACTTTTCTAAGAATTCAAATTTTTGTCTACTTTTGGTCGAATTTTAGATAATTCAAGAGTGCTCCGACTCCAACCATAGATTCTTAAATATTAATACCTCAAAATGTTCGCAATAGTATCCTCTACATGATTCAATTTGGTGCCAAACATTTCTTGACACCTAAAAGATCCTAATAGGACACCCACCCTTTTTTTAAGAATTCAAATTTTTGTGTTTTTTGGTTGGATTTCAGAAAATTGAATAGTGTTACGACTCCCACCATGTGATTTACTATTTTAAAGCGTCTGAATCAGCCCCTCCCTCCTCCTTTTCTAAGAATTCAAATTTTTGTCTACTTTTGGTCGCATTTTAGAAAATTGAGGAGTGCTCCGATTCCAACCATAGGATCTTAAATATTGATACATCAAAATGTTCGAAACAGTCTCCTCTACAAAATTCAGTTTGGTCTTAGACATCTGTTTCTCCTAAAATGTCCTAATAAAAACACCCTTTCAAAGAAATCAAATTTTTCGGTCTTTTTGTTTGGATTGTAGATAATTGAAGAGTGATAAGATTCCAACCATGGGATCTTAAATATTCATACATCAAAATATTCGCAACTGTGTCCAATATGTGATTCAATTTGGTTCAAAACATCTCTAGTCTTCTAAAATGTACTAATTAGCCCCCCCCATTTTTTTAAAAACTACTATTTTTTGTGTCTTTTTCTAGGGATTATAGAAAATTGAGGAGTGCCCCGACTCCAACCATAGTATTTTAAATATTAATACTTCAAAATGTTTGCAACATTATTCTCTAAAATATTCAGTATGGTGCCAGACATTTCTGGACACCTAAATTGTATTAATCAGCCCATCCCTATAAAAATTAATTTTGTGTCTTTTTGATTGTATTTAAAAAATTGAGGATTGTTATGACTCCAACCATGGGATCTTAAATATTAATACATCAAAATGTTTGCAACATTATCCTCTACGTTATTCAGTTTAGTTCCAGACACCTCTAGTCTTTAAAATGTCCTAATCAGCCCCGCCTTCGTAAGAATTCAAATTTTTGAGTCTTCTTGGTCGGATTTTGGTTAATTGAGGAGTGTTATAACTTGAACCATGGGATGTTAAATATTAATACATCTAAACGTCCGCAACAGTGTCCTCTATGGGAATCAATTTGGTTCCAGACATCTCTACTATTTTAAAGCGTCTGAATCAGCCCCCCTTCTCCTTTTCTGAGAATTCAAATTTTTGTCTACTTTTGGTCGAATTTTAGATAATTCAAGAGTGCTCCGACTCCAACCATAGATTCTTAAATATTAATACCTCAAAATGTTCGCAATAGTATCCTCTACATGATTCAATTTGGTGCCAAACATTTCTTGACACCTAAAAGATCCTAATAGGACACCCACCATTTTTTTAAGAATTCAAATTTTTGTGTTTTTTGCTTGGATTTTAGAAAATTGAATAGTGTTACGACTCCCACCATGTGATCTTATATAATAATACATTAAAATGTTCGTACTATTTTCCTCTACAAGATTCAGTTTGGTTCCAGACACATCTAGTCTTCTAAAATGCCCTAATAAGCCCCCCATTTTAAGAATTTATATTTTATTTCTTTCTGGTTGGATTTTAGAAAATTCAGCAATGCACCGAATCCAACCATAGGATCTCTTATATTAATCCATCAAAATGATCGCAACAGTGTCCACTATGAGATTCAAATTGGTTCCAGGCATCTCTAGTTTCTAAAATATAATAATCAGCCCCACCCCCATTTTTTTAAAAATTCAATTTTTTGTGCCTTTTTGTTAGGATTTTAGAAAATTAAGGGTGCACCGACTCCAACCATAGGATCTTATATATTAATGCATCAAAATGTTTGCAACAGTCTCCGCTATTACATTCAGTTCGGTGCCAGACATTTCTTGACATCTAAAATGGCCTGAGCAACCCCCTATAAAAATCAATTTTGTGTTTTTTGAATGCATTTTAAAAAAATTGGGAAGTGTTATCACTCCAACCATGGGATCTTAAATATTAATAGATCAAAATGTTTGCAACATTCTCCTCTACAAGATTTAGTTGGTCTCCAGACATAACTAACCACCTGAAATGACCTAGTAATTCCATTCCCCCCCCTTTTTTAAGAATTCAAACATCAGTGTTTTTTGTTGGATTTTAGAAAATTAAGTAGTGCACCACCTCCAACCATAGGACCTTAAATATTAATACATCAAAGAGTTCGCAACATTCTCCTCTACATGATTCAATTTGGTTCCAGACATCTCTAGTCTTCTAAAATGTCCTAATCACACCCCCTTTTTTTGAGAATTTAAATTTTCGTGTCTTCTTGTTCGGATTTTAAATAAATGAGGAGTGCTACAACTTAAACCATGGGATCTTAAATATTGATACATCAAAATATTCGCAACTGTGTCCAATATGTGATTTAATTTGGTTCAAGACATCTTTAATCTTCTAAAATATCCTAATTAGCCACCCCCCACCCATTTTTTAAAAATTCAATTTTTTGTGTCTATTTGTTAGGATTTTAGAAAACTGAGGAGTGCACCGACTCCAACCATAGGATTTTAAATATTAATACCTCAAAATGTTCGCAACAGTATTCTCTAATAAATTCAGTATGGTGCCAGACATTTCTTGACACCTAAATTGTCCTAATCAGCCCACCCCTATAAAAATTAATTTTGTGTCTTTTTCATTGTATTTAAAAAAATTGAGGAGTGTTTTGACTCCATCCATGGGATCTTAAATATTAATACATCAAAATGTTCGCAACATTATCCTCTGCATTATTCAGTTTGGTTCCAGACACGTCTTGTGTTCTAAAATGACTTGATCATCCCCCCCCTTTATAAGAATTTAAATTTTTGTGTCTTCTTGGTCGGATTTTAGATAATTGAGGAGTGCTACAACTTAAACCATGGGACGTTAAATATTAATACATCTAAACGTTCGCAAGAGTGTCGTCTATGAGATTCAATTTGCTTCCAAACATCTCTGGTCTTATAAAATCAGCATTCGCTTTTCAAAAAATTCAAATTTTCGTGTCTTTTTGTTCGAATTTTAGAAAATTGAGGAGTGCACCGACTCCATCCATAGGATCTTAAATATTAATACGTCAAAATGTTCGCAACATTCTCCTCTACATGTTTCAGTTTGGTTCCAGACAAATCTAGTCCTCTAAAATGTCCTAATCAGCCCCCCCCCCTTACTTTTTAAGAACTCAAATTTTTGTGTCTTTTTGGTCAGATGTTTGATAATTGAGGAATGTTACAACTCGAACCAGGGGATGTTAAATATTAATACATCTAAACGTTCGCAAGAGTGTCCTCTATTAGAATCGATTTGGTTGCAGACATCTCTAGTTTTCTAAAACGTCTGAATCAGTCCCCCCCCCTTTTCTAAGGATTCAAATTTTTGTCTCTTTTTGGTCAAACTTTAATAAATTCAGGAGTGCTCCGACTCAACTATAGTTTCTTAAATACTAATACCTCAAAATGTTCGCAACAGTATCCTCTACATGATGTAATTTCGTGCCAAACATTTCTTGACTACTAAAAGATCCCCACGTTTTCTGAAAATTCAAATTTTTGTGTGTTTTGGTTGGATTTTAGAAAAGTGAGGAGTGCACCGACTCCAACCATAGGATCTCAATTATTAATCCATCCAAATGTTCGCAACAGTGTCCACTATGAGATTCAGTTTGGTTCCCGACATCTCTAGCTATTAATATGTGCTAATCATTCCCCCCATTTTTTAAAAATTCAATTTTTTGTGTGTTTTTGTTAGGATTTTAGAAAATTCAGGAGTGCACCGACTCCAACCATAGGATCTTAAATATTAACACATTAAAATGTTCGCAACATTCTCCTGTACATGATTCAGATTCGTTCCAGACAACACTATTCTTCTAAAGTGTCCTTATCATCCCCAACCCTTTTTAATAATTCAAATTTTTGTTTCTTCTTGGTCGTATTTTAGATAATTGAGGAGTGCTACATTTTAAACCATAAGATGTTAAATATTAAAACATCAAAATGTTCGCAACAGTATTCTGTATTAGATTGAATTTAGTTTCAGACATCTCTAGACATTTAAAATGTCCTAATCAGCCCCCCAATTTTTAAGAATTCAAATTTTTGTGTCTTTTTGTTGCGATTTTAGAAAATTGAGGAGTGCACCGACTCCAACCATAGGATCTTGTATATTAATACATCAAAATGTTTGCAATAGTCTCCACTATAACATTCAGTTTGGTGCCAGACATTTCTTCACACCTAAAATGTCCTGAGCAAGCCCCTATAAAAATCAATTTTGAGTCCTTTTAAATGTACTTTAAAGAAATTGGGAAGTGTTATTACTCCAACCATGGGATCTTAAATATTAATAGATCAAAATGTTTGCAACAGTCTCCTCTACAAGATTTAGTTGGTCTCCAGACATAACTAACCACCTAAAATGACCTAGTAATTCCCTACTCCCCTTTTTTAAAGAATTCAAATTTCAGTGTTTTTTTGTTGGGTTTTAGAAAATGGAGTAGTGTTACCACTCCAACCATAAGATCTTTTATATTAATTTATTAAAATGTTCGTACTATTCTCCTCTACAAGATTCAGTTTGGTTCCAGACACCTCTAGTCTTCTAAAATGTCCTAATTACCCCCCCTTTTTAAGAAATCAAATTTTTGTGTCTTCTCTGTCAGACTTTAGATAATTGAGGACTGCTACAAATTGAACCATGGGTTGTTAAATATTAATACATCGAAATGTTTGCAACAGTGTCCACTGTGAGATTCAATTTGGTTCAAGACATCTCTAGTCTTCTAAAATGTCCTAATTAGCCCCCCCCCTTTTTAAAAAATTCTATTTTTTGTGTTTTTTTGTTGGGATTTTAGAAAATTGAGGAGTGTACTGACTCCAACCATAGGATCTTAAATATTAATACATTAAAATGTTCGCAACATTCTCCTGTACATGATTCAGTTTGATTCCAGACAACACTATTCTTCTAAAGTGTCCTTATCATCCCCCAACCCTTTTTAATAATTCAAATTTTTGTGTCTTTTTGGTCGCATTTTAGAAAATTGAGGAGTGCTCCGATTCCAACCATAGGATCTTAAATATTAATACATCAAAATGTTAGTACATCAAAGTACCTCAAAATGTTCGCAACAGTATCCTCTACATGATTCAAATTGGTGCCAAACATTTCTTGACACCTAAATTGATCCTAATAGGCCACCCACCCTTTTTTTAAGAATTCAAATATTTGTGTTTTTTGGTTGGATTTCAGAAAATTGAATAGTGTTACGACTCCCACCATGTGATTTACTATTTTAAAGCGTCTGAATCAGCCCCCCCTCCTCCTTTTCTAAGAATTCAAATTTTTGTCTACTTTTGGTCGCATTTTAGAAAATTGAGGAGTGCTCCGATTCCAACCATAGGATCTTAAATATTAATACATCAAAATGTTCGAAACAGTCTCCTCTACAAGATTCAGTTTGGTCTTAGACATCTGTAGTCTCCTAAAATGTCCTAATAAAAACACCCTTTCAAAGAAATCAAATTTTTCGGTCTTTTTGTTTCGATTGTAGATAATTGAAGAGTGATAAGACTCCAACCATGGGATCTTAAATATTCATACATCAAAATATTCGCAACTGTGTCCAATATGTGATTCAATTTGGTTCAAAACATCTCTAGTCTTCTAAAATGTCCTAATTAGTCCCCCCCCCCATTTTTTAAAAACTACTATTTTTTGTGTCTTTTTCTAGGGATTATAGAAAATTGAGGAGTGCCCCGACTCCAACCATAGTATTTTAAATATTAATACTTCAAAATGTTTGCAACATTATTCTCTAAAATATTCAGATGGTGCCAGACATTTCTGGACACCTAAATTGTATTAATCAGCCCATCCCTATAAAAATTAATTTTGTGTCTTTTTGATTGTATTTAAAAAATTGCGGATTGTTATGACTCTAACCATGGGATCTTAAATAACAATACATCAAAATGTTTGCAACATTATCCTCTACATTATTCAGTTTAGTTTTAGACACCTCTAGTCTTTAAAATGTCCTAATCAGCCCCGCCTTCTTAAGAATTCAAATTTTTGAGTCTTCTTGGTCGGATTTTGGTTAATTGAGGAGTGTTATAACTTGAACCATGCGATGTTAAATATTAATACATCTAAACGTTAGCAACAGTGTCCTCTATGGGATTCAATTTGGTTCCAGACATCTCTACTATTTTAAAGCGTCTGAATCAGCCCCCCCTTCTACTTTTCTAAGAATTCAAATTTTTGTCTACTTTTGGTCGAATTTTAGATAATTCAAGAGTGCTCCGACTCCAACCATAGATTCTTAAATATTAATACCTCAAAATGTTCGCAATAGTATCCTCTACATGATTCAATTTGGTGTCAAACATTTCTTGACACCTAAAAGATCCTAATAGGACACCCACCCTTTTTTTAAGAATTCAAATTTTTGTGTTTTTTGGTTGGATTTCAGAAAATTGAATAGTGTTACGACTCCCACCATGTGATTTACTATTTTAAAGCGTCTGAATCAGCCCCTCCCTCCTCCTTTTCTAAGAATTCAAATTTTTGTCTACTTTTGGTCGCATTTTAGAAAATTGAGGAGTGCTCGATTCCAACCATAGGATCTTAAATATTGATACATCAAAATGTTCGAAACAGTCTCCTCTACAAAATTCAGTTTGGTCTTAGACATCTGTTTCTCCTAAAATGTCCTAATAAAAACACCCTTTCAAAGAAATCAAATTTTTCGGTCTTTTTGTTTGGATTGTAGATAATTGAAGAGTGATAAGATTCCAACCATGGGATCTTAAATATTCATACATCAAAATATTCGCAACTGTGTCCAATATGTGATTCAATTTGGTTCAAAACATCTCTAGTCTTCTAAAATGTACTAATTAGCCCCCCCCCCCATTTTTTAAAAACTACTATTTTTTGTGTCTTTTTCTAGGGTTTATAGAAAATTGAGGAGTGCCCCGACTCCAACCATAGTATTTTAAATATTAATACTTCAAAATGTTTGCAACATTATTCTCTAAAATATTCAGTATGGTGCCAGACATTTCTGGACACCTAAATTGTATTAATCAGCCCATCCCTATAAAAATTAATTTTGTGTCTTTTTGATTGTATTTAAAAACTTGAGGATTGTTATGACTCCAACCATGGGATCTTAAATATTAATACATCAAAATGTTTGCAACATTATCCTCTACGTTATTCAGTTTAGTTCCAGACACCTCTAGTCTTTAAAATGTCCTAATCAGCCCCGCCTTCGTAAGAATTCAAATTTTTGAGTCTTCTTGGTCGGATTTTGGTTAATTGAGGAGTGTTATAACTTGAACCATGGGATGTTAAATATTAATACATCTAAACGTCCGCAACAGTGTCCTCTATGGGAATCAATTTGGTTCCAGACATCTCTACTATTTTAAAGCGTCTGAATCAGCCCCCCTTCTCCTTTTCTGAGAATTCAAATTTTTGTCTACTTTTGGTCGAATTTTAGATAATTCAAGAGTGCTCCGACTCCAACCATAGATTCTTAAATATTAATACCTCAAAATGTTCGCAATAGTATCCTCTACATGATTCAATTTGGTGCCAAACATTTCTTGACACCTAAAAGATCCTAATAGGACACCCACCCTTTTTTTAAGAATTCAAATTTTTGTGTTTTTTGCTTGGATTTTAGAAAATTGAATAGTGTTACGACTCCCACCATGTGATCTTATATAATAATACATTAAAATGTTCGTACTATTTTCCTCTACAAGATTCAGTTTGGTTCCAGACACATCTAGTCTTCTAAAATGCCCTAATAAGCCCCCCCCCCTTTTAAGAATTTATATTTTATTTCTTTCTGGTTGGATTTTAGAAAATTCAGCAATGCACCGAATCCAACCATAGGATCTCTTATATTAATCCATCAAAATGATCGCAACAGTGTCCACTATGAGATTCAAATTGGTTCCAGGCATCTCTAGTTTCTAAAATATAATAATCAGCCCCACCCCCATTTTTTTAAAAATTCAATTTTTTGTGCCTTTTTGTTAGGATTTTAGAAAATTAAGGGTGCACCGACTCCAACCATAGGATCTTATATATTAATGCATCAAAATGTTTGCAACAGTCTCCGCTATTACATTCAGTTCGGTGCCAGACATTTCTTGACATCTAAAATGGCCTGAGCAACCCCCTATAAAAATCAATTTTGTGTCTTTTTGAATGCATTTTAAAAAAATTGGGAAGTGTTATCACTCCAACCATGGGATCTTAAATATTAATAGATCAAAATGTTTGCAACATTCTCCTCTACAAGATTTAGTTGGTCTCCAGACATAACTAACCACCTGAAATCACCTAGTAATTCCATCCCCCCCTTTTTTTATGAATTCAAACTTCAGTGTTTTTTGTTGGATTTTAGAAAATTCAGTAGTGCACCGCCTCCAACCATAGGACCTTAAATATTAATACATCAAAGAGTTCGCAACATTCTCCTCTTGATGATTCAATTTGGTTCCAGACATCTCTAGTCTTCTAAAATGTCCTAATCACAACCCCTTTTTTGAGAATTTAAATTTTCGTGTCTTCTTGTTCGGATTTTAAATAAATGAGGAGTGCTACAACTTAAACCATGGGATCTTAAATATTGATACATCAAAATATTCGCAACTGTGTCCAATATGTGATTTAATTTGGTTCAAGACATCTTTAATCTTCTAAAATGTCCTAATTAGCCACCCCCCACCCATTTTTTTAAAAATTCAATTGTTTGTGTCTATTTGTTAGGATTTTAGAAAACTGAGGAGTGCACCGACTCCAACCATAGGATTTTAAATATTAATACCTCAAAATGTTCGCAACAGTATTCTCTAATAAATTCAGTATGGTGCCAGACATTTCTTGACACCTAAATTGTCCTAATCAGCCCACCCCTATAAAAATTAATTTTGTGTCTTTTTCATTGTATTTAAAAAAATTGAGGAGTGTTTTGACTCCATCCATGGGATCTTAAATATTAATACATCAAAATGTTCGCAACATTATCCTCTGCATTATTCAGTTTGGTTCCAGACAAGTCTTGTGTTCTAAAATGACTTGATCATCCCCCCCCCCTTTATAAGAATTTAAATTTTTGTGTCTTCTTGGTCGGATTTTAGATAATTGAGGAGTGCTACAACTTAAACCATGGGACGTTAAATATTAATACATCTAAACGTTCGCAAGAGTGTCGTCTATGAGATTCAATTTGCTTCCAAACATCTCTGGTCTTATAAAATCAGCATTCGCTTTTCAAAAAATTCAAATTTTCGTGTCTTTTTGTTCGAATTTTAGAAAATTGAGGAGTGCACCGACTCCATCCATAGGATCTTAAATATTAATACGTCAAAATGTTCGCAACATTCTCCTCTACATGTTTCAGTTTGGTTCCAGACAAATCTAGTCCTCTAAAATGTCCTAATCAGCTTCCCCCTACTTTTTAAGAATTCAAATTTTTGTGTCTTTTGGTCAGATGTTTGATAATTGAGGAATGTTACAACTCGAACCAGGGGATGTTAAATATTAATACATCTAAACGTTCGCAAGAGTGTCCTCTATTAGAATCGATTTGGTTGCAGACATCTCTAGTTTTCTAAAACGTCTGAATCAGTCCCCCCCCCTTTTCTAAGGATTCAAATTTTTGTCTCTTTTTAATCAAACTTTAATAAATTCAGGAGTGCTCCGACTCCAACTATAGTTTCTTAAATAAAAATACCTCAAAATGTTTGCAACAGTATCCTCTACATGATGTAATTTCGTGCCAAACATTTCTTGACACCTAAAAGATCCCCACGTTTTCTGAAAATTCAAATTTTTGTGTGTTTTGGTTGGATTTTAGAAAAGTGAGGAGTGCACCGACTCCAACCATAGGATCTCAATTATTAATCCATCCAAATGTTCGCAACAGTGTCCACTATGAGATTCAGTTTGGTTCCCGACATCTCTAGCTATTAATATGTGCTAATCATTCCCCCCATTTTTTTAAAAATTCAATTTTTTGTGTGTTTTTGTTAGGATTTTAGAAAATTCAGGAGTGCACCGACTCCAACCATAGGATCTTAAATATTAACACATTAAAATGTTCGCAACATTCTCCTGTACATGATTCAGATTCGTTCCAGACAACACTATTCTTCTAAAGTGTCCTTATCATCCCCAACCCTTTTTAATAATTCAAATTTTTGTTTCTTCTTGGTCGTATTTTAGATAATTGAGGAGTGCTACATTTTAAACCATAAGATGTTAAATATTAAAACATCAAAATGTTCGCAACAGTATTCTGTATTAGATTGAATTTAGTTTCAGACATCTCTAGACATTTAAAATGTCCTAATCAGCCCCCCAATTTTTAAGAATTCAAATTTTTGTGTCTTTTTGTTGCGATTTTAGAAAATTGAGGAGTGCACCGACTCCAACCATAGGATCTTGTATATTAATACATCAAAATGTTTGCAATAGTCTCCACTATAACATTCAGTTTGGTGCCAGACATTTCTTCACACCTAAAATGTCCTGAGCAAGCCCCTATAAAAATCAATTTTGAGTCCTTTTAAATGTACTTTAATGAAATTGGGAAGTGTTATTACTCCAACCATGGGATCTTAAATATTAATAGATCAAAATGTTTGCAACAGTCTCCTCTACAAGATATAGTTGGTCTCCAGACATAACTAACCACCTAAAATGACCTAGTAATTCCCTACCCCCTTTTTAAAGATTTCAAATTTCTGTTTTTTTTTTGTTGGGTTTTAGAAAATTGAGTAGTGTTACCACTCCAACCATAAGATCTTTTATATTAATTTATTAAAATGTTCGTACTATTCTCCTCTACAAGATTCAGTTTGGTTCCAGACACCTCTAGTCTTCTAAAATGTCCTAATTACCCCCCCCTTTTTAAGAAATCAAATTTTTGTGTCTTCTCTGTCAGACTTTAGATAATTGAGGACTGCTACAAATTGAACCATGGGTTGTTAAATATTAATACATCGAAATGTTTGCAACAGTGTCCACTGTGAGATTCAATTTGGTTCAAGACATCTCTAGTCTTCTAAAATGTCCTAATTAGCCCCCCCCCTTTTTAAAAAATTCTATTTTTTGTGTTTTTTTGTTGGGATTTTAGAAAATTGAGGAGTGTACTGACTCCAACCATAGGATCTTAAATATTAATACATTAAAATGTTCGCAACATTCTCCTGTACATGATTCAGTTTGATTCCAGACAACACTATTCTTCTAAAGTGTCCTTATCATCCCCCAACCCTTTTTAATAATTCAAATTTTTGTGTCTTTTTGGTCGCATTTTAGAAAATTGAGGAGTGCTCCGATTCCAACCATAGGATCTTAAATATTAATACATCAAAATGTTAATACATCAAAGTACCTCAAAATGTTCGCAACAGTATCCTCTACATGATTCAAATTGGTGCCAAACATTTCTTGACACCTAAATTGATCCTAATAGGCCACCCACCCTTTTTTTAAGAATTCAAATATTTGTGTTTTTTGGTTGGATTTCAGAAAATTGAATAGTGTTACGACTCCCACCATGTGATTTACTATTTTAAAGCGTCTGAATCAGCCCCCCCTCCTCCTTTTCTAAGAATTCAAATTTTTGTCTACTTTTGGTCGCATTTTAAAAAATTGAGGAGTGCTCCGATTCCAACCATAGGATCTTAAATATTAATACATCAAAATGTTAGTACATCAAAGTACCTCAAAATGTTCGCAACAGTATCCTCTACATGATTCAAATTGGTGCCAAACATTTCTTGACACCTAAATTGATCCTAATAGGCCACCCACCCTTTTTTTAAGAATTCAAATATTTGTGTTTTTTGGTTGGATTTCAGAAAATTGAATAGTGTTACGACTCCCACCATGTGATTTACTATTTTAAAGCGTCTGAATCAGCCCCCCCTCCTCCTTTTCTAAGAATTCAAATTTTTGTCTACTTTTGGTCGCATTTTAGAAAATTGAGGAGTGCTCCGATTCCAACCATAGGATCTTAAATATTAATACATCAAAATGTTCGAAACAGTCTCCTCTACAAGATTCAGTTTGGTCTTAGACATCTGTAGTCTCCTAAAATGTCCTAATAAAAACACCCTTTCAAAGAAATCAAATTTTTCGGTCTTTTTGTTTGGATTGTAGATAATTGAAGAGTGATAAGACTCCAACCATGGGATCTTAAATATTCATACATCAAAATATTCGCAACTGTGTCCAATATGTGATTCAATTTGGTTCAAAACATCTCTAGTCTTCTAAAATGTCCTAATTAGTCCCCCCCCCATTTTTTAAAAACTACTATTTTTTGTGTCTTTTTCTAGGGATTATAGAAAATTGAGGAGTGCCCCGACTCCAACCATAGTATTTTAAATATTAATACTTCAAAATGTTTGCAACATTATTCTCTAAAATATTCAGATGGTGCCAGACATTTCTGGACACCTAAATTGTATTAATCAGCCCATCCCTATAAAAATTAATTTTGTGTCTTTTTGATTGTATTTAAAAAATTGCGGATTGTTATGACTCTAACCATGGGATCTTAAATAACAATACATCAAAATGTTTGCAACATTATCCTCTACATTATTCAGTTTAGTTTTAGACACCTCTAGTCTTTAAAATGTCCTAATCAGCCCCGCCTTCTTAAGAATTCAAATTTTTGAGTCTTCTTGGTCGGATTTTGGTTAATTGAGGAGTGTTATAACTTGAACCATGCGATGTTAAATATTAATACATCTAAACGTTAGCAACAGTGTCCTCTATGGGATTCAATTTGGTTCCAGACATCTCTACTATTTTAAAGCGTCTGAATCAGCCCCCCCTTCTACTTTTCTAAGAATTCAAATTTTTGTCTACTTTTGGTCGAATTTTAGATAATTCAAGAGTGCTCCGACTCCAACCATAGATTCTTAAATATTAATACCTCAAAATGTTCGCAATAGTATCCTCTACATGATTCAATTTGGTGCCAAACATTTCTTGACACCTAAAAGATCCTAATAGGACACCCACCCTTTTTTTAAGAATTCAAATTTTTGTGTTTTTTGGTTGGATTTCAGAAAATTGAATAGTGTTACGACTCCCACCATGTGATTTACTATTTTAAAGCGTCTGAATCAGCCCCTCCCTCCTCCTTTTCTAAGAATTCAAATTTTTGTCTACTTTTGGTCGCATTTTAGAAAATTGAGGAGTGTTCCGATTCCAACCATAGGATCTTAAATATTAATACATCAAAATGTTCGAAACAGTCTCCTCTACAAAATTCAGTTTGGTCTTAGACATCTGTTTCTCCTAAAATGTCCTAATAAAAACACCCTTTCAAAGAAATCAAATTTTTCGGTCTTTTTGTTTGGATTGTAGATAATTGAAGAGTGATAAGATTCCAACCATGGGATCTTAAATATTCATACATCAAAATATTCGCAACTGTGTCCAATATGTGATTCAATTTGGTTCAAAACATCTCTAGTCTTCTAAAATGTACTAATTAGCCCCCCCCCCCCATTTTTTAAAAACTACTATTTTTTGTGTCTTTTTCTATGGATTATAGAAAATTGAGGAGTGCCCCGACTCCAACCATAGTATTTTAAATATTAATACTTCAAAATGTTTGCAACATTATTCTCTAAAATATTCAGTATGGTGCCAGACATTTCTGGACACCTAAATTGTATTAATCAGCCCATCCCTATAAAAATTAATTTTGTGTCTTTTTGATTGTATTTAAAAACTTGAGGATTGTTATGACTCCAACCATGGGATCTTAAATATTAATACATCAAAATGTTTGCAACATTATCCTCTACGTTATTCAGTTTAGTTCCAGACACCTCTAGTCTTTAAAATGTCCTAATCAGCCCCGCCTTCGTAAGAATTCAAATTTTTGAGTCTTCTTGGTCGGATTTTGGTTAATTGAGGAGTGTTATAACTTGAACCATGGGATGTTAAATATTAATACATCTAAACGTCCGCAACAGTGTCCTCTATGGGAATCAATTTGGTTCCAGACATCTCTACTATTTTAAAGCGTCTGAATCAGCCCCCCTTCTCCTTTTCTGAGAATTCAAATTTTTGTCTACTTTTGGTCGAATTTTAGATAATTCAAGAGTGCTCCGACTCCAACCATAGATTCTTAAATATTAATACCTCAAAATGTTCGCAATAGTATCCTCTACATGATTCAATTTGGTGCCAAACATTTCTTGACACCTAAAAGATCCTAATAGGACACCCACCCTTTTTTTAAGAATTCAAATTTTTGTGTTTTTTGCTTGGATTTTAGAAAATTGAATAGTGTTACGACTCCCACCATGTGATCTTATATAATAATACATTAAAATGTTCGTACTATTTTCCTCTACAAGATTCAGTTTGGTTCCAGACACATCTAGTCTTCTAAAATGCCCTAATAAGCCCCCCCCCCTTTTAAGAATTTATATTTTATTTCTTTCTGGTTGGATTTTAGAAAATTCAGCAATGCACCGAATCCAACCATAGGATCTCTTATATTAATCCATCAAAATGATCGCAACAGTGTCCACTATGAGATTCAAATTGGTTCCAGGCATCTCTAGTTTCTAAAATATAATAATCAGCCCCACCCCCATTTTTTTAAAAATTCAATTTTTTGTGCCTTTTTGTTAGGATTTTAGAAAATTAAGGGTGCACCGACTCCAACCATAGGATCTTATATATTAATGCATCAAAATGTTTGCAACAGTCTCCGCTATTACATTCAGTTCGGTGCCAGACATTTCTTGACATCTAAAATGGCCTGAGCAACCCCCTATAAAAATCAATTTTGTGTCTTTTTGAATGCATTTTAAAAAAATTGGGAAGTGTTATCACTCCAACCATGGGATCTTAAATATTAATAGATCAAAATGTTTGCAACATTCTCCTCTACAAGATTTAGTTGGTCTCCAGACATAACTAACCACCTGAAATCACCTAGTAATTCCATCCCCCCCTTTTTTTATGAATTCAAACTTCAGTGTTTTTTTTGTTGGATTTTAGAAAATTCAGTAGTGCACCGCCTCCAACCATAGGACCTTAAATATTAATACATCAAAGAGTTCGCAACATTCTCCTCTTGATGATTCAATTTGGTTCCAGACATCTCTAGTCTTCTAAAATGTCCTAATCACAACCCCTTTTTTGAGAATTTAAATTTTCGTGTCTTCTTGTTCGGATTTTAAATAAATGAGGAGTGCTACAACTTAAACCATGGGATCTTAAATATTGATACATCAAAATATTCGCAACTGTGTCCAATATGTGATTTAATTTGGTTCAAGACATCTTTAATCTTCTAAAATGTCCTAATTAGCCACCCCCCACCCATTTTTTTAAAAATTCAATTGTTTGTGTCTATTTGTTAGGATTTTAGAAAACTGAGGAGTGCACCGACTCCAACCATAGGATTTTAAATATTAATACCTCAAAATGTTCGCAACAGTATTCTCTAATAAATTCAGTATGGTGCCAGACATTTCTTGACACCTAAATTGTCCTAATCAGCCCACCCCTATAAAAATTAATTTTGTGTCTTTTTCATTGTATTTAAAAAAATTGAGGAGTGTTTTGACTCCATCCATGGGATCTTAAATATTAATACATCAAAATGTTCGCAACATTATCCTCTGCATTATTCAGTTTGGTTCCAGACACGTCTTGTGTTCTAAAATGACTTGATCATCCCCCCCCTTTATAAGAATTTAAATTTTTGTGTCTTCTTGGTCGGATTTTAGATAATTGAGGAGTGCTACAACTTAAACCATGGGACGTTAAATATTAATACATCTAAACGTTCGCAAGAGTGTCGTCTATGAGATTCAATTTGCTTCCAAACATCTCTGGTCTTATAAAATCAGCATTCGCTTTTCAAACAATTCAAATTTTCGTGTCTTTGTTCGAATTTTAGAAAATTGAGGAGTGCACCGACTCCATCCATAGGATCTTAAATATTAATACGTCAAAATGTTCGCAACATTCTCCTCTACATGTTTCAGTTTGGTTCCAGACAAATCTAGTCCTCTAAAATGTCCTAATCAGCCCCCCCCCCTTACTTTTTAAGAACTCAAATTTTTGTGTCTTTTTGGTCAGATGTTTGATAATTGAGGAATGTTACAACTCGAACCAGGGGATGTTAAATATTAATACATCTAAACGTTCGCAAGAGTGTCCTCTATTAGAATCGATTTGGTTGCAGACATCTCTAGTTTTCTAAAACGTCTGAATCAGTCCCCCCCCCCTTTTCTAAGGATTCAAATTTTTGTCTCTTTTTAATCAAACTTTAATAAATTCAGGAGTGCTCCGACTCCAACTATAGTTTCTTAAATAAAAATACCTCAAAATGTTTGCAACAGTATCCTCTACATGATGTAATTTCGTGCCAAACATTTCTTGACACCTAAAAGATCCCCACGTTTTCTGAAAATTCAAATTTTTGTGTGTTTTGGTTGGATTTTAGAAAAGTGAGGAGTGCACCGACTCCAACCATAGGATCTCAATTATTAATCCATCCAAATGTTCGCAACAGTGTCCACTATGAGATTCAGTTTGGTTCCCGACATCTCTAGCTATTAATATGTGCTAATCATTCCCCCCATTTTTTAAAAAATTCAATTTTTTGTGTGTTTTTGTTAGGATTTTAGAAAATTCAGGAGTGCACCGACTCCAACCATAGGATCTTAAATATTAACACATTAAAATGTTCGCAACATTCTCCTGTACATGATTCAGATTCGTTCCAGACAACACTATTCTTCTAAAGTGTCCTTATCATCCCCAACCCTTTTTAATAATTCAAATTTTTGTTTCTTCTTGGTCGTATTTTAGATAATTGAGGAGTGCTACATTTTAAACCATAAGATGTTAAATATTAAAACATCAAAATGTTCGCAACAGTATTCTGTATTAGATTGAATTTAGTTTCAGACATCTCTAGACATTTAAAATGTCCTAATCAGCCCCCCAATTTTTAAGAATTCAAATTTTTGTGTCTTTTGTTGCGATTTTAGAAAATTGAGGAGTGCACTGACTCCAACCATAGGATCTTGTATATTAATACATCAAAATGTTTGCAATAGTCTCCACTATAACATTCAGTTTGGTGCCAGACATTTCTTCACACCTAAAATGTCCTGAGCAAGCCCCTATAAAAATCAATTTTGAGTCCTTTTAAATGTACTTTAATGAAATTGGGAAGTGTTATTACTCCAACCATGGGATCTTAAATATTAATAGATCAAAATGTTTGCAACAGTCTCCTCTACAAGATATAGTTGGTCTCCAGACATAACTAACCACCTAAAATGACCTAGTAATTCCCTACTCCCCTTT
Organism: Latrodectus elegans; assembly: GCA_030067965.1. Lineage (NCBI taxonomy): Eukaryota > Metazoa > Arthropoda > Arachnida > Araneae > Theridiidae > Latrodectus > Latrodectus elegans. Next base: position 29,464,808 of record CM057819.1, on the reverse strand, counting down.
TTTAAAGAATTCAAATTTCAGTGTTTTTTTGTTGGGTTTTAGAAAATGGAGTAGTGTTACCACTCCAACCATAAGATCTTTTATATTAATTTATTAAAATGTTCGTACTATTCTCCTCTACAAGATTCAGTTTGGTTCCAGACACCTCTAGTCTTCTAAAATGTCCTAATTACCCCCCCCCCTTTTTAAGAAATCAAATTTTTGTGTCTTCTCTGTCAGACTTTAGATAATTGAGGACTGCTACAAATTGAACCATGGGTTGTTAAATATTAATACATCGAAATGTTTGCAACAGTGTCCACTGTGAGATTCAATTTGGTTCAAGACATCTCTAGTCTTCTAAAATGTCCTAATTAGCCCCCCCCCCTTTTTAAAAAATTCTATTTTTTGTGTTTTTTTGTTGGGATTTTAGAAAATTGAGGAGTGTGCTGACTCCAACCATAGGATCTTAAATATTAATACATTAAAATGTTCGCAACATTCTCCTGTACATGATTCAGTTTGATTCCAGACAACACTATTCTTCTAAAGTGTCCTTATCATCCCCCAACCCTTTTTAATAATTCAAATTTTTGTGTCTTTTTGGTCGCATTTTAGAAAATTGAGGAGTGCTCCGATTCCAACCATAGGATCTTAAATATTAATACATCAAAATGTTAGTACATCAAAGTACCTCAAAATGTTCGCAACAGTATCCTCTACATGATTCAAATTGGTGCCAAACATTTCTTGACACCTAAATTGATCCTAATAGGCCACCCACCCTTTTTTTAAGAATTCAAATATTTGTGTTTTTTGGTTGGATTTCAGAAAATTGAATAGTGTTACGACTCCCACCATGTGATTTACTATTTTAAAGCGTCTGAATCAGCCCCCCCTCCTCCTTTTCTAAGAATTCAAATTTTTGTCTACTTTTGGTCGCATTTTAAAAAATTGAGGAGTGCTCCGATTCCAACCATAGGATCTTAAATATTAATACATCAAAATGTTAGTACATCAAAGTACCTCAAAATGTTCGCAACAGTATCCTCTACATGATTCAAATTGGTGCCAAACATTTCTTGACACCTAAATTGATCCTAATAGGCCACCCACCCTTTTTTTAAGAATTCAAATATTTGTGTTTTTTGGTTGGATTTCAGAAAATTGAATAGTGTTACGACTCCCACCATGTGATTTACTATTTTAAAGCGTCTGAATCAGCCCCCCCTCCTCCTTTTCTAAGAATTCAAATTTTTGTCTACTTTTGGTCGCATTTTAGAAAATTGAGGAGTGCTCCGATTCCAACCATAGGATCTTAAATATTAATACATCAAAATGTTCGAAACAGTCTCCTCTACAAGATTCAGTTTGGTCTTAGACATCTGTAGTCTCCTAAAATGTCCTAATAAAAACACCCTTTCAAAGAAATCAAATTTTTCAGTCTTTTTGTTTCGATTGTAGATAATTGAAGAGTGATAAGACTCCAACCATGGGATCTTAAATATTCATACATCAAAATATTCGCAACTGTGTCCAATATGTGATTCAATTTGGTTCAAAACATCTCTAGTCTTCTAAAATGTCCTAATTAGTCCCCCCCCCCAAATTTTTAAAAACTACTATTTTTTGTGTCTTTTTCTAGGGATTATAGAAAATTGAGGAGTGCCCCGACTCCAACCATAGTATTTTAAATATTAATACTTCAAAATGTTTGCAACATTATTCTCTAAAATATTCAGATGGTGCCAGACATTTCTGGACACCTAAATTGTATTAATCAGCCCATCCCTATAAAAATTAATTTTGTGTCTTTTTGATTGTATTTAAAAAATTGCGGATTGTTATGACTCTAACCATGGGATCTTAAATAACAATACATCAAAATGTTTGCAACATTATCCTCTACATTATTCAGTTTAGTTTTAGACACCTCTAGTCTTTAAAATGTCCTAATCAGCCCCGCCTTCTTAAGAATTCAAATTTTTGAGTCTTCTTGGTCGGATTTTGGTTAATTGAGGAGTGTTATAACTTGAACCATGCGATGTTAAATATTAATACATCTAAACGTTAGCAACAGTGTCCTCTATGGGATTCAATTTGGTTCCAGACATCTCTACTATTTTAAAGCGTCTGAATCAGCCCCCCCTTCTACTTTTCTAAGAATTCAAATTTTTGTCTACTTTTGGTCGAATTTTAGATAATTCAAGAGTGCTCCGACTCCAACCATAGATTCTTAAATATTAATACCTCAAAATGTTCGCAATAGTATCCTCTACATGATTCAATTTGGTGCCAAACATTTCTTGACACCTAAAAGATCCTAATAGGACACCCACCCTTTTTTTAAGAATTCAAATTTTTGTGTTTTTTGGTTGGATTTCAGAAAATTGAATAGTGTTACGACTCCCACCATGTGATTTACTATTTTAAAGCGTCTGAATCAGCCCCTCCCTCCTCCTTTTCTAAGAATTCAAATTTTTGTCTACTTTTGGTCGCATTTTAGAAAATTGAGGAGTGTTCCGATTCCAACCATAGGATCTTAAATATTAATACATCAAAATGTTCGAAACAGTCTCCTCTACAAAATTCAGTTTGGTCTTAGACATCTGTTTTTCCTAAAATGTCCTAATAAAAACACCCTTTCAAAGAAATCAAATTTTTCGGTCTTTTTGTTTGGATTGTAGATAATTGAAGAGTGATAAGATTCCAACCATGGGATCTTAAATATTCATACATCAAAATATTCGCAACTGTGTCCAATATGTGATTCAATTTGGTTCAAAACATCTCTAGTCTTCTAAAATGTACTAATTAGCCCCCCCCCCCATTTTTTAAAAACTACTATTTTTTGTGTCTTTTTCTAGGGATTATAGAAAATTGAGGAGTGCCCCGACTCCAACCATAGTATTTTAAATATTAATACTTCAAAATGTTTGCAACATTATTCTCTAAAATATTCAGTATGGTGCCAGACATTTCTGGACACCTAAATTGTATTAATCAGCCCATCCCTATAAAAATTAATTTTGTGTCTTTTTGATTGTATTTAAAAAATTGAGGATTGTTATGACTCCAACCATGGGATCTTAAATATTAATACATCAAAATGTTTGCAACATTATCCTCTACGTTATTCAGTTTAGTTCCAGACACCTCTAGTCTTTAAAATGTCCTAATCAGCCCCGCCTTCGTAAGAATTCAAATTTTTGAGTCTTCTTGGTCGGATTTTGGTTAATTGAGGAGTGTTATAACTTGAACCATGGGATGTTAAATATTAATACATCTAAACGTCCGCAACAGTGTCCTCTATGGGAATCAATTTGGTTCCAGACATCTCTACTATTTTAAAGCGTCTGAATCAGCCCCCCTTCTCCTTTTCTGAGAATTCAAATTTTTGTCTACTTTTGGTCGAATTTTAGATAATTCAAGAGTGCTCCGACTCCAACCATAGATTCTTAAATATTAATACCTCAAAATGTTCGCAATAGTATCCTCTACATGATTCAATTTGGTGCCAAACATTTCTTGACACCTAAAAGATCCTAATAGGACACCCACCCTTTTTTTAAGAATTCAAATTTTTGTGTTTTTTGCTTGGATTTTAGAAAATTGAATAGTGTTACGACTCCCACCATGTGATCTTATATAATAATACATTAAAATGTTCGTACTATTTTCCTCTACAAGATTCAGTTTGGTTCCAGACACATCTAGTCTTCTAAAATGCCCTAATAAGTTCCCCCTTTTAAGAATTTATATTTTATTTCTTTCTGGTTGGATTTTAGAAAATTCAGCAATGCACCGAATCCAACCATAGGATCTCTTATATTAATCCATCAAAATGATCGCAACAGTGTCCACTATGAGATTCAAATTGGTTCCAGGCATCTCTAGTTTCTAAAATATAATAATCAGCCCCACCCCGTTTTTTAAAAATTCAATTTTTTGTGCCTTTTTGTTAGGATTTTAGAAAATTAAGGGTGCACCGACTCCAACCATAGGATCTTATATATTAATGCATCAAAATGTTTGCAACAGTCTCCGCTATTACATTCAGTTCGGTGCCAGACATTTCTTGACATCTAAAATGGCCTGAGCAACCCCCTATAAAAATCAATTTTGTGTCTTTTTGAATGCATTTTAAAAAAATTGGGAAGTGTTATCACTCCAACCATGGGATCTTAAATATTAATAGATCAAAATGTTTGCAACATTCTCCTCTACAAGATTTAGTTGGTCTCCAGACATAACTAACCACCTGAAATCACCTAGTAATTCCATCCCCCCCTTTTTTTATGAATTCAAACTTCAGTGTTTTTTTTGTTGGATTTTAGAAAATTCAGTAGTGCACCGCCTCCAACCATAGGACCTTAAATATTAATACATCAAAGAGTTCGCAACATTCTCCTCTTGATGATTCAATTTGGTTCCAGACATCTCTAGTCTTCTAAAATGTCCTAATCACAACCCCTTTTTTGAGAATTTAAATTTTCGTGTCTTCTTGTTCGGATTTTAAATAAATGAGGAGTGCTACAACTTAAACCATGGGATGTTAAATATTAATACATCAAAATGTTCGCAACAGTCTCCCTACAAGATTCAGTTTGGTCCTACACATCTGTAGTCTCCTAAAATGTACTAATCACCACACCCTTTTACAGAAATCAAATTTTTCGGTCTTTTTGTTTGGATTGTAGATAATTGAGGTGTGATAAGACTCCAACCATGGGATCTTAAATATTGATACATCAAAATATTCGAAACTGTGTCCAATATGTGATTTAATTTGGTTCAAGACATCTTTAGTCTTCTAAAATGTCCTAATTAGCCAACCCCCACCCATTTTTTTAAAAATTCAATTTTTTGTGTCTATTTGTTAGGATTTTAGAAAACTGAGGAGTGCACCGAATCCAACCATAGGATTTTAAATATTAATACCTCAAAATGTTCGCAACAGTATTCTCTAATAAATTCAGTATGGTGCCAGACATTTCTTGACACCTAAATTGTCCTAATCAGCCCACCCCTATAAAAATTAATTTTGTGTCTTTTTCATTGTATTTAAAAAAATTGAGGAGTGTTTTGACTCCATCCATGGGATCTTAAATATTAATACATCAAAATGTTCGCAACATTATCCTCTGCATTATTCAGTTTGGTTCCAGACACGTCTTGTGTTCTAAAATGACTTGATCATCCCCCCCCTTTATAAGAATTTAAATTTTTGTGTCTTCTTGGTCGGATTTTAGATAATTGAGGAGTGCTACAACTTAAACCATGGGACGTTAAATATTAATACATCTAAACGTTCGCAAGAGTGTCGTCTATGAGATTCAATTTGCTTCCAAACATCTCTGGTCTTATAAAATCAGCATTCGCTTTTCAAAAAATTCAAATTTTCGTGTCTTTTTGTTCGAATTTTAGAAAATTGAGGAGTGCACCGACTCCATCCATAGGATCTTAAATATTAATACGTCAAAATGTTCGCAACATTCTCCTCTACATGTTTCAGTTTGGTTCCAGACAAATCTAGTCCTCTAAAATGTCCTAATCAGCCCCCCCCCCTACTTTTTAAGAACTCAAATTTTTGTGTCTTTTTGGTCAGATGTTTGATAATTGAGGAATGTTACAACTCGAACCAGGGGATGTTAAATATTAATACATCTAAACGTTCGCAAGAGTGTCCTCTATTAGAATCGATTTGGTTGCAGACATCTCTAGTTTTCTAAAACGTCTGAATCAGTCCCCCCCCCTTTTCTAAGGATTCAAATTTTTGTCTCTTTTTAATCAAACTTTAATAAATTCAGGAGTGCTCCGACTCCAACTATAGTTTCTTAAATAAAAATACCTCAAAATGTTTGCAACAGTATCCTCTACATGATGTAATTTCGTGCCAAACATTTCTTGACACCTAAAAGATCCCCACGTTTTCTGAAAATTCAAATTTTTGTGTGTTTTGGTTGGATTTTAGAAAAGTGAGGAGTGCACCGACTCCAACCATAGGATCTCAATTATTAATCCATCCAAATGTTCGCAACAGTGTCCACTATGAGATTCAGTTTGGTTCCCGACATCTCTAGCTATTAATATGTGCTAATCATTCCCCCCATTTTTTTAAAAATTCAATTTTTTGTGTGTTTTTGTTAGGATTTTAGAAAATTCAGGAGTGCACCGACTCCAACCATAGGATCTTAAATATTAACACATTAAAATGTTCGCAACATTCTCCTGTACATGATTCAGATTCGTTCCAGACAACACTATTCTTCTAAAGTGTCCTTATCATCCCCAACCCTTTTTAATAATTCAAATTTTTGTTTCTTCTTGGTCGTATTTTAGATAATTGAGGAGTGCTACATTTTAAACCATAAGATGTTAAATATTAAAACATCAAAATGTTCGCAACAGTATTCTGTATTAGATTGAATTTAGTTTCAGACATCTCTAGACATTTAAAATGTCCTAATCAGCCCCCCAATTTTAAGAATTCAAATTTTTGTGTCTTTTTGTTGCGATTTTAGAAAATTGAGGAGTGCACCGACTCCAACCATAGGATCTTGTATATTAATACATCAAAATGTTTGCAATAGTCTCCACTATAACATTCAGTTTGGTGCCAGACATTTCTTCACACCTAAAATGTCCTGAGCAAGCCCCTATAAAAATCAATTTTGAGTCCTTTTAAATGTACTTTAAAGAAATTGGGAAGTGTTATTACTCCAACCATGGGATCTTAAATATTAATAGATCAAAATGTTTGCAACAGTCTCCTCTACAAGATTTAGTTGGTCTCCAGACATAACTAACCACCTAAAATGACCTAGTAATTCCCTACTCCCCTTTTTTAAAGAATTCAAATTTCAGTGTTTTTTTGTTGGGTTTTAGAAAATGGAGTAGTGTTACCACTCCAACCATAAGATCTTTTATATTAATTTATTAAAATGTTCGTACTATTCTCCTCTACAAGATTCAGTTTGGTTCCAGACACCTCTAGTCTTCTAAAATGTCCTAATTACCCCCCCTTTTTAAGAAATCAAATTTTTGTGTCTTCTCTGTCAGACTTTAGATAATTGAGGACTGCTACAAATTGAACCATGGGTTGTTAAATATTAATACATCGAAATGTTTGCAACAGTGTCCACTGTGAGATTCAATTTGGTTCAAGACATCTCTAGTCTTCTAAAATGTCCTAATTAGCCCCCCCCCTTTTTTAAAAAATTCTATTTTTTGTGTTTTTTTGTTGGGATTTTAGAAAATTGAGGAGTGTACTGACTCCAACCATAGGATCTTAAATATTAATACATTAAAATGTTCGCAACATTCTCCTGTACATGATTCAGTTTGATTCCAGACAACACTATTCTTCTAAAGTGTCCTTATCATCCCCCAACCCTTTTTAATAATTCAAATTTTTGTGTCTTTTTGGTCGCATTTTAGAAAATTGAGGAGTGCTCCGATTCCAACCATAGGATCTTAAATATTAATACATCAAAATGTTAATACATCAAAGTACCTCAAAATGTTCGCAACAGTATCCTCTACATGATTCAAATTGGTGCCAAACATTTCTTGACACCTAAATTGATCCTAATAGGCCACCCACCCTTTTTAAGAATTCAAATATTTGTGTTTTTGGTTGGATTTCAGAAAATTGAATAGTTTTACGACTCCAACCATGTGATTTGCTGTTTTAAAGCGTCTGAATCAGCCCCCTCCTCCTTTTCTAAGAATTAAAATTTTTGTCTACTTTTGGTCGCATTTCAGAAAATTGAGGAGTGCTCCGATTCCAACCATAGGATCTTAAATATTAATACATCAAAATGTTCGAAACAGTCTCCTCTACAAGATTCAGTTTGGTCTTAGACATCTGTAGTCTCCTAAAATGTCCTAATAAAAACACCCTTTCAAAGAAATCAAATTTTTCGGTCTTTTTGTTTCGATTGTAGATAATTGAAGAGTGATAAGACTCCAACCATGGGATCTTAAATATTCATACATCAAAATATTCGCAACTGTGTCCAATATGTGATTCAATTTGGTTCAAAACATCTCTAGTCTTCTAAAATGTCCTAATTAGTCCCCCCCCCATTTTTTAAAAACTACTATTTTTTGTGTCTTTTTCTAGGGATTATAGAAAATTGAGGAGTGCCCCGACTCCAACCATAGTATTTTAAATATTAATACTTCAAAATGTTTGCAACATTATTCTCTAAAATATTCAGATGGTGCCAGACATTTCTGGACACCTAAATTGTATTAATCAGCCCATCCCTATAAAAATTAATTTTGTGTCTTTTTGATTGTATTTAAAAAATTGCGGATTGTTATGACTCTAACCATGGGATCTTAAATAACAATACATCAAAATGTTTGCAACATTATCCTCTACATTATTCAGTTTAGTTTTAGACACCTCTAGTCTTTAAAATGTCCTAATCAGCCCCGCCTTCTTAAGAATTCAAATTTTTGAGTCTTCTTGGTCGGATTTTGGTTAATTGAGGAGTGTTATAACTTGAACCATGCGATGTTAAATATTAATACATCTAAACGTTCGCAACAGTGTCCTCTATGAGATTCAATTTGGTTCCAGACATCTTTACTATTTTAAAGCGTCTGAATCAGCCCCCCCTCCTCCTTTTCTAAGAATTCAAATTTTTGTCTACTTTTGGTCGAGTTTTAGATAATTCAAGAGTGCTCCGACTCCAACCATAGATTCTTAAATATTAATACCTCAAAATGTTCGCAATAGTATCCTCTACATGATTCAATTTGGTGCCAAACATTTCTTGACACCTAAAAGATCCTAATAGGACACCCACCCTTTTTTTAAGAATTCAAATTTTTGTGTTTTTTGCTTGGATTTTAGAAAATTGAATAGTGTTACGACTCCCACCATGTGATCTTATATAATAATACATTAAAATGTTCGTACTATTTTCCTCTACAAGATTCAGTTTGGTTCCAGACACCTCTAGTCTTCTAAAATGCCCTAATAAGCCCCCCCTTTTAAGAATTTATATTTTTATTTCTTTCTGGCTGGATTTTAGAAAATTCAGCAATGCACCGACTCCAACCATAGGATCTCTTATATTAATCCATCAAAATGATCGCAACAGTGTCCACTATGAGATTCAAATTGGTTCCAGACATCTCTAGCTTCTAAAATGTCCTAATCAGCACCACCCCCATTTTTTTAAAAATTCAATTTTTTGTGCCTTTTTGTTAGGATTTTAGAAAATTGAGGGTGCACCGACTCCAACCATAGGATCTTATATATTAATGCATCAAAATGTTTGCAACAATCTCCACTATAACATTCAGTTCGGTGCCAGACATTTCTTGACATCTAAATTGGCCTGAGCAATCCCCTATAAAAATCAATTTTGTGTCTTTTTGAATGCATTTTAAAAAAATTAGGAAGTGTTATCACTCCAACCATGGGATCTTAAATATTAATTGATCAAAATGTTTGCAACATTCTCCTCTACAAGATTTAGTTGGTCTCCAGACATAACTAACCACCTAAAATGACCTAGTAATTCCCTACCCCCCTTTTTTTAAGAATTCAAATTTCAGTGCTTTTTTGTTGGGTTTTAGAAAATTGAGTAGTGTTACCACTCCAACCATAAGATCTTTTATATTAATTTATTAAAATGTTCGTACTATTCTCCTCTACAAGATTCAATTTGGTTCCAGACACCTCTAGTCTTCTAAAATGTCCTAATTACCCCCCCTCCCTTTTTAAGAAATCAAATTTTTGTGTCATCTCTGTCAGACTTTAGATAATTGAGGACTGCTACAAATTAAACCATGGGTTGTTAAATATTAATGCATCGAAATGTTTGCAACAGTGTCCACTGTGAGATTCAATTTGGTTCAAGACATCTCTAGTCTTCTAAAATGTCCTAATTAGCTCCCCCCTCCTTTTTTTAAAAATTCTATTTTTTGTGTTTTTTTGTTGGGATTTTAGAAAATTGAGGAGTGCACCGACTCCAACCATAGGATCTTAAATATTAATACATTAAAGTGTTCGCAACATTCTTCTGTACATGATTCAGATTCGTTCCAGACAACACTGGTCTTTTAAAGTGTCCTTATCAGCCCCCCCCCTTTTTAAGAATTCAAATTTTTGAGTCTTCTTAGTCTGATTTTTGATAATTGTGGAGTGCTACAACTTAAACCAAGGGATGTTAAATATTAATACATCAAAATGTTTGCAACAGTGTACACTATAGATTCAATTTTTTTCCAGAGATCTCTAGTCTTCAAAAATGTCCTAATTAGCCCTCCCCCCATTTTTTATAAAAAAACCATATGATCCAACCATATGATCTTAAATATTAATATATCTAAATGTTCGCAACAGTCTCCTCTACAAGATTTAGTTTGTCTTCAGACATAACTAACCACTTAAAATGACCTAGAAATGTCCCCCCCCCCTTTTTTTATGAATTCAAATTTTTGTGTCTTTTCGGTTGAATTTTAGAAAATTGAGAATAGCTGCAACTCCAACCATAGGATCTTAAATATTAATACGTCAAAATGTTCGCAAAAGTCTCCTTTAAAAGATTCAGTTTGATTCAAGACATTTCTATCCTCTAAAATGTCCTAATAACCCCCCCCCCTCTTTAAAGTATTAAACTTTTGTTTTTTTTCGGATTTTAGGAAATTGAGGAGTGTTATGATTCCAACCATGGGATTTCAAATATTAGTACATCAAAATGTTCGCAAGAGTATCCTCTACAAGATTCATATTGGTTCGAGACATCTCAATTCTCTTAAAATGTCCTAATCACCCCGCCTTATTTTAAAGAATTAAAATTTTTCGGTCTTTTTGGTTGGATTTTAGATAATTGAAGAGTCTGTAACCAAGGGGTATTTTATTACATGTGATTGAAAAATCTTTCCTAAAGAGCTCCCAAATCAATCTTTCAATCATCACTCACATCAATCATCACTGGTGATGATTGAAAGATTCGCTTGGGTGCTTTTTAAGGGAGCTCATAGCTATTAATAATTTCTTTTTTTAAAATTCAAATTTAAGGATATTCTTACGCGTGATTGAAATATCTTTCCTAAAGAGCTTACAAGCGAATATTTCAATCATAACACAGCTCAATCATCACTGGTGATGAATGAAAAATCTCAGTGATGATTGAAAGATTCGCTTGGGAGCCCCTTAAGTCGACAGTATGAAAACAAAGAAATATAGAAATTTTTCCTTAGTATAAAACTTACTTAAGAATATCCTTGTTTGCTTAAGACAATATTTCATTTAAATAAAAATCATTAACATACAGACAGCATAATATATTCCTATGAGCTCTACAAGTCCACTGCAAGCAGGTTATCAGAAATAAAACAAAGCTATTTATAATTTTGCTTGTATTTTATGATTAAGAATATTCTTATATATTACATTTAAAAAACCTTTTGTAAAGACAACCCAAGCGAATCTTTTAATCATCACTGGGAGGACTCTATGAAAATAAGGAAGTATAGAAATATTTCCTTAGTAATTAAACTTACATAAGAATATACTTGTTTGATTAAAAGCAATATTTCATTTAATGTTTAGTGAAATATTGCTTTCATTAACTTACAGACAGCATTATACATTCCAATGGGTTATACAAATCACATCCAAGGAGGCAAATATATATATAACACAGACATTTATATATGTATATATATATTTTTTTTGTATACTGAATTTTAAAAATATTCTTTCATATTATATTGAAAAACCTTTTCTAAAGATATCCTAAGTAAATCTTTTACTCATCGCTAGTGGGACTCTATGATAACAAGGTAATATAGAAATATTTCCTTAGAAATTAAACTGACATAAGAATATCCTTGTTTGCTAAAAGCAATATTTCATTTAATTAAAAGTCATTAACATACAGACAGCATAATACATTCCCATGGGTTATACAAGTCAACTTCAAGGATGTTATTATAAATAAAACAAAGCTATTTATAATTTTCCTTGTATATTTTAATATAAAGACTATTTTTACATATTACATTTATAAAAAAACCTTTTGTAATGACATCCCAAGCGAATCTTGTAATCATCGCTGGGAGGATTCAATAAAAAGAGGAAATATAGAAATATTTCCTTAGAAATTAAACTGACATAAGAATATCCTTGTTTGCTTAAAAGCAATATTTCATTTAATTAAGAGTCATTAACATAGAGACAGCATAATATATTCCCATGGGTTATACAAGTCAACTGCAAGTCGGTTATTATAAATATATAAATAAAACACACAAAGCTATTTATAATTTTCCTTGTATTTTAATATAAAGAATTTTCTTATATATTACATTTAAAAAAACTTTTGTAAAGACATCCCAAGCGAATCTTTTAATCATCGCTGTGAGGATTCTATGAAAAAGTGGAAATATAGAAATATTTCCTTAGAAATTAAACTGACATAAGAATATTCTTGTTTACTTATAAGCAATATTTCATTTAATTAAGAGTCATTAACCTACAGACAGCATAATATATTCCCATGGGTTATACAAGTCAACTGCAAGTCGGTTATTATAAATAAAACAAAGTTATTTATTATTTTTATTGTATTTTAATATAAAGAATATTCTTACATATTACATTGAAAAAACCTTTTGTAAAGACATCCCAAGCGAATCTTTTAATCATTGCTTAGAGGACTCTTCAAAAACAAGGAAATATAGAAACATTTCCTTAGTAATTTAACTTACATAAGTACATCCTTGTTTGTTTAAAAGCAATATTTTATTTGAATTAGAGTCATTAACATACAAACAACATAATATATTCCCATGGGATATACTTCTCAACTCTAAGGAGGCAATCATATATAAAACAGATATTTAGGATATGCTTTTTAATTGATTTGAAGAATATTCTCATTTTTTCCATTGGAAAATATTTTTAAATAAACTTTCAAGTGAAAATTTTAATTTCCGTTGGAGTATTCTTTCAAAACAATGAAATATGGAATTACTTTATATTTAAATTTGTATCAAGTAATTTTTTACTAGTAAAATGACTATTATTTTTAGAATGTGCGGTAAAGATAGCACAGGTATAGATAATTCTGATGTATTGTACATGTCATTGTACATTTAGATAAAATATAATTGTTTATATAATTTGAATTTCAAAATATATTTAAATTTTAAAAATATTTTTCCATATTATTTTGGAATATCTTCCATAATATTCCCCTAAGCAAATCTGCTTATCATAGATGACAAGATTAAATTTTGAGTAAAATTATTTGCGAAAGAATATTCTTATCCCTATTGCAAGCTTTTGATGGAATGTTTGTGTTTAGTTGTAGCTGAACAATTACTTAAACTATATACACAATACACAATCATTACACACAATATGTAAGTTGCCCTAGACCTACATTTCAATAAGTATTCAGACGCATTTTCTCCTGTTTAGTTGCTTTTTATAGGTAAGTATTTTCCAGTTGAAAATGTAAACTTTGGTTAAAAAAATATGATTAAAAATTACTGTTACTATTTACCTTGTGTTGTTCACAAATATGTTTTACCTTACGAATTAAGGTTTGGAATAAAGATCTGTTAAAAACAAATAGAAAGAATTATGAGGGGATAAGAATTCCTATTATGTAAGACGTTTTAATAAACGAAATTGTGTTTCTTTTCACTCGCATAAATCTTTTTTTTTTTTTTTTTTTTTTTTTTTGACATTATAGTGGTAAAAGCAATACACGTTTTCCATTCTAACAACCGAATTCAAAATTTCATAACGAAATTGCTTTTAAATTACTGAAAGATAAAGAATGATATAATTTTCATTCCATTCCAAGCAGTCATTTTTTATTCTATTCAATTTCCAACAAAATTTTGGCTTGCAAAAAGAATAATAGTTTTATTTAGAGAGATAATTATAGGTGCAATTTTTCTGTTACAAATTTTTATTTATTTTGTAGCTTTAAAAAATTCATTTAATTTCACTGTGGTCTAGTAGGATATTACTCTTTGGAATGAACTATCTCAAGTTCAATCCCAATGATTGAACAAAGAAAAACAAAATTTCTTTATTTTGAATGCATGTTTATTAGGGTAGAAGCGCAGAAACCTTTCATGTTTCATCCCTTTCGACACGGGAATACATCCCACTATCTATAGAATGTTCTCTATGTTAATATACAAAGTGAATACTGAAATATTTTTCTGTAGCAGGCCTTCAGAGGTAAGCCAAAATTTACATTCAGCAATTAAGGAATATACAGTATGCTTAGCTAGTTCTTTGAAAAATGTTATTAGTGTTTCTTGGTAAGTAAAATTTTACACTTTTGTTTGAGATTTAATCCATCATTCAATAAATATGTATAAAGCTACTTTAAGTTTATGATGAAATATTTTAAGCTATTTTAAGTTTATAATGAGAAAATATTCACAAATACATCTTAATTTCCTAGAATTAGCTTATATATTTACTTCAAAAATTCTTTTTCTGTGTATTTTTATTTTGATTTTACTTTTCATTTTGACTTCTCAAATTCGTAAAAGGAAACTGTTAAATGAAAACAATAAAGAAAAAAAGATTACCCTTTGAATTTTATTTATTTAACCCCAATTCAGGAGAGTTAACACAATTCAAAATAGCTATGAATTTACGAATAAAACAAACTGTCATTTTATAATTTGGTTTTTTAGCATATGAAAACTTTTATAAGCTTTTTAAATAGTTTCAAAGACGTATAACTATATAGTTCATAATTCTTGTATTTTATTAAAGTAAAATTAACTGTATATTTTACTTTAATAAAATACAAGAATTAATTAAATTTCAATAACACATAAATTCTTTTAAGATGAATAACAAAGGCTATCAATGCTTCAATAAACCAACAACAAAATCATTTCAAATACTACCATCAACATTTTAAGTTTTTTGCTATTAAATTATTTACATTTTTAAGCTCAGATTTGAAAGTTGAACAAACATTATATTAATCAATAATAGAATAAAAACGACCTAACTTACTGCTTTTACTTCTTAATGAATAAAACACCAGTAGATTTCTTCATGCATTATCTTAGATTTTTACAAAAAATTGATTCAGTAAGGAAACTTAATTTCCAGAAGCTCACAGAAAAAAGAAAAATTCCTTGAAAATTTTATAGAAACTGCCTCAGCTTGAATTTTAAAGGTTTTCTGAAGATGTTTCCATAAGGAATAAAACAATACAATTTTGTAAGCTTGGTTTACAACTTTTTGTAAAGAAAATTTTGTAGAAAATTTAAATACAATCTCTTGTTAAAAAGTAAGACAGAAAGTATGAAGCTAAGTATAATTTCTACATAAAGACAAAATATACTATAGAAATGTACCTATTAAAAGTTTAATATTAGAAAAATTAGAAATAACTGAAAATTTCACAGTGAAAAAAAAAAAAGATATTTATTATGCCTCAAAATATTTATAAAAACAGCAGTTTTTAATAATTTTCATCACTTCACTAGTGCTTGTATTAATTTATGTCAGAAAAATTTTCACAAATAAAATAATTAGTACAAAGAAAACCAAAGTTACTTACTCTATATTACTTCAGCAAAATTGCAAACACATTGAAGCATTAACAATCAAGCTCGTAATTCCGTAAAAAAAATGGAAGTTAAAAATTGATTAAAAGCCTATTGTTTTTAAAATATATTTCTTTTTTCTCTAATTTAAATTACATAAATAAACTTTACATAATTAATTTAAATATTTTCACAATTTTGATGATTATATTTTTGATTTTTATTAATTACATAAATGTTTACATAATTTGCATTTTTATTTCAATAATAAATTTATATATATATATACATATATATTTATCATATATATATATATATATATATATAACAATCACACAATATATATATATATATATTGTGATTGTTGTCTTGGAAAACTAGTAAATTAATAATAGAAATGTGTTTTGGATAAATGCACATATTCATTAATCAAAATACAGCTATTGAATCTTACAGATAAATAAATTAGAGCAGTAATGCGTGGGAGATTATTCTGCAGGCGAACAAATAAATAAGAAATATTAATCATTTTATTTAAAATAAAAAAAACTTGCATTAATTTTTATTTTACTTAACAAAATCAATTATATCATTTGCAAATACATGTAATGTTGTATATAATATATAACTGTAGTTATTTCTATTTGTTTTTGGTTGTTAATTTTCATAAGATTTGTGTGAATAATATTTGCATAATTGTATTTTTTATCTTAATATTGATTCTTATTTTCTTACTTTATAATATTGTTTTGTAATAAATATAATGATATAGCAGTAGAATAGTATAGGCTAGTTTCCATAAAACAGAATGATGAAAGAAAAAGTGTAAACGTAAGCATGTCAGCAAATAGGTTAAGCATTAAGTCGATTTAGAATTTTGGTATTGTTTGGCTCTTGATGGAATGGTGATGATAGATAAAAGAAACATTGTAAGGGTCTTCGTAATTTCCATTTGCAGGACAAGGTCCAGCATTAGAAATTGGAGGGAAGGTGTGAAAATCAAGCACTTAGCAGAAATGAGAACTTTCGATTTCATTGCCTGCCAAGGGAAGAGACGCAGGAGACATACAGACTGAGTCGTGTCAGAGCGAGAGGAACGGTGGGGTGTGTGTGAATATACGAGTGATAGCAGAGGTCCCGCTCCCTGAGTGATGGAAAATATACATGTCTTTGAATAATGTGCAAAGAAACATCTAAATTTATGTTTGTGTTAATAATAAAAGTTAGCGTATGTTAATGTGAAATAAATGTGTCATCTGAAATGAAGGTATCTTGTGTTATTAAACGATCCTGGAGACAACATTCGTGACAACATAGCAGATTTGATTGAAATTTTCATATACCGCACAAAAAATTATACAAATAAAACATCACACAAAAACAGGCTTGAGAATAATTTGTATAAGCCCAGTAGTCTTATTCAAAACGAAATAGAGCAGAACTTCCACCCACAATGAGCTTCACAAGTGTGTGGTGTCAGTTAATTGTTAAATGAATTGTTTTTGTTGGAAAGCATATGTGCTTTATATTGCTTTACCTCACAATTGCTGACTACTTTTCCATTTATTAATTATTGAACGCAATTGTTATACACATATAAGAACTTGAAAAACTTTTCATTATCATTTCTGTAAATATAAAGCATAAAATTATAATACCAACTATAAACTAAAGAAATCTCTAACAACATTCAAAATTATGAATTCAAACGAAACAAATATATTTAAAAAAATCTTGCCTTTTCTAAAAAATTTGAAGTTAAAATATAAATTTTAATTTTCCTTATATTACAATTTATCCTAAATTTCATAAAACTCCAATATATTATATGTGTATTAAGCACATGTGCAGATAAATTTGGAAATTTATTTTCATATTATTTAAATAATAATATTACTAATTATAAGGACTTCTATTTTATTATTCTAAGAACTAATTTTAAAATTCTAAGGATAATAAAAAGTAATAAACCAATTATTGAATTTGGTTTTTCTCATAAAATTAATTATATTTCTGAGGACTTTAAAAAAATCTATTCACCAGCTTTCCACTCGATAAACTTTTTGTTGTTATGTGATTTTAGATTTTAGTACATCGGACCTTTCGTGCCAGGACAGACATTAATGCTGTTTTTTGGGATGCCAAACCTGCCCATGAATGGTACCAAGGCAAATATCCTGGTTCTGCTGTAACAGGCACGCACAAAAAATGCGATCAAACGGCTCTGAAGAGACTGAGAAACAGCCACCTGCTTGCTCAGAGACATGTTTTTGGTGTCAAGATTTACCCTCTCTGCTCTAAATGTCAAGAGGCACAGGCATATTCTTCAGTGTGTGGGCTGTGAAAGGGGTGATGTGGATTTAAGTCCGGGGGTAGTTCTAGAGAGGCTGAAAACTCATGGATTCATGGAGTTGGTGTGATGCTACTTTCACACCAGTTGGGATAAGCAACAACAGATTTTAATTCAGTATTAAATATTGATTTAAATTTTTGGAAAAATCTTTGTACATTTTATCTGTACAATAATTATATATATATTTTTTTTGTGAAAGACTTTATTTACAAGTTAATGGTATCCCTCAATTTTCAAAACTCTCAATCCTTGTAGCAAATTTATTTTTACATTATTAGGAAAAATCTTTTATTAATCAGATGCCTTTTGCATGTAAATATATGGATGACTTCACAATTTTTAATGTTTTACAATTTGGCAAAATTTACAAAATTATCTATACCTGAAAAATTAAAATTAATTATAACAAATAGAGATAATTTAAAAAATGAATTTTTGAATATTTTGATTACAGTAAAAGAAAATTATACATACACTGACATACATGATAAAACCAATGATTTTAATTTCAAAGTAAATAAGCTAATTATTTGGAACTTAAATATTTTTCAATTAAAATCTATAAAAATGTTATTTTTAATTAACTAAATAGAATATACAATATATGTAATGATTTTAATACTATCAATAAACAAAAAAATGACTCGAAAATATTTTAACTAATAATAATATTTCCATTAATTTTATTAAACACTATTTAGCTAGTAGAGCATGGCTTATATCAGAGTGAAGTAACACATAGTTACAAGCTACAGAAGAGTCACCCAAACCTTGAAGTTACAAGAAGCTTCATTATTAGCTTGATTACAGTTGATTTGCCCACAGTGTTTACACCTAGTCTTTAAATTTCTATGGTATGTTTCCTCTATTTATATTTATTTGCATTTTTTGCAGGTTTAGAATTGATTTTGACTATTATTAATTTAATAGGGTGTTTTGACAATTTTGGATTTAATATTATATTTTGGTTTAACATCTGAAAATCAATTTTATATAGACTTTGGGATAAAGTGGTTTCATTCAAACATGTCTGGAGCTACTGCAGAAAAGCCATACTTTGTGTGAAGGTGGTCGACACTCCTTGAAGAAGATAGCCATAGGGGTACTTCTTTTCATTTTCCTTTCATGTCTTTTTTAAATTTCGAACTATCTATTGAATATATGTTCCATCTGTTCTCAATATTTCGTATTTTCACTTTATTATACTTCAACATTCATTTGATTAATTTTATAAAAATTAATGATTAATTACATTTTAGTAATTATTATATTTAAGCATAAATTAAAAAATACAAGAATAAATACAAAAATTATATATATATATATGCATGACGTCTCTCATTTCCGACAAATCCCAGTTACATTGTTCTGACCAAACATATTAAAAAAAACAAGACTATTGAGCTAGTATAGAACATATTAATTACAAATTTATGTATGATCCATTTTTCATGCATTGATACAAAAGGATATCTTCATTTCAGACAGACACATATTGATTACTATATCAATTTTTACATACTAAAGCAGATTTGATTAGAAATTACAGTTTAATGTGAATAACAAATTACTAAATAATATACATAGTAGAAGTTATAGTTAAACTCAAAAGCTATTGAAATGACAGTCAAAAAGTCATCTTAATTTAATCCTATATTCGAGAATAATCAATTTAATACACAATATCTGAAAAAGATCATACTCCTAATCATTCAATATCATTGGATTGAAAACACTTCGCATTGACAATGCAAAAATAAATGCATATCTATGTTTGTAAATTAAAATATATATTTTTCCATCAAAATGGTATTTAAAGTTAAAAAATATATAAAATATAAAAGTTAAAAACCATGAAAATTATTTTTTTTTAAATTTTAAAGTAAAAAAAATACTGAGTAAGGCAACATCACTCTTTCAATACTGAAAAATTTAATGTGTCATTAATCAAATAAAAAAATCATTAATCAAAATGTGTACTAATTTTTAAAAATACTGTTTCATTTTGCTGAAGATAATAAAACTTAAAATAAAGTAGTATTTTCTAGTCCACATAAATGTCAAACTCATTCAGTTATATTAAAAAGAAAAAACCATTTCTTTATAATTGATATCCCTTTAATATATTAAACTGGTAAATTAATATATCTAAATAGCAAATTATCACTTTAATAGAAATAGTAAATTATATCACTTTTCAATTCAATCGTGGATTAATACTTTTAGTATAAGCTATTTTTAAAAAGAAAAATATTGCACTCGAAAAAAGGTGCATGCTTTACATAGATGAAACTACTTGCAAAAAAGAAGAAAAACTAGAAACTAGATATTTTATTCAACTATCTTCTGTGTTTGAAACTACACAAGATTGCAAGCTTTAGGGAATTCTGTCTTATGCTATTATTATATAATTATATACATTTCATTCGTTACTCTGATAATTTTAACAACATCAAATTTAATCAGAAATTGAATAAAACTTACAAAATTTAGAAATTTGAATAGATTTTCACGTAGTTCAAGTAAGTTAATAACTTTACTGGGAAAATTAAAATAAGTTTTTGATTCAAGTAACTTTCGAAAATTGAATTTGTTTCAAAACACATTTTTTTATAAATTACATCTAATCTGACATTTACAAAAACACTTTAGATTTGAAGCAATTATGAAAATCATTTTTGCATACAAATAACCATTGCTGAAATGTATTTTTTTATTTATTTTTACTCAACATCAACATTGTAAATTTCAGAAACAGATTTTAAAATTAAAATGTTAATTACATTTTAAAGATAAATTATTTAAATGATATAAAAATAAACAACAAATGCTACAATTGTTTATCCTATACTAAATAGTTCCTACTTTACCCTTCGTCAGACATATATTTTAGTAGAATAAGAATCAAGATTCTTAATTTTACAATGATACTAAGAAGTACTAAGAATAATTTTCATATTAAATGATACTTTGATACTAATTTCTCCTCTACACTTACATTCTACAATGATAATTATGAAATACCATTGTACAAGGAAAATTTGGTGAAGTAAGTCAATAGTTTCAAAAGTATCACTTCAAACTATAATTTAAAATTACACGATTGCTAAAGATTTGTTTTTAATAGCCAGAAATATAGAAAAAAATATAAAATTTAATTTCAATTTAAAAACTGATTCCTTGACTATCATTTTTTTACTTTTGAAAACACAATTGTTGTCTAAATATTACGCTACAAGTGAAAATTGTAAAACTTGCTCTTCTTGCATATAAAGATCTTTATATGCACAACATTTGATGTCACACCTTTATAATTGTTTACTTCAATAGTGAACAAATTCAGATTTAAATCCTTTTTAAGTAACCTAAATAAATTATTATTTCGTGTAACTTAAGAATTATGTAAATCACAAAAATCTTTGATGTGTATTTTACATTTTTAAATTTTAATAATTAATAGCAACGATAAATTTTCAAAAGTAACAAACTTTTCTTAGTTAAAAATGTTCTAAGTCAAAATGTATAAAGAGAGAAAACTATAATTTTAATTAAGTAGCCTTGAAAGCATTTAGAGAGAAACAATGAGTTAAAAATTGGTATTTATAACATTTCTCTCAGAGCTTCAATCACAAATCCATCAGTTCAAAGTGCAATTTTATTAAGAGACAAATGAAATACATATTTTATAGAATATCACATATACATACAATATAATTTTATATAATCACATTAATTTATAAGAATTGGCATAAATTTACACACATGCAAGTATCTCAACAACAAGTTTTTGTAGATTTAACAAATAATCATTTTTTAAACTAAATTTAAATTTTCAAAAGTTATTTTAAATGATATTTTATAGATTATTTATAAGTTAAAAGATAAATTGACAAAAAATTGAATAATTTATCACGAAAATTGATTTCTCGTAAAATTAATAAAGAAATTTTGAATTTTGGATGAATCAAAATTTTTAATTTTATATAAACAATTCTAATAAGTAATCAATTTGTATACCAAATATTAATAATTACTAAATTGAATGCAAACAACAAATCATTTAGGTAAATCACGAAACGTCGATTGAATTTCATAAGCGAATAAAGGTCTTCTACTTAAAAATTTTTATTTAAACCAAATTTTTCAATATGGATACCTTTTGCCATGGACTATGTGAGCAATGATATTTAAAATAAAGAGAAAATATCATTTACGATATCGGTTACTTAAAATATTTTCCTTTTAATACAATACTCACCACTGTTTGGTTGTCTTTGATAAGAATTCACAAAAATAACCAGGAATAACAAGCCCTTAGAAGACATAAGGGTTAGAAAATGAACCTTAATCTGCGCGTGCGCTGAAATCTAGGAACACTTTCGTCACGTTCGGAAAACCGAATCCGATTATTTCTGACTATTTGCTTATATCACGGGCTCAGTTAGGAAAAAAAAAAGAGAGAGAGAGAGAGAAAAGAGGCCGTTTCGTAATTTATTTGAAATTATATTGATTTGAGTCTTTTCCTCTCTCTTTCTAGTGTAGTTAAGTATAACTTTTTTAAGTTGGAATAAATATAATAAGAGTTTGTATAAAATTTATATAGCAAAAAGAAAAATCAGAAATGCTTTAATTTTGTATGCACATAATTTTGTATACACATAATTAAAGCGTTTTTCTGATAAGTTAAAAGTTATTGACACGGTGCACAACTTATTTAAAAAGGGTCTGTTTTTAAAGTGGATTTGGTATCAGAGTAAACATTTACACACTAGATGGAAGTTTAGACCCTGAACTGAATATCACTCAATATTAATTTTTTTTTCTATTTACTGGAAATTTTTGGAAAGAAGAAGTGAAAATTAATTATGAAGTCACGTCAAAGGGACTTCAGGGGAAGTATTTTTCATCATATTTTAAACGGGATTTAATATGAACAGTGTAGCCATTAAATAAAATGGATGGTTGGAAAATTATCAATAGAAACTATTTATATCTGATTTAAAGAATTTTCCCAATCATAAGAATTGGGATGTTGGGAGTGAACAATGTTTGGGAGGGTCAACTAAAAAGAGTCGTGAAAGGAATACATTGATACTGTGAAAATTCACTCCATTTTGATTTTCATTTGGTATATTATGAAATCGAAACAGGTTTTGAAAGATTCGTGTATATTTAATTTTACATGAATATTTAAACTACATTAATTTATTTAATTTTACATGTGCAGTTCCAATGGATCATCTACAATTTATATGAAGTTGAGAGTACTTGTATGAGATGGTAAAAGAAAATTTAAAAATCCAACTCCTGTGCTCCAATAAACATTGAAATGTTGCAATATTTGTTAAAACCTAGGTTTATGACTTGAGTACAAAACAATCATTGGGATGTATATAAATAATAATTTAGAACAAAAGTTAATTGTAC
The DNA here is from genome assembly GCA_030067965.1 of Latrodectus elegans. Taxonomy (NCBI): domain Eukaryota; kingdom Metazoa; phylum Arthropoda; class Arachnida; order Araneae; family Theridiidae; genus Latrodectus; species Latrodectus elegans. Next base: position 29,441,479 of record CM057819.1, on the reverse strand, counting down.
AAAGAGTGATACTCAGTTCAGTACTTGACACTTGATTTTATCAATCCACCGAAGAAATGAAAGGCAGATTTAATCTTAATTTGGCCAAAAATTGAATCCTGAGCCTGTGCTTGGGACTGCAAAGAGCAACCACTACACCATCGAGCTTATGATTCAATCCTAGTATATGAAATACAATAGACTCTTGGTGACATTTCAGAGGGATCAGAGACATATACATCAGACGTTTACATATATGTTACGAGCACTGTAGGCCATGGCCCACATGGGTGGCTGTGTCACAGAGCTTAGTACAATAGTTTAGTAAAGTATGTATTTTTATCAAAAGATAATTTTATGAAAGAAATGAGTTTATTTTTATACAGTAATGTATATAAAATTTGATGATAATAAGGTAAACTAAAATTTATGATAGATTCATTTAAGAGAAGTTATTAAAATATTATATAGGGGCATTCTTTTGTGCAGAGAGAGAATACTTATACTCTCTCTCTCTCTCTCTTTCACATGTACTTCCTCACTCACACAGCCACTACTAATAATGTGTGTGTGTATATATATATATATATATATATATATATATATATATATATATATATATGAATGAATGTATGTGTCTCTATTTATGTATAGATAATTAAACAGAACTGCAACAATATCAACTGATAAATTATTGCATGACTGTTAATTAAGTAATAAGCATTGTTTAATTCATTTTTGCCTGAGAAAAAGTGTCAACAGTAAATAATTTTTAAGCAACAATGCCGTTATCTTATTTGTTGAAAAGAGTATTTGGTGACAATCAAACAATCGTTCATTTGCTAGAGAAATCTCGAGTTTCGAAGGCGCCTTTTTTGTGGTTCTCACAGAATTTGATATATAAGTTTATTAAAAAATCATCCAAAAGTAACTTCATTGAAAATGGGTTGCTTTTCCACAACCTGGAATTGGGTCCGAAGGATCCTGTAAGTTTGTATTCCTTTCGACTTTATAGTCGATTTTTAAACGATATTTTACATAAAAATATTGTAATTTTTTTTAAATATGTCTAATTTATTTTTTATAATATGCATTAATTTACTAAAATTATTTTGATGACAGTTAACGATTTTGTGTGTGTGTGTGTGTGTGTGTGTGTGTGTGTGTGTGTGTGTGTGTGTGTGTGTGTGTGTGTGTGTGTGTGTGTGTGTGTGTGTGTGTGTGTGTGTGTGTGTGTGTGTGTGTGTGTGTGTGTGTGTGTGTGTGTGTGTGTGTGTGTGTGTGTGTGTGTGTGTGTGTGTGTGTGTGTGTGTGTGTGTGTGTGTGTGCTGTGTGTGGCTGTGTGTGTGTGTGTGTGTGTGTGTGTGTGTGTGTGTGTGTGTGTGTGTGTGTGTGTGTGTGTGTGTGTGTGTGTGTGTGTGTGTGTGTGTGTGTGTGTGTGTGTGTGTGTGTGTGTGTGTGTGTGTGTGTGTGTGTGTGTGTGTGTGTGTGTGTGTGTGTGTGTGTGTGTGTGTGTGTGTGTGTGTGTGTGTGTGTGTGTGTGTGTGTGTGTGTGTGTGTGTGTGTGTGTGTGTGTGTGTGTGTGTGTGTGTGTGTGTGTGTGTGTGTGTGTGTGTGTGTGTGTGTGTGTGTGTGTGTGTGTGTGTGTGTGTGTGTGTGTGTGTGTGTGTGTGTGTGTGTGTGTTTTATACGAAAACGCTTAAAGTTGTTCAAATAATTTGATATATTTAATTTGTACAGTTATTAAATATATCAAATAAATGACGCATAAAAGTAACTTCTGTTGTAATTATATCAATCATAATTAAATAAAGCTTATTGATTTTTCAGTTTAATACTATAATTTTTTTTCAAATATCATTTTTACTATATATAAGATATAAAAATTATGCTAATAAACAGAAAACGATAAATGAATATGGTTATTTTCTTTATATGAATAAATTTATTTTATGAAACTCACTTGTAAGTAAAATTATAACTAAATCCTGTCATTTATTATTTTTAGTAAACATTTTTCATTTAAGGAATATTCTTTATAGATTTACAATTTACACATACCCATAAAAAAATTTTAACGCCATAGAATTTTTTACGTACAGAATATTTTATACAGTTTGCTTATGTTGCAGAATCTAGAATTAAATATAATTTTATGTATTAATTTTCTGTTACATAGAAAGAGAAGTATAAATCCCGATATACTTATATATTACTTAATTTTTAGTCTGTAAATCATTCTCGTGGTGAGTATTATGTTAATGTGTTTATTGGTATTATTTTTATTCAAATAAAAAAAAATTAAAGTTAGCGGAATTATTTCAATGACTCAGAATTATTTGTTTTCATGTATAAATATTTTTAAATGAAATTTACCTGTGAATAATCTCTAACTTTATATTTGTAGATGTTGTGAATGTTATCCTGAAGAGGAAGTGGATTTATTCGAACAGCTGAGATATTCAGTTCATGAGTATCTCAGCTGTTCGAATAAATCCAAATATAGATGGCACGGTCGAAGTAAGCATCATTATTTATTGATAATATTTGTGAACAATTTGCAGATGTGTATTTATATAATTTCAAAGTAATCTGAATAAAGATGCTTAGTTAATTTTATACATTAAAATATCTGTGGAAATGTAAGCACATTTCATAAAACATCTTTCGCCTGATTTTATAGACAACTTAAGCAAATGCCGCCAACTTTACATTAAATATGGGGTAACCAAGATATACGGCATTATAAATATCTGCCCTAATATTTGATCAATGTCTTTTGTAACTGTATTGTAGAATTGAAGTAGTGTATACAAATTGCATACTTTTTAAGAAAATAAATAAAAATTATTTAAGTTTAATGCATTGTTAGTTTTCCAATACAAAAGTTCCATAAACAAATCTTTCTTGGAAGGTTAGAAACAAAATTTGGCACACATGCCGTATAATACAAGATGCAAAATTATGAGTTTATTGATAGTTTTGGTGAATTTTCTGTTAAATGTGGCAACCTTGTTTTTATTACGTTATAGATATAAAGACATAAGAACTATGCAGAAAACTCCATTTTGACAGCCCTGGTATTTACGTCGTCACTTGTGTTAAAAATGTCAACTTGGCAACATTTATTCATCGCCAAAAGAATTCAGAATTTAGCAACCTGGATAATACGGCATCTGTGCCCAAAATTTTAGTTTTATAAGTGGTAGTAACCGCCACGCCGCTTCATCAACAACACTTATATAGCATTCCAAATTAATAAGCTAATGCCGATATATAATGGAAACTTAAGCAAAATGAAATAAAGATATTTATAACCAAAAGGAAATATTTAAGACAAAAAACAAATTCTAATGAAAAAAGAATGAAAACCAAATGATAGAATCAAAAAGAAAATTATGAAACATCAAATCATTCCAGAAGGGATATATGATGTCTATATGGATTATATTGAATTTTAAATCATATATTTAAAAAGGCAGAAATTTGAAAAAGAAACTAATATATACTTGAAAATGAAAGAAAAGAAATCATTCGAAAACTAGAATCATGAGATTTCTTATTGATTTAAAAACAAACTAATGACTAAAACACATACATTTATTAATTTTTCTTTCTTTTCTGTTCCTTTTCTACTGCTATTATAATGCTTCTTTTTTTCTTTTAGATTCTGCATATTCAAGGCCACGACCGTCAGCGGAGATTTGTTCCCCGCCCCCTGCAGACCCCAGCACCTGCAGGATGAATGCTACGCAACCAAAAATTTTAAGATCATTAGGGTGGGTAGTGGTGGGCATAAAAATTATTACATTTGATTCCGTACGTCTTTCAATTTCAAAATCAAAAAAGAAAAGGAAAGAAAAGGAATTGCTTTTGTATGCAAGTTCTTCATGTGATTCGTTAGAGCAAGTATTTTAATTTCCATACATTTGAAGAATTTCAATACATTTGAATTTCTAAAACTATTTACCCTGAAGTGCTTTCTCTAATTAAAACTAATTTATTTGATAATAAAACAGAATTTTTAATTTATCACTATTGATAATTCTACAACATATATTGATGTATAAGACAAAACAAATCAATTTAATTTTCATGTTAATAAATTAATTTCCTGGAACTCAAATATTTCTTTAAAAATTTACAGAAACGTTATAATTAATGAACTTCATCGCATTTATAATATCTATAACAACTATGAATCTACAAAAAATCAAATTAAACGCCTGATACCTCACCTAAAAAATAATAATATTCCAATTAATTTTATTTTAAAATATATATGAAGTAGGGAATGTCTTGTAAGATTGAAGTAATGCGTAGTTTTTATGACTACAGTAAAGCCACCCAAGCATTGAAGTTCTTACAAAAATCCTGAAAACACCTACATTTATACTTTATTGTAAACCACTTTAACTTTTAAATCTAATTACTTTTGGCAACACTTCTTTATTCTAATTCTGAAAACATTTCTTTGGGAATTTTCTTTACTATTTTTCTTCATATATAACTAATCTGATTTTGCAGACTTTTGGCTTTTTATGTATTTATTTTTTACTGTAAGTATGTATGTATGTTTCATTTAGTGTGAGTATCTGCAATTTATGTAATTTATCTAATTTTCCGCATTTAGAGAGATTTACCATTTATTGGTATTTATAATTTTCTGCATTTATATTTATTCAAATGTTTTACCTAAGTTCTTTTAATACGAACACTTTTGGGGGAATTGTTTCCTGAAGATCTTTAGACATTTGTCCTTCTCGAACATGTCAGAAAAGAGTGTTTTTTCTTTTTGCATAGCTGGTCATCTCCTCCTGATGAAGACGAGGTCCCTATGGCTTTTCTTCATTTGTTTCTGTATGTTTCAGTGTTTTTTCCACTCTATATTTTTCTATGATTTTTCATATATATATATATCTATATATATATATATATACACATATATATATATATATAGTACATATATGTTTCTATATATATCAATTACGTTATTTCACTTTAAAGGTTAAAAATTTTTTTCTTTTTAGAACAAAAAGAATTATTTGTAGCGTCATATTCATTTACCTAATTCAAGCTGCTGTTAAAAACTATAATATAATTAAAATGTCATTCTCAAATAAAATGTAATTTTTATATTTAGATATTACGTAGTCATACTTACATTTAAAAATCTGTACAACATTACAAAGGACATTTAGTTCTTAAATCTGTTTAGTTCGAATGTTTGTAGTATGCTGAACCACATTGAGGGTATTCCAAATAAGCATATATGTGATGTATTTTTAATGTTGAAGTTTTTATCCTATATCATCGTGGGTATTCCCAATAAATCTTTCAATTTTCCGATTACAAACGGACTTCAACTGCACAGTATGTTAAAAGAGTTAGTACGCAAGTGAAACCGAGATAAGAAATTGGATGATTGTAGTTGTTCTTCTACATAAGCATTAGAACTGCATACACTTAAAAAATGGAGTGGTTTTTCACAACTCGATGAGCGATTGATATTTTGTACTCCATAAAGATACAAAATGAGTCCTTTTCTACACAATTGGGTAGAGAAGTTCTCTTTCAAACACTCCATACACGATTCAAAGCAATTTTCACACTTTCTTTGGACGTGTTTATGGCCCAGTTAAATGTGATGTGCTCTGATTGGTTTAAATCATCACGTGGCGCTATGCTTTCTGGTTTTGTTTCTTGCTAACAATGGAGGGATTTACTTCTACTATCTTTGTAAAGCTATCTATTAGAATATTTAAAATATATAATTGACAAAAGGAGTGCAGAAACACATTACGCAAAGTTTGTATTTTATAATTAATGGAACTAATCTTCATACTTATGATTTTTCTACTATTATATAAACTTTGGTATTCGAAAGTGTGAAAGAATGAATTCTATTGAATTTATATTCATGTAATATTTATAATATTTGAAATTTTGATTTATTGATATTTATTTATATAACAATGTCTGGAATTTTTTTTATTTCAAATACTATTTTCTGCCAAAATTTAAATTTTTATTAATGAATAGTATATTGGTAAGGAATACAAGGTTTTAAATTCTTTTTTATTTTGCAAATAAAGCGTGAATATGGAATATATTAATTTTCCTCGTTGATTTAAATATCCACAATGTATATTATAGAAATATTATTTATATATTGTATTGTACTGTAATTAATTGAAAGAGTGACTAATATCAAATACAATATGCCTAATTAATGAAAAGAATAAATATTTTCATAAATAAAATTGAAGCTTTTTATATAATTTAAATAATAATAAAATATTAATATGCAGAATATTACTTGGCAGTATGTATTTGTTTATTTAAATTTTACTGACAATATATATATATATATATATATATATATATATATATATATATATATATATATATATATATGGCAGTATATATATATAGTATATATATATATATATATATATATATATATATATATATATATATATGTATATATATGTCTTTTATTTATTAAAATTTCACTGACAATATTTGATTTGATTGTTACTAAGTGGTATTCCTGTAGATAAAACTAGTATGAATTGTATGTATCCAAATTTATTAATTTTGTGTAGTTTAGAATTTTACAGCTAAACATTTTGTTGATGGAAATATAATTTATATTCGTATTTTTTATGGTTAATATTCATTGTTAATCATCGAAGAAAAAAAAAATTAGTTATGGAAGCCAAATCTGAAACATGGAGTTATTTTGAAGATGATGAAATGCAATGTAAGGAAGAAATGACTGATCAGGTATATTCTGTATAGTATATAATCAAAATAAGTTTTATGAAGACTGAGAAAACGGTAACTATTGTTCTTACTAGAACTATTAATTTCATTGTTCTCGTAAAATTTATTTAAAAGTTTGAAGTAATATTCTATGTTTATGTAAGAACGCGGTAGCTTAACAATGTTTTTAAATCTATTTTGAAGTAAAATTTTCTAAATTTTTAATTTGAATTCAATAGTTTCAAAAAATAAATATCCAATACTTATAATTCACTTGACCATAGATTTTACATGTATGATTCTATTGAGTAAATGACATGAAAATATCAATCAGTTTTTTCAGTTAAAATCTCTTATTAAAATTTTATGGTTTTAAATGTGATTTTAAAATTATGAAAGTTTTTGTTCATTAAATAAGCATTAAATTAATAGTACTTAGAAATAACCTTAAGAAATTTTAATAATGTTTTTAAAATCAATTTTAAAGTAACATTTTTCTATTTTTTTTTTTTTTTTACTGCTAAAACTAAATCTTTATTAACTTTATAATTTATTTATAACTCATTTAGAATTTTCTAAATTTTTAATATGAATTTAATAGTTTAAAAAATAAATATCCATTATTTATACACTTGACCATAAATAGTTTTCACATGAATGATATTATTGAGTAAACACATATGTGTATAGGTATCTATTTTTCCTTTCAGATAAAATGATTACCATTTGTGTGTGTGTGTGAAATACCTTGTGAAATTCATTGAGAAAAAATATTTGAACTTATAGAAAAAATGTCTAAAACTAAATAACACACATTTTGTGATGAAAAATAGACCATCTATTGTTATATTCTCTTACAGAATTTATTTCTCTAAGTATCCAAAATTGGCTGCTTTCAATGAAGCATTGGTAATATAAAATCTGTATTTTTTGCATATTTGAGGATGAATTTTATATTATTCACGAAATTTTTAAACTTTAATATCAACATCATTTTTTTAAAAATGCCACAATGACTTAAGCATACCAAAATTTACAATTTTTACATAATTTGTATATATGGATTTTTAAAGGTAGAATATGAAAAATGCTGTACATGAATTTTCAAGTTTTTTTTTTTTTTTTAATTGAATGTGAATATAATGTTTTAAACTACTTTAATGTCAAAAAATTTAGTTGAAACTTTATAGAAAAAGGGGTTTTTTTAATAAAAATGGAAGAAAGATCTTATTGTTATTTTGATATTTGTTTAATGATTCCATGATCAAAGAGAAAACAATTAAAATCTATATTTTACAAAATATGCAGTATTGCTTTTGTCTTTTATTATATTGTATTTTTCAATCTTGTATTTTAAAAAATCACTTTATTAGTAATGTATTTGAATATTAGTGTATGTGATACAAAATCAAGGTTTATATATTTTTGTTGTAATTTGTAAAAAAATTATTTGTTTTTCAGTTGAAGTTGATTGATTCAAAAATGCCTTAACTTTAGAACTAAATTTATGTATGCATGTATATATTTTTTATTTAATGTTTAATAATCAATTTTGTAAATTATGATATTAGCTATATCTATTTCAGAACAAAAAAAATCAAAATTATTTTGTATTTATTTCATTGTATATCAATAATTTATCATTTTTGCCATATTCTTACCAAAAAATATTCAAAAACTGCTGGATAATCATTAATTTACTAACTTCAGTTACAAAGTTTTAATTAATTAATGAGACTGACATTTTTTTAACAAATTACTCTTGCTTTAAATTGCAATAAAAAGTTCTATTAATTCTAACAGAAGTAGTAGCAGAGACAGAGAGAAGCTGCTCTCTCCTCTTCTTCTGCTCTTCCTCCCAATATAAATAATTATTCTCTTTAATACAGATAGATTTGGAATTTGATATTTAATATCCAGAACCCGTCTGTTTTCTTAGTAAATGTCTTGCATAATATGCTCCTAGAATATTATCATATGTTCAAAACTCTGTCCTATAACTTGAAATAAATATGTGAGAATTGAGAATGGTACATTTTTTAACCTGAATATAATTTTAATACAGAATATAATTACATATATCAAGTTCCTTGTGGAAATAAAGGCTTTATTTTTTGAAGTATTATTCTTATATAATTTCAGTGTTAAAGTTTCTAAAGATACTAATGAGATTGCAAATGCTATAGAAATTTTAATTATTATGCTTTTTTTCATATTACGTATATAGATCTTTACAAGAACAGTGCTCAAAAGTAGTCAAATATACTTGCTTAGCTGTAGTCAAAAGCAAGAACTGAATATTCTTATTTAATAGCATTCTTATTTAGTGTTATTAAACTGTCAATTCAAAAAAATTAAGCTCCAATATTAATTTAACATCATAAACATAAGAATTTTTGTATACATATTTTTATTTAATTTTTTTCTGTATTAAAAACTAAATAAATGTTTTTTGTGTACTCTTGCATTTTATTTTTAATTTCATTTTTAGTATCATTGAAATTATTTTCAGTTTAAACTAAACTTGGAAAATATATCATAAAACAAGATTTATTTGCAAAAATATATGTCAGTTTTGTTCAACAGAATAATCTGTAAATATTTGTCTTTATCCTCCTGTAACTTCAAATGAAGCATATTATCAATATTCAAAAATAAATTTTTAGATATACTTTAAATAAAGGATTTCTTATTTAAAGTATATCTAAAAATACTTTAAATAAGAAATCCTTTATTTAAAGTAAAACTTTAAATAAATAGTACTTTACAAAAGAACTTATAAATTATAATTACTTATATTAAATACTTATGTATTTTTAAAATTTTGTACAATTTGTTGCATTAATAATGTTTATAAAAGTTAATTTTGTACTTATGGGCCCATAGTAAACTAAACTGAAAAATAAGTAGTGTGACGATTTTTTCTTCAGAGTGCTACACTCACACATAAAACTAAATCGATATAAATAATGTAATAAATGGCTAAACAATTTGCTTGATAATGTATGTAATTTAAAAGCCACAATAATTATCCAAATCAATTAAAATGCCATATTCAGTTGTACTGTTATATTATTAAAAAAAGAAATCATATATCTTTATATTGTAATTGTCAAAAAAAATTTAAATCCTTAAAATAAAGAATTCAAAATCTAATTTGTGCATTAAAGTGTGAATATAAAAAAAACCCAGCAATACTTCTATAAAGATTGAAATTCACTCTATATGTTGTTAGTCCTCTTAAAAAGAGTGGCTTACCCACATCTTTCAAAAAAGTTAAATTGTATCTTATAGATTGGTTGAGATTTGTGACAATGAAAGAGTGAAATTTCACTCCTTCTGAGTGAAATCCACTCGATTATTTTAAAAGTGTACTTGGTTATAAGCGTATCATAGAAACCACTTATTTATTCTTCATTGTTATCATTGAATAACTGAACCGGACATCTCTAATCCACCTTTCACACCGCATCAGAAGACTCACTTTAAATGCAACAAATTTAATTTGCATAGCAAACGAACACAATACGATATCTTTTAGTTTTTTTACAATTGAATCCTGTAATGTACACTCGTTAAAGTACACGTGTAAAACTTATTTCGGATATTTTTCACATTAAAATGCAAGAGTAAAAGTTACTTGGTAGCATTTAGTCATGCTATCGCACACATTTATAACAAAAAAGAGCATTCCTCATGATCATAAATTCCATAAAAAGCTTATTATTTCTCCATTATAAGCACGCAGACATGGAACTTGGAAACTTGCGAGTCTGATAAATTAAAATAGTTGTTAATACATGTAACAATTTGTAATTTATATTAAAACCATTTGGTGCATTTAGTATAGTATACTACTCTAGAGTTATTCTAAGTACTTATTTTACCATAAAAAATTAATTTTTGGAGAGAAAATTGTTCCTATGGTTAATATGATGTATACGTGACCAATATTGTTGTAATGGTCAATGTGCGTGCTTTTTAAGCCATTCCGTCAGGAATTTACTTAGTAAATTATTTCTTCCACTTATTATCTTAAATTAAAAATTATAGTATAGCCTTTAGACTTGCTAGTAACGTAAAATGAATATTTTTATGGGTATAAATTCTGTAGGTGATAGCATTTTTCAAATTAGGAACACACGACATCGGTTGTTTGATGTTTCCGCACCTAGAAAATTCATACATTTGCTAATAACGATATAAATATTCGATATACATGAAAATTATTTAGTGAATTTAATATAATATGGTTCAATAAAATTATTCAAAGTTTCTTTTTTACTATAAAATTTTTATAGAAAATTTGCTCATCTGTACTGTCTCAGTTTTGTGTGCCCATTTCTGATGTATTGGTATGTATGGATCATATCTAAGAAACTCTGTCAAAAAAGCTTATTAATTTAGAAATGTATAACTTATAATATAGCCTTCGGAGATGCTTGGGAAGATATTTATCAGGAAAAATAAGCATTTCTAACACTGGAAATAAAATTACATAAAAAGCTCGTTTTTTTCCAGATTGTAAACACAAAAGACAGATTCTTTGAAATTTGTTCGCCTGGGAAATTAAAACAACTGCTATTATAACTACATAATGATTCTGTCTATATTAAAATAAACTAGCGTATTTAGTATAAAATGCACCCAAAATCTATTAAAGGTACATTTTGCTTATAATTAAATAATATTTAGATAATATGCTATTCCGGAGAAAAGTGACACTGTCTAATTCCTATTGAGTCAAACCAATGCACATATATTGATCGGCAATTCTTCGGGAGCAAAGATTATTAATGTACATGTATTAAATTTATTTCCTTAAAAATAAACATTTCTTATGTATACAAACACAGATATATATAAATAATGTATAAAAAATTAAAACAACTATTGAAACGTGTATGAATATTTAATTTATGATAAAATTATATGATGCTGTTTTCAGCTATGATTTTACAGATATGTTTCACAAAAAATAACATTTCCTATGGTGAGAAATTCCGTAAAAAAAGTACGTTTTTCATCTACAATACGCTCCCAAGCATTAAAACTATTCAGTGCGTTTAGTCTAAAATGCTGCCCTAAACATATTTAGGTCTCTTTTTTTATTATTATTAAAAATTTATTTTTCAGAAAATCGTTTGAAAGCTAAAAAATGTAGCCCTAACCCAAGAAATATGCGGTCTCTATTTGAATATCATAGTGTATACATTGCATAAAAAGCACATATAAATACACGTGCAGTATTCATTTTATTATAAAAATTAAATTTTTGAAAAAAAAAGTCATTATCACTATTTCTACGAATGTGACAAGTCTTGGGTAATCTTGAAATTTCAACAGTTGGTTATATTTTGATAATCTATTTGTCTGAAAACAATTGGATGCATTTATTATAAAATGCACAACTAAATCTATTCCGTATCATTTCATCATTAAAATAATTTTTTGGAGAAAAATATCATCACATTTTATTCTTGCCTTATTTTACATGGAAACTTGAATTTCCGATCCATTGAAAATTCTAAAATGTGGCAGTAACTTTTAATAAATAACATTTCTGAAATTACATAATCGGTTTTAATTAGAATAAACATCGAGTATTGGAAATTAACACAAATTCTTTTGCCGGTAGGAGTATTGAATTTATATTAAAGTTATTTTGATTATTTAATATAAACTCTGCCTTAAACGATTAAAAGTACTTATTTTATTATAATATATCAAGTTTAGAAGAAAATTTTGCCCATATGTAATTTCAATCATACATGTCTGTCGCGTGGGAAAACTGAAAACTCGATTTTCAAAAAAGAAAATGGCACTAGTCCTAGGTCGTAATCGAACAATGGAGTAAGCAGCATTTTATCCATAAGAGATCGCTAAGACTTCATCGGAACCCTGTAAAAGAAAAACATTAACTCACCCATCTTCAATGAAGACATTCGTGAATGGTTGAACAACATTTTATTTGAACAGTTAAGTGATCCTCCAAGGATTTTTACATCATCATGCTTTTAACTTTCAAAATGGACATGTCGACAATTTACTTTCCCATTCAGTTTAGTTACAAACTAACAGAGATCTTTGAAAAATATAGACATAATAACAAGAAAGAATAAAAAAAGAAATAAAGTTTACCGAAGCGAAGATATCACCAAAAGTTCGCTTTTAGAAAAATAGCTTGGTTTGTTTGAACTGCGCTGACCATTCGGCTGCCAGCTCGGCTTACAAATGTAACCTGGTCTAGAAAAAGTTTGACATCCCAAAGTGGAATCCCACGATAGACTGCCGAAAATTCTGAAATCTCTTTGTAAAAGAACTTTCTGTTGCCACAACTATTTCAGTAGAAAAAAACTTTTGAATTAAAAAAACTACACCAGAAGGCGAAGTTGGAAGCATGCTACTTATAAGCTAATTGTCACATGACAGTGTCCAATGATGTCGTGGGGATATATGTGCCATGCGTAAATCACGCAACTGATAAAGATTATTAATGAAAATATATGAAGCAAATTTTGTAGAATTTAAAGACACTGAGAAAGATATATACTGCAAACGTGGACATTTCCTTAGGACAGGAATTATATTAAATACTAATCGTGTTTCTCATTCTAGAGCCAATAGAATGTTCTTTGAAACTCGCAATTTTTCTGGAAATTATAAAAACTCCTTAATTCTGAGAGAATATTCGATTTATATTAAATTTCTTCTGTGTATTTAATATTATATGATGTCTTGAAGTTTTTAAAGTATTCATTTTATTAAAAATATAAAATTTTTGGAGGTAATTGCTCTTAAAACTCATTTTTGAATTATACGTGACAAATGCTGTTTTATTGGTATTATGTGTCATTTGGAATTGAATACTTGAAAAAGCTCTTTAAAGTATACGTGCAAAACTTATTTTGCAGCATTTGGAATTATTACGAAAGATAAGCAGTGCTAAAATGGAGATTTACCACAGACATAAGGAATTTTTTTGTTTGATATTGGCGCGTCTCGTGGAAATTTAAACAATTGATATTAACTATATAAATCTTTCTTCTATAAAACGTATGGTTTTGGGGGAAAATATCACCATTTCAAATTTACTGTATGCTACATTGGACAAGGAATTCTACAATGGAAAAAAATTTTAATATTATCTATAACTCAATAAATATCCAATATTTAAGTTATTAGGTTTTCATGTTATTAGGTTTTAAAATGTACAGCTAAATGTATAACAATCTTTAATTCTATTAATTGAAATGAAATTTTGTAGAAAATTTCTTAATTCCTGCATTACCTTATGCTACATTGGGCTTCGAATTTAGATGCTGATGAATATTCCAAAATTTGGCAATAACTCAATAGGTTGTATTTACATTATGCAAATTATTTATTATTGAATGCATGTCAATAAAAGTATTTCATGTATTCATTTTATTAAACGAATTAAATTTTTGGCGGAAGAATTCCACTGTTATTACAACTAATATGCAAAGGGACTTAGATATTTATGCGAATATGAACTTTCAATATATGGCTATATCTTCAGAATAATCTAATATTTATTAAGAAAATTTAATGCAATTAGTATAAAATGCAAACCTCTAATGCTATTAGAGGTATTTATTTCTTTATAAAAAATTAATTTTTGATGAAAAATTCCATAAATTTTGTTTTATTTTACGCATAATATGAAACAATGTGCGATGTTTGAAATTAAAAACAAGGCCCTGATTCAATGTACATAATTTTCTGCATTTAAATTATTTTGTTTCTTAAATATAAGATACATGCGTTTCAAGTATTAAATTTATTACAAAAATAATTTTTTAGAATAAAAAACCCCTTATTTTTATTTGCCTAATATAATTGGGATTTGGAAGTTTGAAATGAAATTTCAATATTTCACTATATCTTTACAATCTTTTAAACTATATTAAGACAGTTTGTGGTATTTAGTACAAAATGCCCCCTTATTAATATTCCAGGTATTTTTTTTCAATATTAAAAAATAATTTTTTTGAAGAAAATCTCAAAATTTCTGTTTTATGTTAAGATATATTGGACTTGAATTTGTGCGACTTCCAAAATTCTAAAAGGTGTTCATAACTCAACAAATATCCTGTCTGTATTTGTCCAACTAACTATTAAAAATAGCATTATTATTTTGTGAATACTAGATCGAAAGTTCTCCTTTTGAAAAGCTGTGTGTGTGTGTGACGCAAAGTTTTCCTTTCCATAGCACATATATAATAAAACAGAAAAAAAAATTGATTGAATATTAAATTTTCGATTATCTTCAAAATTGTTTCTGTGCAATTTTTTTAGCTGAATATGAAAATTATAATTAAAAATTTGTACATATTGACGAAATTATCAAAAAAAAAATTAAATAGTTCGATAGAACATTTAGTTTTTCCGAAATTTCATAAATATTTCATCACTTTACATAAATATTGCGTTAGTATATTTATGTAAAGTATGTTTATATAACATACACATTACGTGTATGTACTGGTCTACATAATTTTTCTTATCATTATGTTTATCTTCAATTTAAAATATTTGTATTATTTTCATTGAGTTCACTTTTCAGCTTTGTCTTACTGGACTATCGCTGTCACTGTACTGGCCTCGTGTGGTGATTGCTACTGAAAAGTCAATTCCTAGTTATTCTATAATGTTTCGAATTACTTTATGGAAGAAAATTTTTATACTGTCCTTATTTACCGCATAAAAACTACTTTTTAATTGTGTTACGAAAACAGTGTTTATACATCTGTATTCCTGAAGTTTTATACGTTTTCTTTTACGCAGTCCATATTCAGGGCGCAAAAATAGGTTTCTCCGCATGTACTTATTTTACTTACACTTTATTTTTAAAAAAAAGCATTACTTTGCATAAAATTATCTATGCACGGGAACCAAATATTTAGGAATAAATTGAGGGGCAATCAATATTAGAATATTTTGTCAACATTATATGAAACACATACATCAAGTAAATTAGTCTAGGATGAGAGTATCCTTAATGATAATTTGAATCATTCTATTATAGCGAATTCGTATTAAGAATTTTTCCTTGTTACAATGAATTTGCTATAAAATTTGAATAATTTTTGTATGCATGTATTTAATTTTAAAATGTAATATACTTTATTGCTTCCCTGTACCTAGCCCTGAGTTGGGCTCTACCAGTTAGATAGAAGCAGCTGGGTGGAGTCTTCGTGATTGTGAAGCAGAGACCTAGCAAAATACCCCAAATACTAGGCTTGCCAACCCTAGAGATATCATTTCATTTGGAGGACATTGCCACCACACCAAGTTTTAACGTGTCCCGGCCACTATTAGTAAACAAGACGGATTTTCGATTAAACCGGGGTTCGAACTCCTTGTCACCTGTGTACAGATGGTTTTATTTATAGAAAATTTATCTATTTGTTCCAATTGAAAGTTTGTGTCACTGAGGTTTTTATTTTGCGTATGTATTTGCTCAAGGTTAAACATGCTCAACTATCCTATGTTGGGTATAGGGAAGAAGAAAAATGTTTTTAACCTTAAATTTGATTAATTTCATAGGAAAGCATAAAAAAGTCCATTTCCAGTCGAATGTATTTATATCAAAAATAATTCTTTTGTTGTTTTTCCAGTATCAATTATGAAATTTCTGTTATCATTAAGACATTTAAAGAGACTAGTTAATTGTTAAAAAGGACCATTATGCTACGGGATTAAATCAAAATTTCGAGATGGCAGCCAAATGGTTAACGCTTTCGGTTCAACAATTCATGATTCAAGTCGCACCCTGATTTAGGATGTTTGTAGTGTTTTGGAATAAGATGTAAGCTGTAGGTTTCGGTCTAATTAGCTCTCTTGAGGGGAAAAAATAATCGGTGTATGATAGACATAGTCATACGAGGAAGTTTAAGCATTTGAAGTAAACGATACTTTTGACATGATTACTTCTTGTATTATTCACCCTTTTAAGAATGTTATCAAAAGCTTATTAGCAAGTGTAGAAAAATAACTGAAATGACCAAATATACTCATAAGACTAAGAAACTAAGGCCACCATATCAACCATTCACTTAAATTTGACACAATTGATAAGTGATTCTCCTCCACACATATAAATGATAAAATTAGGAATAATCGTTTTGAATATCTCCGATGTCGAGCATAGTACCTCATCCCTAACACTGCAAAAATGTTCGATCAATAATTTTATTACGAAGAACAATTTTATCACAGTGACCTGGTGATCCAATTACTTTATAATACTTCAGTACATTCTCAATGCATAACATGAGTGAGCAGCCTTGGACCTGAATGAGCATGACTGATCTTGAAAGAAAAGTAGGTCCGTAGGAACTACGAGTCACAAGAGCTACTATCCAGGCCATCAGGGGTCATCGCCGGATACAGACCTCGAAAAGCGGTCGTTTCCCTCCCAAAGGGACAAGGAACTGTCAAATCGGGTCTTCGACTTTGGCTCACCCCTACTGAGCGCCCTTTCGCTCTCAGTTTCACTTTCTCTGACTCCGATCTGTGTCAAGGTTAGGTCGCGGACGGACCTTGTTGAAGGGCGACACTCACTTTTCGTGTGTAAGCGGTCGCAGGAATTTATTGACACGAAAAAAGGGGCCGAAGTTTTGAATTCGTTCACTTCTTGTTATTTAGGATTAACTTTAGAGGTTAGATTTTCTAAGGTCGATCTGGAGAAACAAACAGAGCTGACAAGCTTTCATGTTTGTCAACATGGTGAAGAAGCCGTTCTTATTTTATTTTATATTCTTTAGATTCGGCTGAAATTAGTATTCATGGTCCCCCTCATAACATGATTGTCTCTAGGGTAATATATACATACATTCATACATACATAAATACATACATACATACATATATATATATATATATATATATATATATATATATATATATATATATATATATATATATATATATATATATATATATATATATATATATATATATATATATATATATGCATAAATTGTTCAAATTTATATTTTGTTGATTATTTTTGTCCATAATTTTGTCGATTATCCTCAATGGCCAAGCATCTTATTTTCGCAGATAATTGGGAATTTACTGAATTTATTTGTAATACCTTAAGTATGTTGATATATTTTTCTTTATTTATTATAAAAAAATGATGCAAATTTCAGGAAGTGATGTTTTTATTGAAATAAAATATATGTAATGATATGTTATCCTAGTTGGATCTCATTGATCCTGGATTGTTATGAGTTTGATGTGTAATTCATAATATCACTCTTTCCTGAGAGGGCCTATACTGTTTGATCCTGAACGTGGTTTGATATGTGATTCAGAATATCAGGATATCACTCTGTGTTGAGAGGGCCTATACTCTTTGATCCCGGATTGTTGTGAGTTTGATATGTGATTCAGAATATCACTCTACGCTGAGATGTCCTATGCTCTTTGATCCTGGACGTGTTTTGATATGTGATTCAGAATATCAGGATATCCCTCTATGTTGAGAAAAGCCATACTCTTTGATCCCGAATGGTTGTGGGTTTGATTTGTGATTCAGAATATCAGGATATCACTCTATGTTACGAGGGCTAATACCCTTTAATCCTGGACGTGGTTTGATATGTGATTCAGAATAATCAGGATATCACTCTATGTTCAAAGGGCCTATGCACTTTGATCCAGGATGGTTGTGGATTTGATATGTGATTCAGAATATCTCTGCTGAGAGGTCCTTCACTCTTTGGTCCTGGATGTAGTTTGATATGTGATTCGGAATATCAGGTTATCTATGTTGAGAAGACTTATACTCTGACATCAGATATTGAACATATCACAGATATTGAATGTGCGCTTTATTAGTGAGTGAAATTTCCGCAAAAAGTTCTCCTCTTACTTTATTCCTCTTAGCATTCAGCACTTGCGGTTCCTAGTTCTGAAAAGCAGACATCCGATAGTGTCTGGAGGTACAGTAATCAATTGCTGGGCAAAGATGTTAGCACAAAGATATCTCAGCAATAATAATCCTTGAATAAGGACTCCAGCCCCATTTACACGTCTTTCTAAAACGTCCTAAGTATGTTCCGAAATATTCAGATACGGTGATAAAATTGGTTTCTCTATGCTCAAAATAAGCATCAACGATCCAATTCCTGTATGTGTCGCGCTGTTGTCCTATTGTAGGAAATCATCAGCTATTGATCTGGATGCATATAAGTGTCAAGTATCTCATCTATATAGACCTGATTATTCACGACTCCAAATGAAAAGATGTGGAAATCTGCATTGCCATACAAAAATAGATGTTCTTAGGTCCTCTCTAAATTAAGGAACCCCTAATATCGTTATTATATGCTACCAGAAATTACCCGCAAACAAAACAGACCTCTATCAATTCGTTGTCCAGTGGACAAAATAAAGCGATCATTTCTAATGCCTCCTAATATGGAATGCTACAACGGTTGAAAGGGATACAAGCGGCTGGTCGTTTTGTGATCATGGTATTGACCTCATGTGAATATTCGGTTGCCAAATCTGTGTTAAGAAATTATTGCTAAAATCCATGAATCACAGAAACACTCACGTTTAGCCATCTATTTCTGTCTGATATCATCCAGCTTAGTTCCTCGATAACTCATGATCGTAGTTCTTCGGATAAAAAATGCCAGAAAGTCATTGCTCTGTGTTTTTTATCTCTTTCTCATAACAAATTTTCAGATTTTTTTCATATAAGTAGCCTAATATTTATTATTATTGATTTCAGCACTGCTATTTTGTAATATTATATTAAAGTTTTATGCAATTATAAAGGTAATTCTTTTTAAAGAGTTATCGCCATCTTATTGATTTTTTCTTAATTTTTGGAAACTAGTGTATTCAAACATGTATCTCAACCATCAATAGAGCTTCCATATTTAATACTGTGGTTCACGATATTTTTCGGTGTGTCTTGGATTGTAGTTTTGGTATAGGACGATTTGAAAAACTTTTCAGCAAAGTTACAATTCGACTTTACTGGTCATAGATGACAGTGGAACCATCGGCATATATTCTAATTTTAGATCAAACTCACGCTTAGAGTAAAATGTTATTTAAAATAAACTTGATGTTACTTTTACAAAAATACCTGATACTTCTGTTTTATCATTTAGTGACTCCAGATTGTCAGGTTCTTCAAATATATTTAAATTGCTCTAAAAATTTTAATAATAACTTTTATATCCTTGAAGAACTCTCTTTTTTTAACAGTCCAGATGTCCATACCAGATGTCCACTGATTCAGTCAAAGGTAAAGAAAAGAAACTATAGAAATGGAGGAAATCTTCTGATTGTTGAAACTCATTCTGAGAACTGTCATTGATTCGTCTTTAAAATAGCAATATTATGTTGGCTATGGTGTATCGAGCATAAGTAACACGTGAGTACGGTGCCTATGTTGATGCTTCCTCCCAAAATAGAGTAATATAATAAGCAGAATAAACATGTGTAATAAAAATATAATGCTAATAATAATAGAAAAAAGACCTAATGTAAAATATAAATAATTTTAAAAGTTCCCGTTATGGTTTGAATTTTAAGATAAAAAAAATTTTTTTTTTAGGTAAAAAATGCAAATCTAGAAATGGATTCAAAAATGTGTCCATGAAATGATCGAACTTATAGTAATTTAAACTTCGCTAAAAGGAAGAAAGGGAGAGAGATTATTTATTTATTCACATATAAATATAATTGTTTTTTTAAAAAACATACATTTTTGAGTAATGAAAACGTGATTTAAAATACATCACAAATATACGCTCACTTATTAGCAATAATAATTTTTTATATTAATTATATTGCATACATTTTTCTTGTCTTTGATCACACAGGCAAATTGGTCAGTTACTTAATCAGTATTGATCACTTCAAATTTTTCTCGTTCTACACTTAAAAATGTTATCCCTTAGGTGATCTTGTGCTTTGGTTGATCGCAAATATGTAAAATTTAATATATAGACGAACGTTCACAACTAACAGTTGATGTTGAAAAAGTATAACGTGTTAAAAATTAAATATCAAGAAACATTTTATGCGTATGTGTACTCAAAAATTTAAAAAACATTGATCTTTTATTAACGAGCGAAAAAAAAATTTTTTCAACATAAAGTGTTAATATAGTTACCAAACTCACATTTCCAAAAACGCTTATATAAATTTTAAGTAAATTGATTTAAAATAAATAATTTTAAATAATAAGCAATTTGATTTTAAATTTCAAAACTATGCATGCATGTTAATAAATATTCCTAAAGGTTAAAAATCGCTCTTAAATTAACAAAATATAAAGAATTAGGTAGGTTATGGCGAGCACTTTTGGAGCTTTATGCTAAGATGCTTGTAGCTCTCATTGAAGAAGGTATTTGGAGAGGATTTATGTAATCAATCGACAAACCTTATTTAAGTAAAGTCAATTGAAGTCAGTGATCACACTAACAGAAACGTCTTGATATGAGAAGAAAAAATTCGGATATATACATTCGTGTTAGAAAATAGTTCAAGGACTTTGAGTTGTAACTTATGAATAACATAATGACCTACAGTTGCTCCTTTCGCCAATGAGTCTGCAATTTTATTACCTGCAATTCCTGAATGTTCGGGAGCCCAAACTAATGTATTGACAATAACGAATTGGTTGGTTAGTTGGAAGCTATTGAGACTTATAGCAGCTCCTGCTTTTGTCTCTATTAATCTGGAAAAATTTATATTCAAAATCTTTTGATACTTAAGTTTATAGTTCAGATGCTTAAAAGTTTGATTTTTGCACTTATATTTTTAAATATTGCAAAAAAAATTGTTTCCGGTCCTGGTTATATCTGACATAATATAAGATTATATGTTCAGTAGTATCAACTGCATAGCATAAGCTGCATCTGTCTGAGTCAGTCACATTGAACCGGTAAAGAAGAGCAGAAGTCAATAGCATTTTGGTTTGGTTTGTTTGTCGCTCAACGGTCATTTTTTGAACACGAGGGCTAATTAGACAGGGCCCTACGGCTTAAAGGGGATTCCGAACCACTACAAACATCCATTCCCAAGGTGGGATTCGAACCCACGAACTGTTGAACCGAAGGCAAGAGCGCTAATCATTCGGCCGCTAGCTCGGTAGTAGCATTTTGGATAGAAATCTTGCAAGCAATACATCCTCTTTACGTGAATTGAGAGGTTTCTTCATCGAGTTTCATTCTGGGAAGTCTCCAACCCTCAGGTAATATTTACTGTTTTTGAATATTTTATTTTGAGATTTTGTCAATGTTACTTTTGATGTATGAATATAAAAGTCTTCTATAGTAATCCACTCTATATCTACATTATATTTTGTCACCGTTTTGGCTAGTTTATCTGCTTTTTCATTTATTATAATATCTTTTTGAGCTGGAACCAAATAATTTGAAGTTCTTTAAAGAATTTTGAGGCCTACCATATTTTGTGTTTTAATTTTAGTATTATACTTGCTGGCTTTTGGTTACATTCCATAAGTGCGATAAGGGCAGATTTATACTATCGGTATATATTATATTTCCTTTTTAGTAGTTGATTAATTCGTCTATTGCTTGACAGATCGCCACTGCTTCAGCAGAAAACACCAATTTATATTGTTTACTATGTATCCAAATGATCCTTTTTCAGACCATCCAGCAATGGATGTTATGTCTTCTTTTAGATGCATTTGTGGCTATTCTGTTAGATTGATCTAGTATGTTATTGTCAAAATCATTAAAAAATTGAATAATTTCTTGATTAGTGAGAGGTTTATCTTGGAAATCATTTTCATCGACATGGATGGAGCAGTTGTTTGGAAAGTGAATTTGTAGGTACATAAGATGAATGAAATATATATGTGACTTATTTATGTTTTCCTCGTCTGCTATTTTCACTAGGGGTGTGTGATATCCCTTTTCAACGGAATCGCATATGTTTTGAATGATATTTTTGAGAGGTGATTGTTGTTCCAATGAGATATGTTTTTAAAATCAGATTCTACAGTGCCAATATTTGCAATCTTACGTAGGAGAATATTAGGAATAAATCTAGGTAACCCTAAAGCAATTCTTAATGCAGACGTTTGTATTGTTTCAAAAGGTTTTATGACTGAATGATTTGTTAGGCTAAAAATATTGATAGAGTAATGCAGAATACTTCAGATAGATGATTTTGCCAATTGGATTAGATGATGCGCGCGCGCGATCTTGCTCAATAATTTTTGTTAGAGAGTATTTTTATAATATTTATCCTTTTAGATGTTTTATTTTTTTAAGTATGTTACGAACGGCCGGAAGTTTCCATTTTTTGTAAACATTATTGTTAGTAATTTTAGAGTGTCTGTAGTAACTCAGCCACAGTAAATACCTAAAAAGTGAATGAGAAGCGCATCTTCCCTATCCGATGGGGAATCTAGCTCAGTTGCTATTTACATGCGGTCGTATGAAGACCGTATTGGCAACAGTGTATTATGGTGTGGAACTTATTTTATAAAGTTTAATTATAAAAATTGTAATTTGTTAAATTGTCATCGTAAGATTGTTAATGTTAGGTTGATAAAATAAAATATGAAATACAATAGGACTTATTAATGAATAAAATCACGCAACCAAAACATGTCTTTCCATTCAATTTTTTCATTACACTGAATGGACCGATCAGGATTTTCTCTACCCCCGTACAAGTTTATTGCTGAACACTTTTGATAAGTTATTTGTAATTTCCAATACTTACTCCCCTTTTCTTTATTATACAGAGTTTCTTGCAATTTTTTTCTTAATTATTTCCAATTTTCCATCTGTACAGTAAATAAGTATGTCATCTGCGTATATGTTTAACTCCTTGAGAGATAGTTCCATGGAACTCCTATTGCTGAATGAACTGATTTTGAATATGTATTTCTCCATCTTATTTTTAGCCTTCTCTCTTGTAGGAAATTATAAATCTATTTAGCAATTTTTCCTGTTACTCTCAACTGTAAGCATTTGTAGAATAATCCGTCAATGTACAGAGTCATAGGCAAATTTTATAACTAATGATATTCAAGGTTTGTACAGATTTCCAAGAATCGAATTCCAATTTTCCAGGAGTCAAAACAAAAATTTCCAGGAGGTATCGATATTCACGTTAAATATTTTTATTTTATTTTAGAAATTGTTCTTAACCAAATATGCATATAATTATGAACATATAATATTTTTCATTAATTTCTGTAAGAAGTAAAAATAAATAATCGCAAACGTTAATGAGACTATTTTCTATTTAAATTAAAATTATTAATGATTATTTCAAAAGCCTTCAATGAATTTACAGCTATAACAGCAAATTTATTTAAATAATCCACATTCTATATAATACTGGATTATACACTGTATAAAATTATGAGTTATTTTAGAGTTTTTAGACATTTTTAATAGATTCCTTTCTATTGATTTATTGAGCATTTCAAGATGTGTATGACGATTTCTTTTCAAATCTAAATATACTTACTCAACCCAAATACAACTATTAAATACAGTTATAAGGTTAACTTCTTTTCCAAATTATATAATAAAAGCTATTCTAATTTTTTTTCTTCTGTTTACTTTCAAATTCTTTTAACACTATAAAATTTCACATACATATTCTAGGTATTTCTATTTCTTTAATCAATCAATAGATTTTCACACTTCTTGGTTATTTAAATTTGCATATATATATATATATATATTCATATAGCTTTTCTACAATCCACTAGATGTGTATATCAATCTCTTTTCAAATAAATATTTTAATTCAAAACAAAACACACTATCAGATAAAGTTTTTAGGATGTGATTTCTGGCCCAATTATAACTTAATAAAAACAATTCTAAATTTTTCTTCTGTGCACTTTCAAAACTATACAATTTCACACCCCTATACCAGACTTTTCTATTTCTTGAATAATTCAGTAGATTTTCACATTTCTTAGTTTTATATATATACATAATTTTGCTGTTAGAAGATGCTAACTATCCACCTCTAAGAGTTTTGCTTTTAATTCATTATTAAGACTGAGTAAAAACTCTTGTTTCTTTGAAGCACCACGACGACACATGTTTGATTTTGCAATTAATGTTAATTTACCAGTTCTTTCAGCTTCCTCAGATTATTGTAGATTTTTCAAGTTCATTTATGTCATCTTCCAAACGCTTCTTTTTGATTTTTAGTTCATTAATTTCTTCAAGTGCTTTTCGTTTTGCTCCTGTTATCAGTTACTTTTTTGCGGTTTTGATTCATCCAAATATAATTTATACTTTTGAATGGCACCAGCAGCAAAAATAAGATCTTTGCTAATTATTATATTGTTGACACCGCCTATATTTCGGATATGATCATCAATAATGCGTTTAGCCACAATTGATTGATCATTTACAGTTTTGTTCACAGAAAACCCACATTCAACAGATGCTTGACCATGAGAGAGTAGTAAAAGCAAATTAACTACCCATAAGTGACAATAATTTTGCCTATTTGAAAGTAAGTTGAAATAAAAAATGTCTATTATATCTTTAATGGGATCAAATTTCTCATCAATACAATTTTGAAATCTTACAGTCGGTTGTAATGATTTAAAACTCTTCAACAAAATTACGAAATTCTTTTAAAACAAAATCATTCTGGCGCATTTATTTTAGAAGCATTAGACAATTATATAAGAAGTTTCTGCATTTTATTTAAATTACTGGATTCATTACATATCAGAGTTCGAGGATCTAAGCATGATGTTTCGTACTACACAATAAAGAACATTTTTCAATTAACTTTTTTTGTCATTAATTCTAGAAATGATCTGCAATTTACAAAAATTTCATTTTCTGTTTTTCCATCAGAGTTTTGCTAATACGCAATTCCCTGATGATTTTTGTAACAAATCCAACATCTAATTGGCTAGCATCTTTTTGATTATTTTTATCTGTTAAATCAATATTTATAAGTTTAAATGGGGAGACAGATAGCAGATTCTTTTAAAAACTTCAACAATGCATGAAAATTTCCAGCAATAAAGGGTAACATTGGTTTATCAGTTTGATAAAGTGTCAGAAAAGGTTCTACTTCCTGAGCAATAAATACGAAGAAATAGCATTTAGCAGAAAAAAGTACATATTTTGTACAACATCGAAATTTTTTTGTTTTGAACAAATGATACAAGTTTTAAGATCTGGTAACATTTCAAGCAATCTGTTAAAAACACTTATGTTTTCTAACCACCGATGTTTGCAAAACTTTAAAGGAAATTTTACGCCTGTGCCAAGGCTATCAAAGTCATCCCAATGGTAAGTCCTTAAATAATCTGTAAACTGCACTTACTGTTACCTCAACTTCTGGAACATCGATGGTTGTAAGCATTATGTAAAACGTGTAGGTTGCAGCTTCCAACATTTACATTACTGTTCGCTGAATAAATGATGTTCACTTTTTAAAAAAACAACCATTTTATTCAAAACAGACCAGTTCACATTTGGACCATCCATTGATAACAGGAGTAATCCAGTGGTTCTCTAAACACTTCTTATTCACTTTTTCAAACAAAATATTTCCAGTTGAATGACTTAAAAAATCGGATGAGTAATACCGTGTTTTAACTGTATCATTATCCCAAAATCTTACATGACAGTCCCGTTGTTTTGCCTGCAGATTATTATTTAAGCTTTCAATCAAAGAGAAGCACATAATTAGAAACATTCTTCACTTTTTCTTTCAATAAGTTGGAAAAATAAGGTGCAATTCCAAAAACTGTTAAATAAGCACACTTTTTTTTAGCAGAACTGAATTGCTTTGCTATAACACTGTCTGGAAACATTGCTTGAAAGATGAAAATACAAGAACTGTAGCTGAATCCACTGTTTAAAACTTTAAGGGCCAATAGAATTTCAGCCTTTAAAACTTCTTTTGAAGAAACAAATGAATCCAAAGTTTCAGAGCATGATTTGCGTTCACATTCTTTAAGCAGAAGTGAAAAAATCTTTTACAGGAGTTGATTCTTTAGCAGATATAGCTAGTTCTAATAAATATATATGCTTTTTCCCTTTGAAATGGGATTTAATTGCCGACTCACCAATATTTGAAATACAGAAGTCTTTCGTGCAAACAAGACAATGGGCATGTGTTTTTTCTGAACTACGCAAAAGCCTATGTTTGTATGGCTTTTCCATTGGTCATTGAAAAGACACTTTCCACCGGCATATTAAATAATTTTTATTTCAGTCTTTATTCTATTAATAAATAAATTTATCCAGATTGAATTAAATTATACGTAATTTTCATTAAGGGAAACATGGAAAACAAAAATTTTATATTTAAATATTAATATTCAAAGAATTTTATACAATGCTAGGAAAAAAACAGCAGAAAATAGAAAAAGAACCAATTAAACTCGCGTCTTAATTTCACAACACATTTATTTTGTTTGGTAATTACTTCACTTTACATAAATCTAAATACTTCTAAACCGAATTATCATGAAATTATTGAAGCTGAACTAGATCCTGAAACGTTCATACATGTAAGCAGTTAAAAATAAATAAAAATTAATATCAATCGCACTGCCATCTAGTGGCAATATTAATAACTAATACTGAATTAAGTTTTCCGACAATTTTATTCAAAATTTTAAAACAAAAATATTCAAAAAATTATAATAATTTGTAGAAAAAATAAATGCATCAAAGTAAGAAAGAATTCCAGGAATAATTAACCATATTCAAGGAGTCTAATCGAAATTCCCGGAGTTTCAAGGCCCTTTGAATCTTTTTTTGAAATTTCAGGAGTTGAGCAAACTCTGGATATTGCAATGAATTTCTTTTGGGGTTTTACCTGACGCAGATCATAATGAAGAATATGTACTGCAGTTTGACTATCTCGGAATCTTATTATAAATACGAGAGAATTTCGTTCATTAGCTAGTTTTGGATGTGATCATCATAGAATAATGATTGAACCGCAGTTACGTTTTCTAAATAATGTATAGACTCTTTTATTGTGATACCAATTAGATGAAAAATCAAGTGAAATTATTTATCCTCAAAAAATTAAAGTACCAGCAAAACGTGTGCACTAACAATAAACCCTTTTACACATATGCCATTTTTCCTTTTATACAACATTTATGAGACGCATTTTAACACCTTACACATGCTGCCATGGTTGTCACAAAACACACAAATTTACATTTCTAGAGATGCGAAATTCCCAGAATTTTGATGGTATAAACTCATCTAATCATATTTTGTTTAATGGATTGTCTCTTGCCTTTAATACGAAAAAAAGTGAAGATTACGTAAATAAGCACAAAAAAATTCCTTGAAAAAAATTTTTTTACTCAACAATAATTTTTGAAGTTATTCTAAACTGACCATTGACTCAAAATTGCCTTCTTTTCCTGGAAAATTTTCTGTTACCCCATAATATTGAATGCAATGAAATAAGTGGATTTTTATTTCAAAGAAATATCTTATAAACTGGAAAATAAACCTGTTTTGCCCCCTCATTTACAACACGACCTATATCATACCAAGTATTTAAATTAAAACTTCATGTTTTTAAATTGTTGGTCAAAGCATAGCATACATGTTCATTAAATATTGAATTCGTAGAGTAATGAAATCAATGTTCCTAATTTAAGATCGGTTATCCCAGATTCAAATTGTTTCATATAAAATTTGATTTACTTCCAGATGCAATAATTAACAGTAACTTTCCTAGTTTCATTTCCTATCCATTTACATTTACAGGAACATTCAGAATTAATTTTAATACATGTTTTTAATTTCTAAATTTTCAAAATGTCTATGCAAAGTTGAATAAATCTTACAATGAAAGGAATAACTTTCTTGAAAAACAGAATGCATGACTAATTAAATTTAAAAAATACTAAACATAATCTTTAATATAAAAAATTAAAATTTAAAATTAAAACCATTTAGACCATCACTTAATCAGGCATATGTGTACACATTTAAAATAAGTAATTATTCATATGAACTTTTTACATGCCTACACGAGGAATCCATTAGAAAAATTTGATTTAAATTGAGGTAATGATTTGTAAATTTATTCTCAAAATAATACAGGGTTGATACAGGTTTTAAAAAATCAAAGTTCAAGAGTTGAATCAAAATTTTTTCAGAAATATCGTCACTTATGTTAAATAATTCTTTATTTTAATAATTGTTTTTAATCCAATATGAATTATATATATATATGTAATATTTTTCATGCACATTATACCTGTAGATAATAGAAATAAACAATTGCAAAAATTAATGAGCATATTTTTTTTATTAAATTATATTTAATGATTACCTCAAGAGTGTTTAACGAATTTGCAGCTATAACGGAAAATTTTGTATCTAAATAATCAACACTTTTTATATAACAGGATGAGACAGTGTGTAAAATAAAGGCAAAGTTTTTAAACATCAATAAATGCCTATATTAATTTATTTAGTATTTCAAAATGTGTATAACACACTTTTTTTCAAATATAAAAATACTTATTTAACACAAATACAACTAGTAGATAAAGCTCCCAGGATGACTTTTTTCCCAAATTATTATTTAATAAAAGCAATTCTTAATTTTTCTTCTGTTTACAATTAAACTCTTCAAAAACTATACAATTTCATATCCATATTCTAGGCTTTTCTACTACTTAAATCACTCAAAAGATTTTCTTACACAAAATCATGTGGATGATCATTTAAGCTTACATCAAAGAGAAGCACATATAATTACTAACATTATCTTTTTCTTTCAATAAGTATGAAAAATAAGATGAAATTCAATAACTATTAAATAAGCATTTTTTCAGCAAAACTGAATTGCTGTGGAAGAAGAGCACGGTCTAAAAACATTGTTTGAAAAAGTCTATTTATATTGCTACAAGAACTGCAGCTCAATCCACATTTTAAGGGCCCATACAATTTCAGAAAATGCTTTCGATTCAAATTCTTAACCTGGAACAACAGTAGTTTCTTTTCATGAGTAGATTTTTCAGCAGATACAACTCACTCTAATAGCAAGTTTACCTTTCACATGGGATCTGATAACCGATTTGCCCATACAAAATATGGAAGTCTTCAAAATAAACTATGAGAATGTGTTTTCACTGAACCATGAAAAAGCCAATCTTTTTATGGCTTTTCCAGAGTTTATTGGTCAGTGAAAAAGCACTTTCTATCAGGAATATTAAATTTATTTTAATAAACAAATTCATCCTAATTCGCTGAAATTATATGTAATTTTCACAAAGGGATACATGGGAAAGTATAAATTAAAAAAAAACTTTAAAATATTAACACATTCAGTAAATTTTATACAATATAAAGAAAACAAAAAATTAGAATAGTCTATCAGATTGCACAATAAGATCTTGTTTGACGATTACTTCACACACATGAATCTAAATACTACAAGACCAGATTTTCATGAAATTATTGTGGTTGAAACAGATCTTTAAACACTTGAGAAAAAAACAATCTAATATCGATTGTGCTCCTATTTAGTGCTAACATTAAGAGCTAATACTCAACTAAGCTTTCAGGTTTTGCTCAATATATATATATATATATATATATATATATATATATATATATATATATATATATATATATATATATATGTATGTATATATATATATATATGTGCCAAAGTAAAAATTCCAAGACATTTAAGGACATTTTAAAAAATTTTGGAATTGTATAAACCTTGTATTTTAAGGTAACTCTTTCAAATAAATAAACTAATTTAAAAAGCAAAATACAATTAAACAATTTCTCTATGAATATTTTTTCCTATACCTACAAATATATAATAAAAACTATTTTAAATTTTCCTTTCGTTATTTTCAACTGTTTTAAAGCTATCCAATTTCACATTCATATTCTAGACTTTACTATTTCTTTAATTATTCCATAGATTTTTATGTTCCTTGATTTATATACACAAAATATTGCTGATAGGAAATACTAAATTTCAACTTGTACAGCTTTTGCTTTTAAGTCATCATTAATACTAAATAATAACTGTTGCTACTATAAAACACCATCGCAATTTGATTTCTGCATTTATATAAATTTTTCAAGTTCATTAACTTACTGAGGTGCTTTTTGCTTTTCCTCTATTATAACCAAAGCTGCTTTAAATCCTCAAAATATAATTTATGCTCTCGCCTGGCTCCAGCAGCAAAAGTAAGGTATTAGCTAATTATGATATTGTTGAAACCTATGTTTTGGATGTGATCATCTATGAGGCATATGCCACAATTGACAATTTACATTTTTCTAAAATTTTTGTTCAGAGACAACACAAAGTTCAACCAATACTTGAGCATGAGAGTAGTAAAAAGAATCAACCACTTCCATAAATGATAATCTTGTATATTTAAGAGTTAGTAAAAAAGTATTCTACCTTTAATAGGATTGAATTTCTCAACACAATACTGAAATCTTAGTCTGTTGTAACTATTTATTAACTCTTACAAAATTATGATTTTTTTTCTGGAATTATGTAAAAGCCAATCTTTAAATCTTTTTCTAGAGACCCCGTCATTGAAAAGCACATTACCCCACAAGCATATTGAATAATTTCAGACTTTATTTCATAAACAAATTTATCTCCTTTCCAATGAAATTATATGCAATTTTCATCGAGATATGGAAAATATATTTAAAACTCATCAATTCAATATCTAAATATTAACATTCAGTAAATTTTATACAATATAAAGGACTGAAAGATACAAATAGAAAATGAATAAATTAAAATAACACCAACAATTTGATGATCTTATTGAAGATAATATTCCACATCGAACTGCATCAACATGAAGCTATTGAGGCTGAACTATTTTAATCAATAGTTATGAATATAATGTGATATGAATTGCCACCAACGAGAGGTAACATTAAGAGTTAAAACTCAATTTGATTTTTCAAACAATTTGACTGAAAATTTTAAAACATTAAAACAAAAGACTGAAAAAATCATTTATTAACAAAAAAAATGCATTAAAGTAATTAAAAAATGCAGGAGTTTCTAGGACTTGCATGAATACCGATAATATATAACTTATAGCTCTACATTTTTGTAAACAAATAATAATATGCATTTTAAATTATTATTTAAGTTTAAATTTTGTGGTTTCCACAAAATCTAAAAAATTTAATCGCAGAAAATATGTTAAATGCATTACTTACACATGAAAATAGTACATTTTTCATTGAAATAAGAAATATCAAAGATGACTTAATTTTAAAAAATCTAATGATAAAATTAAATTTGTGCCTAAAAAAGAATGATTTCCTGCAAATTTTCGTTATGATTTATTTAAAAAATCAAAAAAATTTCTCATGTTCAAAATTATGATTCTAGGTTATAAGTGTCTTGATAAACATTTGTCAGGGTTAATTTTGCAAAATTATTACTAATTTAAAAATTGTGAAAATGTAACATGCACACGGAGTATAAGATATCAAACAAATAAATGAAACTGTTTATATATGCATACAAAAAATTTACACCAGACAATAATTTGAGATTTTTTATTTTGAATCGCATACTTAAAATCTTAATTTCTGGAAAAACCACCTACTCTTGCCAGTCTTGTACCTGAAATAAATAAATTTAACCAACTATTACGATTGAATAATTTAAAAAACTAAAATTGTTACTATTTAACTTTGTATCATTGCAAATTTGTTAGTGAAATAAATTTAAAATAAAGAACAAAAAATTTAACAATTTTATGTTTAAAGGGTGGGCAGAGGATTGAAAATTTCTGTTTCAAAAATAATGTTATATATAGTTGCTCATACTTTGAAACAACTGAAAAACTTCCATTTCAACAAAAATCTGGATAACTGTTCAGAGTATAGAAGGCATTCAAAATGATTTACAAAGATATAACTTTAACAATTTCAATTAAGCTTACCATCGCAATGACTTACAGTAATTTATCAAATAGGGATCATTTTCCAATTTTCACTTTGCTTATATTGGAAAAGTTTTTGCAAAGAACATTAAATTCCACTAGTATTATTTCATCATGCAGTAAAATAAAATATTTCAAGTTAAAATGAAATGCACAAAATTTGAAAAGAAAACTGCCCTACAATAATAGTAGCTTCAACAACAATCAACTTAAATGCTTCCTGAAAATTATACATAGAGATTTAGACTAAATTAAATACTTATATACTACACAAAAACTAGTTAATTGCTTAATCTAAAGAATGTGAGTGTACTGTTGTACCCTAACACAAATCAAACACTCAATGGACTATTAAATTAGAAGTATAGTCAATTAAAAATCTAACCTAAGTTTGTTTTAAAAAAATAAAACATTTAACACAGGTTTGTTTTTTGCTTTAAACATAAAATTTTATATTATGTGCAATATACAACATAAAAATAAATCATGCATAAATTTAAACCATTTATGAAGTAAAATTACCTTTCTTCAAATTTGGCTTTTACATCTCTCCTAGCTTTTCTCCTCTTAGCAGGATCTTTCAGGACTTCTTTGTTGACAATGCTTTTGTCAAACTGAATGTCAACCATGTACCTAAAAAACAAATTAAATTTTTGTAAGGGATTTGAAGCCATTATCAAAATATTTTTCAAGTTACATATTTTAGACAATTAAACAAATGGCCAATTTGTTTTATTTATTAGAAAACATATGAAATTAAAAATTTTGTTATATGCATACTATTAATTAAAATAAAGATACTGAGCTTTAGAAAATTGTATTTTAAATTGCAATTGAAAGGTTCTTACAATTCTTATAAATAGCATTTAATTATAAAAAAGTATTGAGGTAAAAAAAGATAAAAAATCAAATATTTATAATCTAATGCACCATTTTCTTCTTTCACAAACTATAAAATTAACACCTACAAAAAAACAGCAACAATTTTCTATTAAATTCAGCTCCATAAAAGACATAACAGTTAAACTGGGTATTATGCTCTTACACCATAAAGCGCAGAAAAACGCCATGGTATCATCAAAATGTCGCTAAATCTGTTAAAATTTGGCAATTATTTTTCCTCGCCAAAACATCCCCAAAAACGATTAGTCACCAATTTTCACCTAATTTTTTTCAAATTGTCATACCTCATTCACACACAAGGAAAGGACAAAGACAGGATAGAGAGAGAGAAAGTACATCCATGCCTGAACCAGGATTCGAACCCAGGACCTCCCAATCAGTAGTCAGGCACACTGACTACTAGACAAGTTGACCGGCTTGTGTCACCAAATATAGTGTCGGAATGTCTCGTCGTCGCACACCCTGGAAACGCTAGTCATTTTTATTTTAGATTTTTTTATCAGACATAAGTGCAGTAATTAAAAATATTGTTCATTGAAATTTATATTATTTCATTTCGGATGTAACACGGCATATAAATATTGTCTTTTATATTCCCTTTTTTATATTTTGGTTTGGATATAGTGCCAGAATTTCAATCCTATCTATTTGTTTTGTATTTCGCTGTGGACAGTGCAGGAATTTCAATCCTGTTTTTTATTTGCATTTTGTATTTCACTGTGGATATAGCACTGAATTTTCAATCCAGTCTTTTATATTCAATTTTGATTTGGCTGTGTATGTAGGGCACCGGACGATAAATGAAGGTAAGAATTTTATTTTATTTAGGTACAGAATTCCTAGAATTTTATGTTAAGTATTTCAATTTCCAATAATAAACGAAACTATAAGATCTATATTTTAAAATTATTCTAGATTAGTTTATTTTTTATGTAGTAATGATTTGTAACATTCTTTCTTTAACAGCTGAAATTCAATATTTTATTTTTAGCTAGATATTATTAAATGTAATTAGTTTTACTACTTTTACTTTTTATTTAAAAATATTTCAGAATTAAAAGTAATCTTTAATCAATTCTTATTATGATTACTGTTTTCTTGCATGCGGTTAGGCATAGCGATTTGAAATCTGGGGGATATCCTGCTTTATTTGCATGGATGTTATTGTCTTCTTATTTAGTGTTAGGTGGGGGGGGAGGAGTTTCCAGTCGGGTAACTCTCGCCGTTTATTCACAGTTATTCCAGTCCAGTTGGCACCCACTTTGGGTTTCCAATCAATTTCCAAAACATTTCTCTCCTACACTTGGTAAAAAACAATTTCTCCAAATTCGCCATAGTGAGACCATAATACTCAGTTTTACCGACATAACTCACATTTGTTATAGATAATGTAAGAAACTTAATAAAACTGGATGCTGATTTTTTAATTATTGTCGAATGACATGAAAATAATTCAATAATTTATGTATGAATTTTTTTAGATCATTTCAATGAATTGTGCATTGAAAGAAATAAAAATTCAGCAATTCTGATTTAGAAAATAATTTAAACAGTGCTATTTCAATGTGCATGATAAATTAATTTAAAAAATGCAGCATTTATTAATTTCAGATTAATTATAAATCATTAAAAAATGTTATTTACTTTTAAAATTTAATAGTTTCATAATGTTTCCACAACTTTTTAACCCCTTAGTTGACTTGAGAGTCCAACATAGGCAAAAGTTAATAGTAAATTATCCTATGCTCACAAAAGCAGTTTGTTCTGTTATAAAAATTGATTTATAATTAATCTTTTTAAACATTTAATTACTAAGCATTTTTCTTGAAATTGCAAAAAATAACTATTTACATCCATTTTCTATCAATTGGTTTTTTTAAAAAAATTAGTTTTAAAAGAGTAATTGTGATATCAAAATTTTTAACAAAAAAATGCAGACAGTTAATTTAAATTTTACTCTTACAAACATTTAATAAATTCTTCCAGTTACAAAGCGATGGAATATACGTAAAAAATACCAAGCATGCCTTTTATAATATTTTTAGTAAAATCACCAATTAACAAACAGAACATTTGCAAACTTAATAGAATGAATCAATGGGAATAAGAAAAAAAACAGTGAAGCTTCTAGCTGAATATAGACATTTTATAGCAAGCACACTTAAATTAGGCTTCATGATTTTTTTACACAATTCATTAATTCAGTTCAAATAAAAACTTAACAATAAAATTTAATTCCAAATTTAAATTCAAGATAGAAGGGCAGAAATATGGAAAATTTAAATACATTAGAAGTTTCACAATTAGCTGCTTGTGCATTAAAAAGTAAACATTGCTACCAGTTGACATCTATTTTAAATATTACTAGTCAATTTCTTAAAATACCAATATGTACATACATAAGCAGTTGTGTATGAAGGGGCAAAGTTAAAAATTAAGAAAGTTGTAACATATGGTTAGAAATAAAAATTTTATTACATATAAGTTTCTTTTTGAAGTGGTTTCTTAAAGAATTTAAAGCTTCAAAAACAATTTTTTGGGTTAATAATCTTACCTGGTGGGCATAAGATGATTGTAGTTCAATACCTTAACAAAAGGTTTTATTTTGTTACGTTTTTCAATCTTTTTCTTTCCCATTCGCCTGGTGACTTTCCTTGGATATCGGTCGATACCCGCAATAAGAGCATGACCATAAGGTTTATCAGAGGTTCCTTCATCATTGTTCTAAAATTAAGGACTTATTAATTATATCAACTAAAATTAACAATTTTAATCAAAATAAAGACATTTCAAAACAAATAAAAATAGTTTCAAATGACAAATCAAGCACCATTTTAAAGAACTTTTAGAATGCAGCCCTTTAAATAAAAACTTATTCAGTTTCCATAACATAAAAAAACAAAAAAAAGCAGAAATAATAAATTCAAGTAATTTTGTTAACTGTAACATTAAGTTTTTATTTTAAACTACCTACTTTAAAGACAATTCTAATTAAATCAAATTGTTAGATAAAAAATAAGTATGTATCTTTCAGATGTTCAATTTGATTTGTAATTGAATGCTTCAGTTGTTAAACAAATCAACACCATAAAAGAAAATAGTATTTATAAATAAATTTTTAAAATTAACATTATTCATGGTTTCACTAACCCTTTTACACCTGTCATATATATGTACCAGCAAGAAGTAGTCATTTCTCAGCCGACACATAGGCATGACAGAGCCTTTTCTCGATCACCCAATGCTGTCAAACGTTTGTGCCAGTGTCCTAGAATGTTTTAAAAACTATAATTTTCAGTACAAGATGACATTGCACGTCCATATGGTTTCAGGAGCATGTAGGTTTTATCTTCTTCTCGAAATGTGAAGCATTACTCACATGAACATGATTTTCAATTATATAAATATAGGGGGAAATAAATGCTTCCAAATGGAATGCTTTATGATGACTATAAATTCGCACATGGCATTTGTTCATAAAAAAAAGTTTTATTTTTGCTAGAGAGTTGATTATTTTGGTTTGCAGTTCAGTTTATAATGGGATAGTTAAATCTTGTAGACATGAATTCTTTCTGTTTTCACCGTTGCAATGTTGAAGCAGCAAAAATATAAAACTGAGTCTGAAATAGCAGAAATGAAGAATATTTCAGATTTTAAATTCTGAAACAGATTCTGGCAGTGACACTAGAATATATTATGATTGTTCTGTTCATAAAGATTCTAGCAAATTAATGATGATAATTATAAGAGAAACTTGTTCAAAGTACATAAGTTATATAGTATATATAGCTTTAATATTAAAATTTGATAAAATTCAGAAAGCGAAATTAAATAACTTGGGAAGATAAACATTCAATTAATCAGACTATTTATTATTAGTTGTAATACAGTTAATAACTTTCATCAATATTCAGATTAAAAAATGACAACACTATACTTTTACAACCTTGGGTGCTGTTAGATTCTGAGCCTGACTTTTTTAATGACATTAACAATATTGCTGGTGACATTTCAAAATGAAAACTAAATTAGTTTAAGGACAAGCATATATTCAGAGTACAATACAATGGCACAAGTGCCATATAATCCAGGATGCCAAATTCTGAAATTGGCAATTTTCTTATACATCTGGCAACCTCATTTTAATTATGTCATACATATGGAGACGTAAGAATTATGCAGTAAACTCTATTTTAGTAACCCTAGTATTTACCTCATCAACCATGTTACAATACGTCATCTTGGCAACATTTCTTCATCGCCAAAAAATTTAGAATCATGGATTATACGGCACCTGTACCAATACAATAGACAATAACCAGTTAAGTTGTTTATATGTTTGGTACAGTGGTCTGACACTTTAGTTTAATTTTCAATAATTTGTTTTAGTTTTATTAGGGAGATTTGTTATACATTCAAGTATATTTATTAAGTAATAGTTATCACAGCAATTCAACATACTTGGATATAATAAATACATAATTTAACATTTATAACAAATAATCATATTGGAAGACTACTATTTCTAATAACGGTCTCCTAATATTAAAAGATGAAATTATCATAGTTGATAAATAATAAGTGATAATAATAACAATCCAAGATGCATATCTTCTAATAAATATTAATCTTGGAATACATTTTAGCTTATTCCTTCATAATTAACAATATTGAATTCTATCTTTACTCACAGATCATAAGAAGGAGCATTATTTTTTCCAGATGATTTACCCATTTTATTTTTAATTAAGCTTCGTACATTCCTACACTAAAGCATTTACCATTAACTACATTACAATTATAATATATAAAAGTGTATAATGTATAAGCTACATAAAATTAAACTAAGTACATTATATTTATGATAAAACGGAATTTACTAACTTTGACAACGACGGCTTTTCGGCCTGCATAACGTCCATTTAACACCAGGACCACTTTTCCTATTTTCATTATTTTACCCATGCTAAAATATACGAAAAATACTAGTCAGCAAATAATAAACTAAAGTATTTAGTTATAAAAAATTCAGTTTCCATACATGTATACGGCACTAACAAATGTATACATGTGCAGGAAGATAAAAATTTAACATCTAATAAAACAATTTATCATCTAGTGATTAAAATAATACATTAATAAGAATATTCATATCATATTAAACAGAAAACAATTAACAGACAATAACAAAAAGATACATACGCTGGGATGAATTTAAGTTTTTATTCCAATACAAAAAACCTTTTTGATTCCTAGTTCCTATGTACAAAATCTCCCAAACCCGAATGCCAACAATGATGACCAAATGAAGTTACAGTTAAGACAAATGGTTTTATATGAATGAAGTTATGCAATTAATATATAGGCAATAATTTTTCTGATTAAATTTAAAAAGTTTTTTGAAACTGTCACTGTTTTAGTAACTTTAAATAATTGTTAAAAGCGATAGATTCGTCATAATGCATATATTATTGTGAATGTTTAAAATAAGTAATCCACTCGAATAATAAAACACAGTGAACACTAAAAGTACATCAGTATATCAGTTATGTTATTTACTTATAATGAGATTAATTACTACTTAATGGTATTACTAATGGTAATTTCTACTATTATTAATGGTATTACTAATGGTAATCTAGATCCTTTACATTTATGCCAGCTTTTATGTCAATATACAATAGTAAAAAAAAATCATATACAAAAAAAATCAAAATCATATATTGGACGTTGATCAATGACCATTTCGAAAATAGTTCTATAACTGTTCAAAAGTCTTCATCATGTTTTTAAACTATTCATTTTTATAATAATTTTTATGGTAACAAATATTGTTGAAATGAGCAATTACAATGATATAATTTATTATTTACTTATAATAAATCATATGCTTCTAGTTTAAAGAATCGATAGTTGATATCATATCCAACAATTTTAATCTTAAAACTTTATAAAATTAAAGTACTTTCAGTTAAAAAAGATTGGATTACTTTTTAAACTTTATTACTGGATTACATTGATTGCTTTTTAAATATAATGCACACATGTGTGATAAAGTATTATTCTAATAATTTTTATTGTTAAATTTTTATAGGTGCTGTTCTAGTCCTGATCAATTATAGTGAAGAAGCATCTTAAGTGCTTATAGTAAAGAGCAACGCTGAAAAATGAATTTTAGAAATATAAAGAAATGACATGTATTATCTATACTGCAAAAATGCAATCACTTTGTAAAATAAAAATTTTAGAATATAAACTGTTTTATTGTCTAGTTTATATTTTCAGGATAAAATATTAATAGAGCTGGGCAACTTTTGAATTCTTAACAAATATGGGTAGGAGTTTGTTTTACTTTCTGTTTCTTATGTAAAGAAAATCATTTTAACGTCTGACAACGGGATGTGAACTGATATTAAAATATTCAGAAACTAGAGTTAATATTTAACTATTTTTAAATAAGTATAAAAATTTTGATACTTTTCTGTTAGATGTATAGCAATCATTATAAGTTGGAAATATGAAATTAATTTTTTTTCTTTATTAGAGATATAATTAGAAATATTTTAAGTGTATGAATTCTCAGTTTAGTTTTTTGTATACAAGAAGTATACATAGTTTTCTATAGAAAATTAAACTGAGAATTTATATAGCTAATGGAGGTTAAGCGATTCAGAAACGTGAGTCTCTTTTAATATTAAACAAATCAAATTAATATATTGTTAATATGATAATTTAAAATATTGCAAACGCGATAAATAGATTTAAATGTCAAATCGTTTATGTATCCACAATTGTTTAGTTGTAAATATTTACTTGATTTTTACTTCATTTCTCTTTCTTTTCGAATGTTAATTTGAACATAATCTGATTTTCATCCTATAACTTGTAAATTTTGTTAAATTTTTTACATATTGCTTAAAAAATAACAAATTTGGTACTTGTGCTTATTTTCAAAATGGAATGCAAATTAAATCATTTTAAGAATGACAATTATTTTATTCATGTTAGATGCAACAATACAGATTTAAATGAAAAAATTTCCTACTTATTGTTTTAATTTAAAATAGCTTCCTTATAATTTAATAATTCAAAATAAAATCCTTTATTATTATTATGAGCTACATATAATGCATACAAATCTATTAGCCAAGATAGGTCTTATCTTGGCTGCTAAATTTGGATCACTTTCGGTGACATAGCCTGATCCTTTCTTGGCCAGCCAGATTGGTTCAATGAAGGTTGCCAAGCTTGGCCATATCAAGGATACCCACATTGGTCTTATTTAACGAAATGTAGATCATCCAGGAATGGCATGATATAGACCGCCAATACTGGAGCTAGACAAAGCCATGATTAGCTAATATAGGGCCCAGCTATTTTGATACTTGGGAGGTAGTGCGAACACTGTTTTACGAGTGATGCTTAAGTTAAATAATATTTAACTTTAAATTGATTTTAAGAAAAGCAGTGTGAACGAGGTATAATTTACAAACACCCACATTTTTATGAGCTAGTAACTAGTCCCTACTAGCATGATAAACACAATGATTATTTTATCTCGCATTTACCAAATAAAATTTTTTAGAATCTCTTTTTTGAGATCTTTAATTTCTGACAAATAATTTTCTTCTCAGTTTATATATTTTTTTTTCTTTTTATGATATGATATCTTTTAAATTTTTTATTTCTTTTTCAGATATCGCCTAAGAATTTGATTCATTTTTGAACAGTGAAATGACACGTGAGGCATTCCAGACATTGTGAAAACATACAAGAAAAAATACTGGTGTCGAATTCAACTCATGTACTTTCCTACGTATGGACTCAGAAATGGAAAAAAAAAAAAAAAAAAAAAAAACTCCTCTCTTTTTTGTACATTAGAACACATAGAAAGGGGAAAACTCTTCAGAATTTTTAGCAGTGTTGTTGTGTAGTCAATTTCGTTTCATTTGAACAGCTAAGTTTATGAAGCTTCATTTGTTGAGAAAGTGATTGAAACCGTTTCATTGATAATTTGTCCCAGTTGAATACTATCGCAGTTAAGAAAACGAACAAATGTATCAGTTGAAGTAAAAAACAAAATTCTGAAAGAAGTAAATGAAAAAAAAATTATCAACAGGACAAAAATTGCCAAAAAAAAGTATGAAATTCTATAGAACAGGTTATCAAGAATTTTGAAAACTCGGAAAAAAATCCCGTAAAAAAGGAAACATTACCAGCAAAAGTGCTCCCTCTCGAAAATATTGAAGAGAAGTAAAACATTATCAACTGTAAAACGTTTTGCCTTTTTGGTTGAGAAAAATGAAAGCAATGAACATTTTTGATGATGGTAATGTCAAAATACTTTGCTATGAAGTTGAATATAAAAATTTTCAAAGCATCAAACGATTTGCTCCAAAAATATAAAACAAGAGATAGTTTCAGATTTAAAAAATTCTGTGATATAAAATTGAGCTGTGAATAAGATTTTGGAAATTGAATTAGAAGAAGTATTGAAATCACAGGTTTCCGATCAAGACGCAAAAGATGTCTGCAATGAGGTCGAAACAGGTTTATTTTTAAAAAAGCATAGCATGAAAGAAATAAATGTAATGGCGGTAAAATAGCGAAACAAAACTTAGAATGAACATTAATGAAACAGATTTATTCATGGTCCATATAAAGAGAACAAAAAAATTATAAATACTTTTCGTAGGAAAATATTTAAAATCAAGATATTTTAAAAAATGTTCAAAAACTGCGATTTATATGTCATGCTAATATTAAATTTTGGGTGACTGAAAACATTTATGATATCGATCTAAACATTTAGCATTTACTAACATTTAAACGTCGATCTAAGTCATAACTGAAAACTGTTACGACTTAGATCGACTTTTTTATTTATTTATTTATTTAATTTTATCGGAGAATGGTTAATGCACAAATATACTGTAAAATTCCTGTTACTCTTTTTTTGTATATTCATACTCCTCTCAATTAAAGTTTTTTGAGTGTCATCAAAGATACTACAGCGGTTTCTAAAACCACAATATGCAGATGAAGAGAGACAAAGTATGCTGTTAAAATAACAGAAATGAATCAAGGTGATACACATATTATGAGTCTTAGCATCACCTAAGGAGTTAAGGATCGGCCATAAAACAGTTTTTAACCATTGTGCAAAAAGAATCCAAAACATGTTAAATAAAAATTCTTTAAATTCTCGCAAAAGACT
This sequence comes from Latrodectus elegans, assembly GCA_030067965.1. Lineage (NCBI taxonomy): Eukaryota > Metazoa > Arthropoda > Arachnida > Araneae > Theridiidae > Latrodectus > Latrodectus elegans. The sequence continues at coordinate 29,398,628 of CM057819.1, read as the reverse complement.
TATGAATTTCTTTTCCCTCAACTTATATATATATATATATATATATATATATATATATATATATATATATATATATATATATATACGAACCTCTATTTATTAACACTCACAATTTTAAGAAATAGTAGTGGGTTCCTAACATGGGGTCATACCATACGTACAATAATTTTATAATAATAACGTTTGAATCTTTTTCATTCTTTTTAATCGTTGAGTAACTAGGATCAGCTTTTTTACTGGAGAATTGTAAATTCTTCAAATAATGGATAGCTAAATGTATTACTAATATTAAAATCCAGGATTTAAAACAAAATATTTTTAAATATTTCTTGGTTAAAAATTAATACTTGTCTTATAGCTTACGCATTACAAAAGATTTAAGCAGGGGCAGACTTAGCGCAATTGGCGCCCGGGCAAGAACTACTTTTGGGAACTCCTCTTCTTCAGAACAACAAGCTTTCTATTCGATTTTGCGAACAATTCTATTTCATTGACAACGTAAAATAAGCTTTCCTTTCCATAGCCTCTCTGATGTGGGAACTCAGAGAATTTTCCCCGTATGCCCACGCCTTAATCAGACTCTAGCAATGGAATGCAAATATCGTAAGGAATTGTTGGAAAGAGTGGTCATTTCTGGGAATGATCATTGCTCATGAAAAAGATATTCTAAGTGCAATGCACCTGTGAATCATTTTTTCTTTCTTAACATGCATGCTTTATTAGAAAAACGACCGTAAGTGAACATATCCAAGATTTACACCAGACCTCTAGAGTTAAAATGATTTGAACTTCAAAAAGAGAAATCGCTGGCTGACAAATTGTTTTAATTGGACCCAGATGTAATTGGTACGCAGAAAGTATCAGATGGTTTAATAATTGAGAATATGATGAATAAAAAAAAATAAATAAAAATAAAAAAAAAGAAATGCGCCTTTATAAAATAGTTTTTACAAAAAGAAAATGTATATAGCTGTATTATATGCTTGAGTTTCATCAATGAAATGCAAATAAGAATTGTTTTCAAATATATAACTTATTTTACATGTGATGTGTTTTATACAGTATCTACTAAATAACTTTTCTAATATTATTTAATTATAAAGAGATTTTGTGTGTGTGTGTGGTTTTAAAGAACTATTTTACCGATATCTTCGTAAAAACGAGCGCAATTTCAGACGTAAATTGTTTGCTAAAAAGGTACCAATCTTCACAAACTTTTAAAATTTCAGAAAGTCCATACCATATGGAATTGATCCTCTTGCTCTAGCCTCATTAATCTGAAAATATTTAAACTCTGAATCATTTGACATTTTAAAGTCATATTTTACAAGAGCTTTATATAGTTCTAATTTCTACTTCTCCTACTAAAGACAAGAGTCATCTTTATGCAGAATTTTTTACTGCAATCAAATGTCAATTATATCCAAGATATTCGATGGGTTTCAAAGTTCCCAAAATATTAGTCTTCTCAAACTTTTATGCTGATAAGGAACCGAAAAACAATTTTGTTTACTTCTGCAATTCTATAGTTCAATAGGGGGGAATTTTCAAATGACATTATTTTTCTTATTCTTCATTCGTAAAAATTTAACTATGTTGTCATAACCTTTCCGATCTTAATGTAACTTTAAAAGCCAGTAAAAAGTTCTATTCTTTTCTCTTTTGCAATATTTTATACCCCATATTGGATAATTGAACAGACTGAAATTTTTTACCACCAACTGTATAGTGCCTTCCAAGAGGATTTTTCATAAGAGATCGTTTTTATATGTTGCAAGTATCTAAGACCGCGAAAACTCAAGAACACAAGAAATGTTTATAAAATACAGAAATGCAACGTACCTCTCCCGTTGTTTTACAGAATTTCGATTCGAACTTAGAAACGCCTATTCTGGGAAGCATGGACTCCAGTCCTGTATTATAACAGATGAACTAATTTACTTTATTCAACTAGATTATTTCCTGAAAGGTAATAACTTTAATGTTTTTATTATGATGCTATTATGTTTTGCAGAACTGCCAAAGGCAACATCGAGAAATCCAAACATTTTTTTGAAAATAAAGATAAAAATCTAAGCTTGTGCTGTATTTATGTGGAATAAAATCTAAGTCATTTTCTCTTTCTTCAAGAGCCCGTCCTGTAACATTACTTACTAATTTCATTACTAGAAACAAAATTTCATTACTAGTAAAACTATTTACTTTTGATGGCACCTTTTCTGAGACATTTGTTAATTCAATCTAAGATTTTTAACTAATGAGCAATTCCCAAATTGGACTATCCACAACAAGCTGGGCTGGAAACATTTGCTAACTACCTTACACGCTGAAAAGGCTTTCAAATGCCTAATTGTTTCTAAAGAATATTCTGTTCCATATACGCGCAATAAGTGTCTAAATTCACGCTAAATTCAATATTCTTTTAAATGCACTCACACAGTATCACTTTTAATTTCAGTTAATCATGTACATTTTGTACAACACCATTTTTGTAGAAAACTATTTACACTCGATCTGGAATGGCATGCAGAGGATATTAAGAATCTCTCTCCGACCACTATTTTATCCACTTCGCAATTAAAGCATTAAAATAAAATTCATTTTGGCCTAATTGTGAGAGTTTCCAAAATGTTGAACGGAGAGTATAATAGTAGAAAATCGTTGCAAGATATATGAATATTCTTCATGTCCATCGGGGGTATTTTTTCGACAATGAAGTATTCACCAGTCTCAAGGACAAGAAAACAGAAAATTTTCAAACACTCACTACAACGTGCAGAAATGCCACGTCCATTTTCAAGTTCCATCTTAACCCTTGTTGAATAACTGGAGATGCATAATACACATTTGTCTTCAGAATACAAGGCGGTCGAGTTGCATGTTTGAAAATTTTTCGGGTTCCATATGTTTTGACACGCAAGTACAACCAGTTACATATAAAATTTTCTGCAAAGAAGGAACTGACTTGTACGCTCAAATATCTTATAACGGCTTTTAGATTTAAACTGTCCACTCCAAGGTGGCAAATCATTCATTTCAAAATGTTTAGCAACGACGGAAATCGAATGTAGAAACTTGTATTTCAAAGATCGGGGTCCTACTTCCAGGATATAAGATTATCGATAAGACTGTTCTGCACCCACTTGTGTGGGCTACTTAAGAAAAATTCACTCCCCTCTTAAGGAAATAAAAGAAAAAGAGAGATTATATATAGATTGAAATTTCACGAATATTTTCTGAGTTAGGCTCTCTTACCGTGGTCTAATAATAAAACAGTGCTCTTCGACGCAATAGGATTCTGGTTTCACCCAAACCAGAAAATAAATAAATAAATAAAAAATGGATGTTGCGCTTTGGCTTTTTTATACAAGCCTGTCGTAGTGCTACCTTTCTTACCAAATATGAGCAGTATCTATGAAGACCTCCTAGAAGGCAATGCATAGTAGGCTTTAAAATATTTTACCGCAACTTAAGATTATTAGTCTGTCTACTAAGCCATGTCAAATTTTTCAATAATTAGGGCTCTGCATGGCTTAATTTTAGGAAGATTTAGGTTTGGTTCGTTGTTACTCATTTTCATCTTAAGGGGGCTAATTAGATCAGGAACTAGTTTTAAGTGAGTTCTGAGTCACAAACACCTAATCACAAGGTGGGATTCGAACTCACGAAATGTCGAACCGAAGGCCTAACCGATAACAGTTCTCTGCCTTTACTTTAGAGAGGAAGTTGTGTTTAATCCTAGTCCCTGTTGAATAATGGGAGATGGGTACAGTAGTTCTTCCTGCAGTTCTGTCGAAATGAATAGTTAGTTCTCCCAGGTGTCCCCCCCCCCCATTATGTGAAAACAACCTTTTTTGTTAAGCCCCCAGAGAGTGTAATAAAGTCTTAAACACCTTTCGCTTGACCGCTACACGGCGAGCCAGAATTCTTCAGAACTAAAAAAGCTAACATTACTTGTAAATAAACATTTTCTAAAAGTAAAATTACTTAACATTTTTGTTACTTTTTGTGTTTACGGCAGAAGTAAAACAAGTGTTTTTACTTTACGTGTATGAAACATTTTTCAGATGTCAGTAGAAAACAAATTACAACACAAATGAAATACATAGTTTCTCATAAATTTCTAATCAAGTTGAAAAGATAAGAAATTTGCTCTATTTCTGAATAAATACATTTAAGTTAAAAATAGACCAATACGATTCCGAGATTCAGCCGATTTTTCACACTAGATCCTACTTTTTTAATTTTTGTGGATGGGTGAGCGATTTACTCGTGCCCGATCTAATAAAAATTTATAGAATTTTTCTTAGCACTTGTAAAATTATTTCGGGGTAATAATTCTTTTTTAAATATTCGTTGCGACTTAAACAATGCAATTATATTGAACAAAAATTGAATTTATATATTTCACGATTTTTTATAAATATAAATAGGATAAGGCCATTCATTGCGTCAATATTTACCTATAGCGGATTTATAGACAATACCAAGATAAATTTCATTTACAACTTTTTCAGTAGAATATCTTGCATTTTTTTTTTTTTTATCAATTTCTTAACGTCATATTAAACAATATTTATAGATATTTTGCAGCGAACTATAAACAAACATTGTCCCATAACCGAAAGTTTCTCCAGCATTAATGAATTACATTTTTATATGCATTATATACTTATTTTCATTATCGAAATATTATAGGAGTTTTTAGAAATCCTTTCATAGGGTTATTAAAAAGGGCTGCGCAAAAGTTCACACATTCTTTAAAATAAAACTAAAATTAAGCATTAATGTTTTTTTCTTTTCTTTTTTTTGTAAAATATAAAAAAATTTACATAACAAATAATATGTGTGGCTGAAATTATAAATTAAAACAGGCATTTCCCTATTTTGATGGTAGATTTGAATAAAGTATTTTAGAATTTAAATTTTTTGCCCAAGTCTTTAAATTAAAAATACTTGAATGACCTTAAATGGAATTAATAAATATCAAATAGAAAATTTTCAAGAACACATTTCTAAATGCTTTATTATTCGAATGAAAAATTTACTTTTTTATTTTTGGCATACCATTTATAAATGAAATTAGCAAACAAATATGATTTGATACAACTCCTTTATATAAAAATTGTTATTTGATACTTGAAATAGTTAAATGAAAATATTACAAATAATCTTTAACATCAACTTTACAAGAAATATGAATTATTTGATTATTGAATATCATTCTTCCAAAGCATTTTGAGAGTCCATTCAGGTTCAATGTTGAGGAACTGTTTTTACATTTTGTACACAAGAAATATTTTAACATTTGATCCCCATGAACTTAGCTTTTGGGTACAAAATGTTTAATACATCAGGATCTCTACAGCTTAAAGTTGAGTCTCAACAAAAGCAAATACTAACACTAAAGATTGAAATTGCAGTCAATAAATGAACTCTATAATGACTAAGAATCACTGATGTTTATTTGGAATAAACTTATGGCATAATCAACACAATTGTATATTAAAAAAATTTTGTATGTTTAGGAAGATTAATACAGCAATACAGATGACCATTTCCTAAATTGTGTTGTTTCTAATCCCAGATTGAGTAGCTAAGCTAAACCATCTCCATAAAACCAAAAATCATTAAAGAGTAAAAATAAAATAGGATTCCCCAAAACCTCATTTGTGCTCCAGAAAACCCAACCAACCAACTAAACATTGACAACCAATAGATAAAATTTTACAACCAATTTGAAATAAATTATGAATTTTGATTTAAATGTGAAGAAATTTAAACCAGTAATAAAAGTTATTTTACCACAAAAACACTAATGCAAATAATTTGTGACTTTAAAACGTTAATATTTAACCACAAGATAAGTTTGTTAATACATTAAAATGGTACACAATTACTGCCTTTGTTATCATAAATTTTGAACACATTTTTGTTTCGTAAAGAATACCAATAGCAAAAAATGAAATATAACTATTTGATATAAATCGACTTTTTATTTCTTAAATACAAACACAAGAGCAGTGAAAGGACTAGATTGGATGCACCTTCAAGTCTTAGTGTGACAAGCTGTTAAAGAGTATATATTACTTTTTTTTTTCATAAATAAACACAGTAATAAAATAAGAACGTTATTGAGTTAATGCAAACACTTCTATGATACTTAATACATGAGGAATCGCAAGACAGTTCATGATAAACACAATCAATTGAATTTCTTAGAGCCACAACCCAGTTTTTCCCCCAGAGTGGGATACAACATGCTTTTTAAGCATATGAAATATAACAGAAATATAAAAGTACAAGCTGTATACATAAATGAAAATGCAAACTACTTTGCAAAATAAAAGCTGTTTATCAAATCAACAAATAATTAAATTAATTTTAAACTCAATTAACATTAACAAAATCACATTGAGTATACAACAGGGATATTCAGGCTTTTAACACTGAATTTAAATCAATTCAACACCTTTAAAATTTGACATTACGAAAAAAATTTTTTTTTTTTTATAAACATAAACCTACTGTTTTACAAACACAGCTTTCATATTTCACACATTAACACAATTGTTTAAAAACATAATATTTATCTCACTAACATGATCTTGTTCATTTTTTTATGTAACTATGTAGAAGAATAAGCTATGTCAAACAGGTAACATGATGGAATGAAGGCACTCAATTTGAAAGGAGTGAATACAAATGTATTTATAGACTGACACTAATACACAAGTTCAGTAGGCCAATTTCCAACAAGAATCATTACTTGAACACAGCTCCAAAATGAGTTACAAAACTAAAATTCTTTAAACTGTGGTGACAATAGACTTTTAATAAAAAACTAGCAATTATGAATTAATCATAAAACTAAAATAACTAATAATGAATTAGTACAATATCTGGATAATAAAAATTTAATACTTAAGCACAATGTTATAAAATGAAATCCCCACACATGTTTATTTAAATAAAAGTAATAATAATTATTGCTATAAATAATTTAGAAATTTATATAAAATTTCACGATATGTGAAATTTTATATAATTTTGCTGTTTCACTGACAATTTGATGGAAAATTTTTGTTCCAACAAAATGCAGCAATATCCTGCACTTTTGATGGGAATAAAAAATTATAACCCAGTTAATATTTTAACAGAAATATTAAAATCTTTCTACTTTTTGAATTAATGAACAATTTAATTAATGATTAGCATAGAAAATAAAATAAAAGATGACCTTTCTGGGAAAAAAACTTCAAATAACTCATTTTAGCATATTTACAGTCAAATTTTACATTAAAGTGTTAATTATCTTTCATAAATAAATCATGAATGTTACTTTACAATAGATGATATTATAATATGAAATATAGTTTTTTTCACAATTCAAGTTTTTTTATATGGTGCAGAATTTACAATTTACATTTTGTTATACAATTATCTAGATTTAAACAACCATTTTAACACAAACTACATTGTAGTATAACAATGTAATTAAATACAATTCATCCAATACTTGATCATGATATAAAAAGACAGAAGAATATATTATGCATACTACAAGTTTTAACATTTCTTATTTTTTTTTAGTTTAACGAATAATTAAAGACAGTTTTAGCAAGAAAATACTTTGAATTGATTGAAGTGCAACATCATATAAATATCAAATATTTTGTAATAACTTTCTTTTTTACCAAATTTAGACTTCTTAGTTAAAACTGATAACATTTTATTAAGAAATATTTATCATGACATTTTTTTATTTAAAATAAGAAAAAAAGATCAATAAGAGAGAAATCCTTTTGTACTAGAAGTTAATCATGCACGAATCTAAATTCAATTAAAAGGAATTTAATGTCAATTTCTAATCTCTACCGCTCGTTTTTCAAGCGCATAATTAGTTATTATAATACAAGAATCTTTGATATAATATTTTGTTTGTTCTATGTAAATAGAAATCTTTTAAGTGCAAAAAATTTTTAGTAATGGTGTGATAAGCATTCTTAAGCCACATATTTATTCAGGATTTAATTTATAACAATGAATTTGAAAAAATGAACGATTTCAATTTTGAGCCAAGATCAACCATAAAATGTTTATAATTGCACTGTATTAGATACAACCAGAAAATTTAATCAAAATCTTATCGCAAGAGTTTTATTTTCTAAAACCTTTCCACCTAAAATATAAGGCAAACCATTACAACTAAAAAATATAAGGCAAACCATCACAATCCTTTTTGCTAACATAGCTGCCAAAATTTTAACAGCATTTAAACTATAACAAGCATTTAAAGCACATATCTTTAATTAAAAAATTGTTCATGTATAGTCCTGTGCACATACTAATTTATTATAAGTATGGCACTGAATAAAAGTTTGATAAAGTAATGAATGCTAATATTGAAACATATTTGAAATTTTTACACAACTTTCCACAAATTTCTGTCAAATTTTAAAAACAAAACAATTATAATTAGCTTTTTAATGACTTTTTTTACAGTTTACTAGCAGAAAAATTCATATCCTTAACATATTATAAAAAAGAGATAACAGCATGATATTTAAAGCTTAAGTTTCAGTGCTATAATAAAAAAGCAATAAATTAAATATAATATTCTATTAGTATCATAACTTTAAACTTCAAAATTGGTTAAAATTTTTGTTTAAAATATTCATAAAAAAATAATAAAAAAAGTAAGAACATTTGTTACATTTTATATGAAATTTAACAGTAAAACTTAAAGATTTGAAGTCACAAATTGCATAAATTAAATTTTCAATCTATGTATTTGAATAATTTTACTAGCTTTTTGAAATAACTTTTAAATCAAATATAATAAAAATTAAAATGTATAAAATGTTCCAAGTAAACGTTTATATAATTGAATCAAATTGTTTGAAAACAAAAGACATTCTACATATGCTATATTTCATACTAATTCAATAATTTAAATCAGCCAAATATAAACTGATTTAGATACTCTTTAACAATATGTATTACAGCCAAAAATACAAATAAATTGAGGTAGAACATAAACAAAATTAATAGGAATGATTGAAAAAAAAAAAGAGCCCATAAAACTAAATATATTGGAGCTTTAGAATAACCAAAACAAATTGCACTTTGTATAGACAGGGAGTATTAATAAAGAAAAACTTTACAAAATTGATGAGGTAGGATAAATCCTGCTACTCAAGTTTTCTCAATCATTCCAATGTTATGTCAGCTATAACTTTTTAGTCTATTTAAAATCAAATGAATTTTAGTAGATCTTGTGCATTGTAATTCTCTCCACTTCAAATGAAATTATATGGAGAAACAGAATATGATGATATGGAAAAATGACAAAGCATACAAAAGGTGAAAGCATCCACTGACAAGATTATAAATAGCTGTTGTAAGGTTTCAGTCAAAAGATGTGCTTAAAATCATGGTACTTAATTCATAAAAAAATTAAGTATTTTTGTGTGTTACTGGTAAGAAATGAAATATGATATTGTTGGTACCCCAGAATTTCTAATGGTCCCAAAGTAAAAAAAGTACAATTTACCTTTATTAAGAGTTCAAAAATTTAAAGACCACATAGATTGATAAAACTTGTTTGAAATTTTTCTCAAAAATAGTCAGGTTGACTAACTACATTAAATAATAACTTTATGACACTTTATCATAATTGATCAGGATAAGAATTTCCATTCTCTAGTTTCACAACCCTGTCTCTAAAAGAAATGTTTTAATACGATAATAACTCTTTTATGAGCTTAAAGTGTGCTTAACTTTAACCATATAATTTATGATAGAAGATAAAATTTTCCCAAATTTTTCAAGTTTGAAGTTTATTAACAAATAACAAAAAGATTCACAGTTAAAATTAAAATATGCAAATTTCGCTTAAATAAATCTAAAAAATGATATATTTTCTTATTGATGTCTGATATATAACAATTACTGAACATGAAAATAGACTCTAGAAATAAAATTGTGTAAAGCACATCAACTGATTTTAAACAAATAAGAATTTTTTAATTCTACGAGTATAAATTAATATATTTAATTCTCGTATAAAAGTTAGCATTATCTTAGCATTTTTCAGTTAACCAAAAATCAGAAATATCAACTGATAAGCAATAAAAGCTCACAAATAAGGAAATTAGATAATTTCAATTTAAAATAAATAGGCTAAGAATCAAAATTTATGAAAAACGTTGAATATTAAATTTTTTTGCTTTGTTACCATTTTAATATTTAAAATTTGAACTAATAAAATAATTTTGAAATACAATAAAAGGTACATGCTAAAACTAGCATTAAGTTTCAATAAATACAAAATGTAACATTAAGAAAAAATAAACTCTTTATGAATATTTTTGAAATTTGATAAATCAACATTCATTTACAAATTTTCTAAAAAACTATCGATAAAATTCTCTTCTATGAGACACATAAATATATAAATTTGGATAATCAAGAGCATGAAATATTCAGAACATAAATATCTTAATATATAAAATAAAAATAAAATATACATACTTATATACAAATATGAGCTCTAAAGCCAAAAATGTCTTAGCATACAAAACTGTACTCATTTTAATATGCAAATAATTTCTTAGATAATGCTAAACAGCTGAGTTAACATTTCCTATAATACCTCGTAAATTATTGAAAGAGAAATCCTTAACATAAAATATAATAGAAATTTTAATGAATGAAACTTTTGTTGGAAAACAAATGGAAAATAAATATATTTAATAGACTAATAAGTGAATAACCATACTGTGTATTATAAAATAAAACAAAACAAAAAATAGTGTAGAAGTGAAAATTTTACTAGATAAACCCCTTGATTTTTTTTTGTTACATAAAACAATGGAATGAAAAAATATAAAAATTCTCTATAATAATACAATCTATGCATGCAAATTGTCCAAAGAAAGATCAAAACTTGAGAAGCATCACAAATTTAAGTAGCAATAAATAAATTCAGAGACAAGTGTAAATAAGTACCCTGCTCAAAATATCAAAATAAAAAAAAATCATCAACCAACATCTAATCACAAGAATGGATCACTGTATAAATAAAACTTTCTATATCATCACAATTTCATGACTTTTTCTATTTTATAAGATCTAATAAATGGCCAAAATTTAGACAACATATATAACACATTACTAATTACTTACACCAGAAACAAATAGCACAGGCTGCATATAAAATATAATTTTTCAAAAAGTGAACAATATGAGTGACAATTAACTTTTAAATCTAGTGGATCTAATCAGTTTCTGTTGCACAGAGCTTGAAACAAATTCTTTGGAATAATAACATAATTTAGGCTGTTAGCTAAAACAGCGGAATGAACTAATTGGCCTTCTCTCAAAATCAAGATGTCTGTTGAGAAGAGCAGTTTTCTTGACTAGATCTTTCTTTGGCTTCACTTTCACTACTGCTTTCAGCACTCTCATTACTGTCACTGCGCAGATCTTTAACCTGAAAAATAAATCAAAATTTAAAAATGCTCAGATATAAATAAATTACTTCTAGCAAAATTAAATGTAAATTTCATCTTAAAAATTTTTCTATTTTATAAAAACTCATATTGATTTTTAAAGTAGCATTTTTACTACATAAAAAACTGGTTCATTAGACTGACACCAACAGTTTAAAAATGGATTATAAGATAAAATGAATAAACATCTGTGGTCAAGATGGGATTTGAACCTGTGAACTGCGAATCAAATGCAATAAGTAAGGATGTAAAATTGCAGCAACACTTTATACTGAATCAATCTACTTATTCCAATACAGGGGTAGTATTGCTGTAATCTTTTATTTCAGGACAGGTTTCAATAATTAAACAAAACGAATATTACTTACAATTAAAAATTAATTTCTGTATTATGAATAAAAAATTCTTTGAAAGTAATATACTATTTAAAGAAATTAAAATATATTGAACATTTTGATAATAAATAAATTTTAAGATAACTGCTTTATATAACAGTAAATTTATGTATAATTAAATGTTCATTTTGAACTTGATGCATTTTATTGTTAATTAAATACACACTTTTGTAGATTATCAATGACAGGTGATTTCTACTTTAGCAACAAGCAGACAGCATCTCCTGTCCAACTTATATTATCACTAATAGCAAATGCTATTTTCTTTGTTGCATTATCCACAAGCTTTTATGCTGCACACTGATTATCATGCAAAGTTTTCTTTTCTTTCTTCAGTTTATGAACCTTTTGTAGGAGAGATTGTCTAAAAAATTTTTTCACAAGCAGCTGCTATGTCTTCTTGACCTTTTTTTTTTTTTTTTTTTTTTTTTTTAAACAGTCGTGTCACATCTTTTGATTTTTCCATATGATGCATATATTCTGCATAAGACTCATTTATATCTGATTACATCTACACAAATATCTCAGTAAAAAATTTGCCACAATTAAAATTATGATCATTGCAATAAATGCTTTTCCCCTTCAATATTTATAATACTACAAGACTATGGTAAATGTTGTAGATGACTTTAAACTAATACAAAATAAGTTTTGAGATTTTCATTTCAAAATAAATATAACAGAATGTACATTTTTGCTATAAGGTTAAATTTCCACTAATAGAGAATTAAATTGAAATATTAGACAATTTGAAACACAAAGAAATAATTTTTTAAATGACACAGGAATTCAATTAGTTTTCAAAATGAGAACTACATAAAATTTATTGAACAATAATGTTTGTTTACATTTCCATATAATATTCTATTCCTAATTGTAATAATTTTTTATGTATAAAAATATATTAAATCTTACACCAGGATTGGTTGCAGATACTGCTCTCAAAGCTATTTTAACAATCATCCAAGTCCAAACAATATGGAGAACTTGCAAGGCGCACAGCAGTGTATTAAAGACATAATATGCAGGAAACATGGGCACAATCAACAGCGCCTGATACATGGTACTGTATATTACCCTGTCAATCAAAAACAAAATAAGTAAAACAAAAAAATTTTCATGTCAAAATATCACATTTTCATTTTTTACAAACATTTGAAATTGAAGTTTTTTGATGAATACTAAATTTTTTGAAACAGCTGATTTGCCCTGTTTGAGCTAGTCAAGAGTATTAAATGTTATTTAATATAAGTATTAAGTAGATATGGTTATTTTTATTCCTCTTCAAAAAATAATCATCCCAAGCAATATAGATTAGCAATCAATAAAAATATTAATTTTGATACATACTATATTTTCCTGTATATAATCTGTGCATTATGTGTTACAAAGTTTTGAATTTTGTTGTGCATTTATATGCCCCCACAAACAATTGATAAAAAGTTTTCTATCAGGAAAGCTTACAATTGTCTCAAATAAAATGCTGTTTATGTTTTATTATTCAGTTATGCCCAATTACAATGAATTAAGTTCCTTGAAATATACAGTTGCTATTGGCCATTTTGTATTTTCTCATGATCTGAGCGACTTTGATCTGGAAACATTTAAGTTCAAATATCAGATGGAAATGAAAGCATATAAGTTAAACAACAGATTTTAAACTAAAAGCTAGAGGAGGTAAATAAAAAATTAGTGGTAAAGGTGTTAATGTAATGTGAAAAATAAAGCATTCGCAGTATAAAAAAATATCCAATTCATAGTTAAAAAAAAAAAAATTCATTTCTTTCATTTCATTATACAAGAAACAAATATATTTTAAAATATAGTGGTGGCCAAAATTGTGGACATTTTAGAAAATTTTTATGTTTTTGAACTTTGTATGCTTATAGAAAGTGTTACGTTTCGCAAAATGCAAACTTTAATATATCCTTTTAAAAAGAATTTATTACTGAATTCAATACAAAACTCAAAATTTATATATTTGCCATACAAAAAAAGTTAAATGATTATAGTTATCGATATACATTAGATAGTGATGATTGCAGTGAGTTATCAGTACTTAGTAAAGTACCCTTTATTTTTGATTACAGCTTCACATTGACGTTTCATTGGGCTGAAAAGAGTTTTTGGCTCTTCTTTCATTATTACATGATCCAAGGAAAAAATTATAGCCTCAGTTTGTTCCCTTTTATTTGATGGGTTCCTCATACGGACAAGAGTTTTCAAATGGTGCCACAAATTTTCGATAGGATTGAGATTAGGATTGTTTCCAGGCCATGATTGTTGTCATAGCCAAGAAACCACTTTTGATATCTTGGCCATGTGGGAAGGAGCAGAATCCTGCTGAAAAATAAACAAAGCATTGTTGGGAAAGAGATCGCTGATAGAAGGTAGAAATTTTGGTTCTAGAATAGTGTCGATGTATTTTCTGGCATTCAGTGTCCCATTGATGACATGAAGGCAACCAATACCATCTGCTGACATGAATGACCAAATCATAACATTAACTGGGTTCTTCACAGTTGTTTGAATGCAGTCAGGATGTAGCTCTTCTCCTATTCCACGTTTTACATATTTTCATCGCTACCAAATAACAATAGCTTAGTTTCATCACTCCATATAACTTGTGACCACAGATCATGTGTCCAATTAATGTGCTCCTTTGCCCACTGTAGTCTTTTTTCGTTGCTGAAAATTAAGATAAGGCTTTTTCGTGGAATTCTACCTCTCAGTCCAACACCTGTTAATCTTCTTCTGATTGTTTTTGAACTGACAGAAACACCAGCATCATTCAGATCAATTCTGATGGCTGCAGATGACATTCTTCTATCTTGGAGACAGTCTTTCTATTCTTTTGTCATCAATATATGTGGTCTACTTTTTTCGGCCTTTTCCTTCTTTGTTTTTTTATTGAATTTGTCTCCTGATATCGTAAACAAAACTTTCGGACTCCAGATGTTGTCCCTGAACCACCCACCTGCCTTGCAATTTCAGCATAGGAAAGACCACTTTCTTGTAACACAATATTACATCCCTTTCTAGGTGTCCAATCTACTCTTTTATTTAATGTCATTGCTTCTTGACTAAATATTAAAAATTTTTACAAAAAATCCTACTTGTAATTGCAGTGTATAAGAAACAAGTCCTCCTTCTACAGAACATAGGAAAATAATGAATTGTTTCAAGTGTAAACATGTCAGCTTCTACTGGCACTTAACTAACATTTGATTGGTTTTCAGAACAAGAACAGTGATTGGCCAGGAAAGCTAGACATTACAAACCACTTCATAATTGTGTTTTTTATTTATATTAAAGTACATATAACCTTATTGTATTGCAAATAATTGAATTTTGTGTTTTGTATTGAAATTCAGTAATAAATTCTCTTTAAAATGATATATACAAGTTCGCATTTTGCGAAACTTAACATTTTCTATAAGCATACAAAGTTCAAAAACATAAAAATTTCCAAAAGTGCCACAATTTTGGCCACCACTGTATGTATAACCTCATTTTAAAAGTAATTAAAAACTAAATTAAAACTTTTACTAGAATCTTCTTGGAATCATTACTTTTGATGATCAATTTTGTGTTTTCATACAATTATCATATTTTACGATGAGGTGGGACCAAACGGATGTTTTTCATGATAAATGTTTTAGTATAATTTCTTATATTTTTACTCATACTATGGATTTTTTATTTTATGTGACACCACATTATAAACAGTATATATGTATTTAATTAATTGCTGCAAAAATTGCCGCAGATTATAATCTGCAATGGATTAAGCAATACTTTTTTTTTTTTAAGAGCAAGAAGTCTTGTAGGTTATATACAGAAAATTATGGTACTTAATGATGCAAATGGACATACATTTTGAAAATTGAAGTTTACTTACTTGCTTTTAAAAGTTCGGTTAGATAGAAATAATTCTTACTAAACCTTTTTTGGAGCATCATTTTATCAGAAAGGTTATTTTTTTATAGATTAAATCATGTAATTTTACAATGAAAAAACAATGCAAACCTGTATGGATATAAACCAAGGCGAGAAATAATCCAGGCAACCGTAAAAACTGCAAAACTGGCATCAGCCACACGTTGGTTTTCAACATACTTTGCCATCTTTGCAGCCTGTAATAGAATTAGATGCTATTCATTGACAATTAATGTAAATGAACTAAATAATTAAGAAATTTTCTCTAAAATAAATGTAAAATACATTGTCCAACACTGAAAATGCAAAAGAAAGAAGTAGCAATGAAATACAAATTTTAGGGTGGATGCACCATACCAAGTCATACAAATTAAGTTAAATGCGTAGCTCTCCAGCATACCTGGAATAAGGTGAGGAACTGGCAGAGTGGGTATTATTCACACTATTATTGCTTTTTGAAAAATTATCATTAAAAGTTCTTGCTGCAAAGGATTCCTGCAATTGCAGAGAATGCCATGCCATCGTCGATGGAGTCAGTTCCAGCAGACAAACAAGTTTACGAGGGGCATGGTGATTGAGCTAAGAAGGGCAAGTTTGTCCTTACAGCAAACCACAGCTGACATGTACCTGGATGCGTCCACAGTGCTCTGACTGTCTTTAAAATAGTTGAAACAATGAACCATGGAATGTTTGCAGAGTGCAGAGCAATCAGAGCGAAGTCAGGATGCATGGATTGACATGTCTAACAGACAGTTGTGGCCTCGCAAAGCACATCAACCAAAATTCTGCAGCATGTGCAAGATACCATAGATACTCCTATATTGAGCATAACTATTTATCGGTGATTGGTTTCTGGTAGCCTGCACTCATGGTGCCTATTAAGAAGACTGTCACTGACCCCACAGCATAGATGCAAAGGTCTGAAATGGTGCGGAATTAGAGAGACGCGGATGATGGCGTGGCACAGTATTGTTTTCCAAGTCAAGTCATGCAGTAATTTTTTTAGTGATAGTTGCTACGTATAAGTATGACGTACAGACAAGTCCAATCTTGCAGCAAATGTGGAACATTCCAACACATGGCAATGCCTACAATTCTAGGTCACTTCTAGTTTGTACTCACGGAACTATGACAGCCTGACATTATGTGAATGATGTGCTGCATTCAGTGACATTCCCCTATCTTTATGAGATGCCCAATGGCCTTTAACAGTAGGATAACAGTTGACTGCACATTGTACACAGCAGCCAACATGCCGAAAAAGGTGTACAGCTGCTTTCCTGGCCAATGTACTAGACAGATCTCTCACCAATTGAACACATTTGGGTTATGATTGGATGTCCTTAAGAGACCCTGCCACTGCTTCCTTCAAAAGACACTTTGGCAAATGATTGACAAGGAATGGAGAGCCATTTCTAAGGGTAGCACTTGTTATCTCATTGACTCAGTGCCTAGACGCATTTCTTCATGTATCGCCATTATCGGTGGTCCTACAACATAATGACCCAACCCTGTTCTTACTGTGTATTATGCATATTAGGAAATACAGATCACATATTGTTCATTGTTTCCTCTCTTTGTCTGCCAAATTTTGTCACTTTCTGGCAATCCCTTCTTGGTAATACATTTTCAATGTCAGCAGTATTGAGTAAAGTGATTCTTTTTCTTTTAACAAATTAGGAAAAATGTTTGGTTGTACATTATTAAATACCTACCTTTTTTAGTGTAGAATGCACTAAAAATGAAATTTAACCTTCATGCACTTACTGAATTGTATTGTATTGATATAAAAACATTCTAAATTGTCTTTTATCTTTTCTCAACAAAATTGATTTAAACTGGCTTATTACTTTAGAATCTTTTCGGTGCAGGAGGTATATAACTTATGACAGAAATATAATTTTATATGGATTTTACATTACTACAAATAGTCATGCAATATTTTAAAAGTTATAATATAATTTAATAATACAAATGTTATATATTGTTGGAACTTAAATCCCTAATACAATAAATTCAATACCTTGCCTCCAAAAAAAAAATAATAAATGCATTAAAAGGTTTTTCCCAACAATTTTACAGTCTTAAAGGTAAAAACATCTCACCAAATTTTAAGCTGACTCCAGTATTAACTGACAATAGGAATTACAGAAGTTACTCATTTCATTTTATTATCATGGCCAGTGAATTTTATTGAGCACAGTTTGCACTTCAGGTTGAAGTTCCAGAATAGTTTTTGGAAATGTTAAGTGCCTCCCTATTTGCTGGATCCTTTGATGCTTCTAAAGTTTTTGCGAGTATTGAAACGATTACTGTTTTACAGAAATATATTTAAATCTTCAAATATTTTCTTGTCTTATAACTGCTTTTGTCGTTATACATACTTTTTGTAAGCATTATGGCATACATTGTGATACAAGTTCTTTTTCTATTTCGATACAAAAAATGAAGACAAGAATTAGGAATTAAATCCTTAATTGAACATTAAATCTTTGAATTATTAAATAAAGGCTGCAATGTTAATCCTTAATCTAAAAAATTTAATTTTTTAGCAGATATGAAATTATCAGTTTGAAAATATATATAAATGCCTTGTAGGTTAAAAAAAATAATGGAATGTATTACTTAAAAAAGTCATAGATATCACTTAAGTTCCATATAAATTCTCACAATGAAATCTTTTTAGAGAAACTATTTTATTCATTAAAAAGCTTTACAGGAATTAAAAAAGTAAATATTATAAATTATTGCAAACATCAAGTCCAACAGCATTTTATAACACAATTAAGAATTAAACAAAAATTAAACTTTGTAGTATAAACAAAACCCATAAAAATGGCGATTTATTAACTTAAAAAACCATGCCTAAAAAATTCCTTAACTTTAATAAGAGTCTCCTTACTTTACGAAAGATAGATTTACTATTAAATTCTGAAAATGACCCATTGATTGTTTAACATTATAGAAATATACTATTGAACTATTGCATTGAAAGAATTGAATAAAAAAGGATATATGCATAATATAATTGTAGGACTAACTTTTTGAACACTTTCAAGTTAAAATGGAAACTTTTAAAAGAATTTAATTGACATTTGTATACAAGAATATTTATGCTATTACAGTAAATATCAATTAGAATTTACCTTACAAAAAAGAAATCCATGAGGTCAGACTAAATTTTATAAAATGTAAGTTATTTTGATATAATACACCATATAAACATTTAATACTTTACTTAGCAAATAAAAGTTGACACAGAATCAGTGTATTTCTAATTAGTTTTTACATAAATATTAGCACAAAGGAGTAGAAATATCTAAAAATTTAATTTTTCCATATTAAAAGAGGCAAACAGTATTTATTTGTTGCATTATAGTTTCGTTTTACTAATGAGAGTTAGTTGAATTTAGCTCTTTATTTAAATTCTGAACATTGAAAATAACTATGGCAAAAAATTACAGGGGAACTGAGAGTTAAAAGAAATATTAGGATTTACAAGAGAAAAACTTAGAAACATTAAAATATATACATGCAGTGAAAATAAGATATGGTCAATAACTATTTTTTTCAAATAGAAAATTTTAAGTTTATTTCGATTTTTTTTAACAAAGTTACTAATCTTTTAATTGAAAAGTAAGACTCTTGCATAATACAGAAAACTGGATTTAATAACAAACTGCTTCAAGTAGTATTTTCCTTTTAAAAGTGCATAATTTTAATACTTTTATAATAAAATTAAATTTATTTTAAGACACTTTATAAAAGAGAAGAATCAAGAACATCCTTAATGAAATATCAAAGACATTTTTACACATAATTAAGTCTAATATATTAAAATAACATGTTACACAAGGCTTAATATAAATACAAAATTTAATAACTTACTTCCAGAGGAACATCTGCGAAATCATGGATAACAAGTACTAAGCTTCCAATACGAAATAAATTGGATGTCCAAGAAAAAGTCATAAGCATTATAGTTACAATATGATGAACAAACATTTGCATAAAATCCTAAAAAGATTATCATATTTAAAAAGTGTAGCTTTATACTGAATGCAGTTAAAGTTAACGTCATTGAGTTAATCAATAAAACCGTAATATTTGTCTAAAACAGTTAAAATATCAAAAATAAAATTATCTTTTATGTTATTTTAAGATTAATTTATGGTTTTCAACTTATTTTCATCAGGATTCACTTATATATATATATATATATATATATATATATATATATATATATATATATATATATATATATATATATATATATATATATATATATATATAACTAGTATACTTCGCTAGTCATAACACAAGGCAAAAAATAAGAATTTCATGATATTTAAGAATTAATGCTTGAAAACATGAAAAACAAAAATATTTTGCAAAGTACACAAATGAATTTAATACACAAGGTATGATATTCTTAAAAATAATTTTAAAACCATTTGAACTGTACTTTTGACAATCTCAATGCTACTTCAATAAAACTTCCTTTTTAAACAACTTAATGATTTATACCAATTATTACAATAAATAATTTTACCTTTCTCTTGGTATCCATAAATTGTGAAAAAGTGAGAGACCAATAGAAACCTAATTCCAGCATATAATACCACCAAATATCATTTGTCATACTCTAGAATAAAAGTTAAGCAGTTAAAATATACAAAGAGATTTTTTTATTTAATATACATTATTATATGAATTAGAGATTTTGATCGGAAGTTTTCTATTTTTCATTTTATTTATTTTAACATTTCACTTATTTCATTCACATATTTAAAAAATAAGAGTAAGTACATTTCTGGATTCAACATAAATATATATTAAATAAATCTGCCACAATTTATTATTGGTACTTAAACAAGCATGTCTAAGAGATAATTTATTAAATACATGGTCTTAAAAGTAGATTCATTCAAATGTTTTAATATATGTATCTACTAAAATCTAAGTAATATGGTAATTTTTAAAATCTACAAGAAACTTTTTTAAATTTTATTATTAATTATAAATTTCAAAATAAAAAAGATATAAAAATTTAAAATAAATAGACAAAAATTGAAAACTTTATTGGAATATTAATCACAACATTGACACACATAGTATCATAAAATAACTTAACTGAATAGTACATATATTTAATAGTATTAATTGATATAATAGCTATAGAAATTGGTACTCTTCTTATAGCAAAATATAAAGGAATGACAGTCAAATGCTTTTAACAATGAATGACTGACTGACACAGATATCAAATTGCATTTTACTCTAGAAAATAAAGATGAAAGGAGAATTAAAGGTAGAAGATTGTAAGTATTACTTGAAGATTGGTAAATTTGCCCTTTTGATAATTTTAATTTATATTCTTTTGTTGCATTTGCAAGCTATTGATAAATTCAAGTAATCAATTTTAGAGACAGTAATCAAAATGTCACTTAAACATGAATGTTCCATATCAAATAACATTTTATTTATAATGGAGTGCTTAACATATACAATCCAGACTATGCAAGATAAAGTAAAAATATATGAATATACAATATTATCATGTAAACATTAGTTTTTCTTTAAATCAGAGAGAAATTAAAAATTCTAAGTTAAATAGGTCTTAAGTTACACACAATAAGTATCCAACACTTAATGAAATTTTTATTTTTAACAAGGGATTAAGAAATTAAGTGTGATAATGCTTTTGTCTATAAACAACCAGTGAGAATATTGGAATATATATATATTTTTTATTTTAGATAGTTAAAACAGCATAGCCTAATTATTTTCAAAACTTTTGCTTTTAATGTAATTATTTCCAAGTGCTGCTTACATTACTGCTCTAGAGCACCGCAATTGGGAGCTGGTCACTGCTGGAGGAAATCAAAATCAGAACAGAGTTGAAATTTAATTTCAATTTTAACATTTTTACTTCTTAATGTCAGATTTTTTTAATTTGAAATTTTGAGAGCAAAACCAATTTTGCTCTCTGAATTTCAAATTATATTGACATGACATCCTATAAAAATTTGAAGTTCAGCAATTAAGATTGAATTAAAAATATTTGCCTAAAGTGTGAAGGGTTTAATTTTAAAAATGACGTTGCTCATAAACTTTATATTCACCCGAAATTCTCTATAAGATGAGGTAAGCAAAACAAATCACCTTTTATCTTGACTTCCATTATTTCACTCAATTTTTTAAAATAACCAATATCTTTTAAAATTAGCAAATCTAGTATTGATATGCTTATAAGCAAAAGCAGTTTTGATTGAAATCAATAATTATCGTTGAAAATTTACAATTTAAGAATTTCTAAATGGGCTTTAAAATTGTAAATTAAGTCTTTAAACTTAATATGAAGACAATAAGCAGATTATGTCCAGAAGAATTCCAACATACAATTTTTAAGATCTTAAAAAGTGCAAAATTAAAAACATGAAAGTTTTTTTTCAAATTTTTTATCTCAATATCTAGATTTTTAATATTAGAAGCAAAACATTTCACTGAATAGGTGTTACTTTAGATTTAATAAAATCAAAACATAACTATCATTCAATATTTCATCCCTAAAATATTAATTTCTTAACACAATGTAAGAATGAAAAAGAATACTACACGAAGATATAGATTTTAATCTTTTCTTTAAATCAAATAGAAGAAATAAACTGAAAATTTAAGGCTTCATTTGAAAGAAACATTTATCTTTCTCTGTGTAATGTAACCAACCATTTTCTTGATGTAATTTGATAGAAGGTTAACAAATTAAATTTTTAAATTGTTTTCATTTGGAATTTTGAATCAATTTTATTCTTTTAAATATGAATATAAAAAAGCACCTGATATTAATATAATTTGTTTAAAAAATGCATCACATCAAAATTAATGAGTAAAAAAAGTTTATAGTTAAAGTTTAACAAATTAGGCTATTCATAATTTAATTTAAAAATAGAAATATTTAACACTATATCAATACACTTACATGATGTGGATAATCATACCAGCAATAGTTAGTATCTAATAACCAAGGTTTCTGAAAGATAAAAAGCAAAACAAATTAGTACAATATATAGTACCAATTTCTAATAAAATATATTTTAAAATAGAACTAAGATTTTGATTAGGAAGTTTCATGCAAAAACAGTGTTTTTAGACTGTAATATGATTACATAAAATTGGTCTTTAATAAACGGTTAAATGCATGTTGGAAGAAATCTCATACAAGATTTATGATATTACATATAAATAATTAAATATAAGAAACATATTAATATTATACAATGCAAACTTAATATAACTTCCTTTAATTTGAATATCACTACAGAAACTCATAAAACTGAGTAAATTAATAAATATGCACAGAAAAATACAAGAACATATAAATTTTTCTTTGAGCATGATTTATAAGCATATTAATAAATGGAACAGCAGAATGCTCTTAACAAAAATTTTAGGAATTGAAGTTGGTAATGTAATAATATATAATAGATTACTATAAAAAAAACATTGAATTGGCTAATTTTAGTTCTATCCTACAACTTTAAAAAGTATATAGGCAACTATAGTTTTTCTATATCTGATACAATTTTATTTGCAGTTTCCAATATAATTTTAAAAAAATCAAATTAGATTTATATTATAGCCAAATAATTATGACCAATTCACTGAAGAATATTACTTTAGGAATATCAATGCAAAAAAATGAGAAAAATAAAAATATTTGTAAAAGAAACAAATGAAAAAATATAAAAATAGTGGATGGAAAAAACTCCTACAGTAACTTTATAAACAGAATTGAGAATAAAACATGGTGTGTGTTATCAGCATTATCTAATACCTTAATAAAATACATTAATCTGTTGGTTAAAAACTTGAAAAACTGATGTAATAAGCAAGGTGATAAGAATACGCCGAATTGAAGACTACTATTGAAGATTTAATTTTCTACAGTAACTTTTGACAAGCAACTATGGCTTAAAACTGGATTATAAACCATTCTCACAGTGGAAGTCAAACTCACAAGCTACTGAAGGCCACACAGCACTAACAATTTTGCCACTATAAAAATATTCCTTGCCCTATTCTATGATAAGGAATTCCTAAAAAAAACTAATATTATACAAAAATATAATAATTTCTTCTCTCTGCATAACAGCTATATAATTTATAAAGATTTGAGCACAAAACTTCAATGAAGAAAGGCACTGGTTTAGTTAGTAACAGAAGTTTTCTGCACACATCAATTGATCATTAAAAGAAAAATATTTTTTTCTTTGCTTTGAACTTTATCTGTAGATTAAAATTTTTAAAGGGAATAAAAAACCACATGCCTTGTTTCTGAAGTGAACTCAATTTCAAAATGAATGTTGAATTGTAGTATAAATTTACCGTTGAGCAATAATTAAATCAATCCATGTAATTTCTTGCACACCAGAAAATGATTAGAACTACCACTTTCCATATAACATTCAAAGAGAAAAGTGTTATAAAACAAATACCCTAACAATTTAATATGAATATTAACAAGCCAGAATAAACGCTTAATATAATGTAGATTCTAAAAAATATAGAATACATTGCAATTACATAAATCAGCCTATTTCAAATGAATGAAGACAGATAGAAAAAATTTTTGCAATGAAAGTAGTTTAGAAACACAACAAATTTAGAACTAATTTTTAGTTTAAACATATGTTTAAGAACAAAAAATATCCTGTTACTAAATTCAAATTTCAAAATTAATAACATCGCGCATATTTTCAAATTTCTAATCATGTGACACAGAAAAATCTAAACTTTTATAGCAATTGCATATTTTCCTTTATAAAAAATTTAAGCTTTATATTTTAAAGAATGCTTGATCATGAAGTTAGTATTAACTTATTTTCAACTGACACCCAATTTATTACAACTTTTTTAATTGAAAGCACACAACTCTAGTTTTACAAAACACAATTCACCAGGAAAACAATTTAGGATTATACCTTCATCCTCTTTCACATTAATGAACTAAATATAAATTATTGATTTTAAATATTTAAGTGTATTTTATGATTGACAGGATTTTCAAACAAAATCTTTCAAAATTACTTTGCTGTGGTTTTACCAAATTTTCCAAATAAAAATTATTAAATTTCCATTTATTTTTAAGGCAAGAAATTAGTTTCCATATTTAATTTCCATTATACTTTATTTTTCTCTCAATTCACAAAAATTCACATTATTCATTTTAAACACCTGCAGTATCAAATATCGGCGTAACGAACTGCATCATTACAATGACATTTATTTACATATTTTTTCATCATTTCAGTAGATACTTGTTTCTATTAATATGTTGATTGGTGAAACAATTACAATGTTTGCAAAGTAGAAAACAACTGTTAGATCTTAAGACTTATTACACTGCTCTTTTAATAAAGTATTAGAAAAAATTTAGTATGCATTATACAAAAAACAGGCAAAGTAATCGATTCACTGTACATATGTGTTTTCTCAAAAACTGTCTTAATCTAGTTGGCCACTTTACTTGTTTTACAGACAGACTAAGTACAAAGTCACTTACTTCATGTTTGACATCTGTAAGTTCTTTTCCTTCTCATTTATTATGCTCTCAACCACTTAATCATCCAATAACAAATAACGTTTAAATCCAGATTCAAAAAGTCCAAAAGTGAAATTTAAGAGAAGGTTACTTTGTTGAAACTTATGGATGAGCAATTACAGTTGTTCATTTAAAAAAGCAAGTAGGTCAAAATGACACGGAAAAATTTTTCTACATCATTCCAATCATACATTTACAAGAACATTGTACCTAAGTGTCAATTTTCATTATGCAAGATTCCAACTATGATGACTCCTTCCAAAATTACTTGAGGAAATTGATTACAACCAAAGGCATATCTCAAACGCATGCCAAATCAAAAGTTAAATTATATAGTTAATTCTACACAAATTGCTTAAAAAAGAATTCCAGGCAACAAAAAAAATTTTTTATAAAAAATATTTGCTTTTGATTTTGAATAATTTTGATTTTAGAATTGAAACTACTTTTCATTCATTACACAGATTAATTTACTTAATGTTGCAGTTAGTTACCCACAATTCAAAAGATTTACGATTCTCCAATGTCAATCTAAATTTCTCAATCATAAGTAAAAAAATGAATAAAAATCACAAGATAAAAAAACATGAGCAGAAAATGCATAAAAGCAAATTTGTAAAAGATTTCAAAAATTTATTAATAGAATAAATTAAAATTATTACTGCCTTTGGGAGCTTGTTAGGGACCAGCCACTAGTTTGCAAGATCAGGAGTGTAAATAAGACAGAAAATGAACAAATACTGTACCATTGACTTTGTAAAACAATGTCAAAAACAAAATTGGCTATCGAATTATCTTTAAGATTGACAGTGTATCATTTATTACTGACTGAAAAATCCACATAAAAGTAAAGCATGATAGTATTCATTCTAACAATGTTAAAAGTCTGTAACTAAAAGAATGTATATCAATCCTTTTAAAATTATCATTGAACTTAGATAATTCAAGCACAACCAAGGTGTTTATTGAAAATAAGCAAATATTGCATAATTGAAACATTATCAAGATTTCTTTCAAATGTTCAAAATTAAATTATTTTCATATTCATAAAGTGAAAAGCTGAGAAACACAGGAATTTTGTTTTTAAACCTAAATATAGTAACTTTTAAAATAACTATACAATGTTTTCATATAAAACTTTTGCACTAAAGATACTATAAATCAAATTTAAATCTATTTGTGGAATGGGAAGGTGATCCCCTCATGTTAAAGTATGTTTTTATGCCATGTAACTAGATGTAAATAAGCCCCATTCTTCTGTTTCAGATGATTTATCAACTAAACAGAAAATGTGTGATTCGTATTTCTGTGTTTTACATTTTATTTTTTTACACTATACATTTTGAATTTTTAGTTGATGTAAATGTAGTTCATTCACAATGAAAGTTTCCTGCACAAAAAAGGCATTAAAAAAATCTTTACTATATTGAATTATAAAAATAATAAATAATGGAAACATGTAAGAAATTAAGAAAAACTTACATCCCACAAAGCATAAACTCCATATGAAAAGGAAAACAAATAGAAAGTGAATCTCCACCTAATAACACAAATACAAGATTTAAAATTATAAAGGAAATTGCCATTGGAAAACATTCTGCTATCAAAAGTTCAAAGAAATGCCACTTACGCACTTTCTGTAAATTTATTAAGTGTGGATGGTTTACTGCGTATTATCCTCTTTCGTATCCATCTCTGAACTTGTCTTTCAGTCCAATCAAGTTGTTTGGCCAAACCCAGTATCTATGTATAGAAACAATTCCAAAGAAAACAGTTTATAAACACATAATTAAACGATACAAACTATTTAAGTATTTGCAACATTATAACAAAGATAAATTGTTTTTGGCAGGCTTGATTATAGTGAGGGTTATATTTAAATGTAAATACGCCCAGTCAAACTATTAGCCTATTCTTTTTAACAGCAAGATTAGAAATTTTATTATTATTATATATATATGCTAAAAAATACATTAATAATTTATTAATTATAAAAAAAAACTTATAAATGCAAAGATGAACAAATCTAAAAATTCTTAGAAACAGTAATAAACAGTTCCTGTTTAATGTCCATTTATTACAATACAATTATACAAGAATAAACAATTTCAAAAATATAAAATTTGAATTTCATGAGAGAGATGTTTTAAGAATGTTATTTAATAATATCAATTAAATAGGGTGATTTAAATATTGATTTTTTTAACAGAAAAAAATAGTAGCAATTTTCTCAGTTAAAATTCAAGTGAATGACGACAAGTCAGGGAGTGCCCTGTACACATCTTCCTTTCATATGATGAATTGTTACCTCATTTTTATACACACCGTTGTAGTTATAAATTAAGAATTTAGTTATATCTTTTTGTTAATTTAATATTTTTAACATGCTTTAAGATCATAGCAGAAAATACACCATTCATTACATAAGTACACTGGTCTATTAAATAGTCAAATTCAGGCAAGTATAAACTTATATTTTCACCAACTGCTAAAATATATTCTGTATTTTTAATTTCAGACAGAATATTTGACAAGGATGTAGTTTTAAAAGTATAGATCTTCCAAAAGATACACATATTTCTTTCACAATGGCTAATTAAACTTAATATTTGCTGAGTGAATATTCCAATACTGCATGACTCATACAATGTTATTTATGAATCATCAAAAAATTATTAAGAGGCTTATGAATCATTAGGAATATTAGATCTGATATTCTTAAATTTATAAAACCTAGAATATAAGAAAATACATTTTCATAATTTAATTCAGGGAATTCTAATTTCTCTGAAATTAAGTACACAAATCGCATTTTAATACACAGAAAAAAATAATCTAAGCACAAACTGATATTATAAATATTACTTTGAAGTACATGACTAACTGAAAAGAGAATATTTTATAAATTAAAATATAACTAAATAAAATATTAGCAGAGAGAAATTGTTTATAGTCGATTTTAACACAGGCATAAATTCAACAAATTCTATTTGCTAAGCTATGGTTATTTTGTTTAATAATTTGACAATTCAAACCAAGAATTATAATTTCAAGTGGACTATGAATCACAATGAATATCCAGGACTGAAGTAGAATGCACTTAAACAGAAATTTTAAAAAGAAATTTTAGTAATAAAAATTGTTTTTATGTAAAAAAAGATTTTTTATTTGTTGTTTATGATATTTGGATAAGCCAAGCTAGCAAGCCGACAGCTATGCGAAATTAAGTCAGAAGGGTGCATCTTTCGTTTAACTGGTGTACAACAAAGGTGAAACTACGTCTTTGCTCTAAGTTTTCTGTGATAGATACCATCAGAGGATCCACTCTCTCAATTTTGAATTTGATTTGGAGAGAGAATTTTCCCCAGACCATTACATCCATGGTAATTGCCCAACAACTGATCACAGGACTTTTGATTCCACAGATTTAATAAGCATGTATATCATACATACTCAGAGGGTCTTTGGTGACATTGAGAGATGAAGTCAGCCCTTACCGACGGAAGGCCAATGTCCTAATCACACTAGGCCACAACTGTCCTTTTATTTGTACTTTCTCTATTAAACTGTATGCATTTTGCTTCTGAAATTGTATATTCAGACATGAAATCAAATTAAGTACTATTTCAGATAAGCAAGTTATAGACAGATGTATAAAAAATTATGACAAAACCACCTACACTTTTTACTAAAAAAATTGCATCTTTAAAATTCATGTATATATTCTAACACTAATATTTTAGGTAGTCTACAGTTAAAATAGAGTCAAAAAACAGCTGATAAATTTATTGATTGAATTAATTCCATAAAGCATAACCTGCAAGTCTCATATCATTTTGAAGAAAAAAAAAAATAAGGTACATGAAATAAATTAAACCCACTAAATAGTAGAGAAGCGTACAAAGGGTAAAATGCGCCAAGCGTTTGCGCCAAGAATGCAATAAAGTGTGTTAGACTGGTTTACCGGTTCGGATTACGTAGGTATGACTAGTTTTCATTTTACATGCACGTTTTGTATGTAACCCTTGAAATTATTACAGAATAATCTTGAATCATTGAGTTTCGATATTCGATTTTTGGTGTTTTTGTGTTTCTTGCGAAAATTAATAAGTATGGATGAGGATATATTGACTTCACATTTTTGCGGAGTAAGTATGGAGAAATAATCATAAGGAAAACATAATAGAAGATTTTTTAGATCTCGATAAAAATGGTATATTCGCCGAAAAGTAACGATTAGGAGAGCGATGAAGATTGGGTGAGTAATTTTATTTTTCATTACAATTTTAGTCATATACTTAAAAACTAAAGTTTTTATAAAAATGAATGTTTCCATAAGTAAATGAATGTTTAAGTTGTGTGTATTGCGTTTTTCATGTTAGTGTTAGAATGTGCCACGCATTTAAATTTCTTTAATGTGGGCGTAACTGCTCGTTATATTAAAATTCGAGTTTAAGCAAAAAATGAAATTTGTTAACGTTTGGAATTTAGCTTTATTACTCGGTTGCCACTGTAGTAGGTAGCGCTACATCGATGTTTTTTTAAGGTGGGCGCCATTGCTCGATATATTAAAAATTTTGTTTCTATTTATTAGAATTTTAAAACTTATACAGTATTTAGTTAAAATGAAATATTCAAATTTTTAATATTTGAAATTTGGAAAAACGCGCTATTTCAAAGCTGAAGTTCGAACGCGATAGTTATTGGTTGATGGCTGTCGTGCATAGTTACGTAATTTAGATTGGCGACAGAGCTGTAGAGTGCTTGGTGTGAAAATTTGAAATCGCGCTGATCCCGTACGGGTCTGTCATCATTTACCATTAAACCATATTTAACTTCATAATACTTGGGGTCATCTTAAGCAAAATGTACTAAAATTTCTGTAACAATGGGAATTATAAATAATTCAAATTAATTTATTTCTAAACATTTTAAATTCTATCTGCAACAATTCTAATAAAATTGAATTGAAAAATTGTTAAATTCCAAGGCAGAAGGTTTTAATAATCTGAAAAAATTTTCAAAGTAAATTTAAGACTTACTTGTTTGTTACCAATTTTCCCATTTTCATTAAATGCTTTTTCTAATATTAAGTTATCTGGCTGTTTACAAGGTTTTGGTTTTAAGCCAAGATAGCATCCAATAGGTGAAAACACACACCTAGAATGAAGTACTTTTGATTAGTTTTTCTAAGCATGACATATTGGAAATTAAACTGAAAATGTCTTATAGTGAAAAAAAAAGTTGTTTAATTTTGACAAATGTAACAAATATTAATATATTGTGATACTGCATTATACTTTAATTTATAAAGAAACAAATGAATTGGCCTTGTAAATGCTCATTCCATTTCAATTGAATATTATATTCTAGATGTTAGCATAGTGATACATGAAAGTCAGCATACACCTTTCAAAATTAACTGAAACTTATTTCAAATATTTACATTAGAAATAAATTCAATTTAGATTAAATTGATAAGAAACAAAAGATTGACGAGCAAAAACAGCAGCTTTTTTATCATTAGACACAAAATATAAAATATTGGAGAATCAGTCATTTCGCAAGTCACAAAAGTGAACATGCAGGAAAGTCTACATTTGAAATTTCCATATTTTAATATTTAGTTAGTCCACCTTTTGAATTTCCAACAGGCCTCATACGATTAGTCATTGAATAGATCAGTCTTTTGGTTAAAGATGGATTTTATGCCATTCTGCAAGAAATGCTTTTATAAGATCTTTGCTTTTAATTTGCCTTTTTCTGATACTCCAGTTCATCTCACAAATTTTTGATGCTCTTTGAGATGAGTGCAGTTGTCTTGGAGTGTTGCACAACAGCCATCCCTTGACAATACCAGCAGTGTGCTTTAGATTCTGATCTTGTTGGAATATTCAGTCATTTTCCATGGCTAATTTCCTCACTGATTGCTTCAAATTGTTTTTCAACATATTCAAATAGAAAAAACGACCCATAATGGTTTCTATAAAGACTAAATTGCCAATACCTGAAGCTGAAAAACAACTCCAAATCATTGCTGAACCTCCACCATGTTTTACTGAAGGAATCAAATTCTTCAATTCTCTGTTCCAGGTTTTCGCCAAACTTTTTGCTTATCTTTTCAGCCAAAATTGTTAAATTTAGATTCACCTGTAAAAATAGCCTTGCTCCAGAAATCGAAATTATCGTTTTCATGAAGATGCGCAAATGTTAATCTTTAGCCTCTACTGACTTCACAAATGATTTTTTTTTCCTTTTTTAAAAGTGGAATTTTGTAATTATATCCTTCTCTCAAAGCTCTCTGAATACATTCTGGATTTACATCAGTTTCTTTAACCTTTTTAAGATGTTTGGCTATGTTTACTGTAATAGTTTTAGGATTATTATGAATTGTTTGAATGTGTGTGTGATTTCTCTTTTATCTCTACCGGTCAATTTTGGTGGCCTACCATTATGAGGGAAGTTTTCCGTAGTTTTTGTCAAATTATATTTCTTTATAATTCCTTGCACTGTAGCTCTACTTCTACCTATCATTCGACTTATTTGGTTATGTGTGTGTGTAAGTGATTTTGCCTCATTTTTCAATTTAATAACCAGTTCTGATTTCTAATAAAGTTTCGGTTCTTTAAGTTGCTATTTTAAAATTAATAAAATAAATTTAAAAAAATGTCCTCTAATGTTTATATAAAACAATACACAATTCTTACAAATATGTTAAGACAGTAAAAAGAGCTGGCCAAACACATAGAAAAATCTATTTAAATCTAACTGTATGCTCACTTTTGTGAGTTAACGCATATTTTTAATTTAATCCGAAAATGATTATAATAATCTTAAAATGTTTGATGTCTATTGGATATATAATGATTCAAACACATACTGGAAAAAAAGAAATTTATTTGCATTTTATTTCAAAAAATAGAAAAATTTGCAAGTGTATGATGACTTTTGTGTATCACTGTATTTCCATCCATTATGACAAAATGCGACCTAGAAATATACTATATAAAAATAATAAGGTTAATACTATTAAGTAATACATGGTAACAGAATTTGTGTACTCTGAGAAATAATATACATACATAATCTAGAAAGATACTAACTTTCCAATATTAAAAAATATTGGTGAAATAATGTTTCCACATCATTTTTTTTTTTTTTTATATATATATATTAGAGCATTTTTGTTCAAAGGTGCAAAATTCAAAAGTATTAATTTTCAAAATTTGATTTTTTTTTTAAATACCAGAAGCCTTTTTTCTACTCTTGATGAAATTATGTCAAATTTCATTTTATAAATTTACTCTGGTATGAGATTTTACCTATATACATTTTTGACAGGTGGAAATAAATTCTTATGAGCATTTATTTTCCTAATGTTAGTAGGAAAATAAGTTTTTGAAAAACTTTTCAAAATAACTAGGGAATATGTTTTGCCACAATAGACTATAAACAAAGTTTCTATATTGATTGTTATTACACATAAACTTTGGTTTACTTTATACAATTAAAAAGGCTTGCTTTGTATATGACCTTTAAGGAAAAAATAGAAATTGATGCTGCACTTTTTGTATCTGCATATATGTCTGGAGATGGGTGCTTGGGAGTTTTCCAGCTTTCCTTCCTTGTAAGATGTAAACACTGACCACTATCTATAAAAAGTCCTTATAGAAAACGATTATGCATAGATGTTAAAATTCCTTACAATAGCTTTAGGTAGTCCATAATTAGGTGTTAAATATTAAAATAAGAGCCAGAAAGCTAACAATTCAGTTACTTATTTTCAACTAAACATCTCAAAAGATTGCACTGAAGAATAAGATTTGGTTGTTTCACACTACAATCATTTATTGCACAAGAAGGCTTATCGATATAGAACTGACAAATCCAAACAGATGAGTCACTATGAATATACAAGACTGAAATGTAAATGAAAACAATGATACAAAGATATGAGCATTCACATCTAGCAATTCGGCAGACCAAAGAAATAGTCAGTAAAATATTAAATTTTAAACCTCCTATATAAAAATAGTTATTACAATTAAAGTATTAGTAATTAAATTGATAGTTTATATTAAATCTACAAATATAAAAGATGCACTATGATCATAAATAACTAGATATTTGGTTAAAATTTCAACTAAATATGATAACCAGCCACATTGTTATTTAATGTACAATTATTTTCTGTTCTTTTTAATTTTTTAAAAATCTAGAATTAAAATTAAATTTGATGGGCTGGAATCTGCAGGTTACAATAATTGATTACAGGATTCGTACAGATCTTCAAGAATCAAAATTACAGGAGTTTTCTAGGAGTCAACTAAAAAATTTCCAGAAGCCAACGACATCCAGGGTAAATTTTACGGTTAGATTCAACAATTGATCGTTTTTGCCATGCAGAGAAAATGTAAGTATTGGAATTTGATTAACCTATAAAGTGTGCCAATTTTGCACTAGGCAAGATGTGACCATAATATTCACTTTGGACAATAGAAATAATTATAAAAATTGATGAAAGTATTTTTTATTTAAATCAGAATTATATTTATTGATTTTAAATTCATATATATCAGAGTTTGAGGAGCTAAATATGAAATATTTCATTTTCATATTAATTTTTATATCATTGAAACTAACAATAATTGAATGATTTACAATTAAAAAAATTTCATCTGTTTTTCGATTAAAGTTTTGCTTACATACAATTCGAAGAAAAAATTTGTTAACAATTCCAACATTTAATTGACAAGTATCTTTTTCAGTATTTTTAATTTTTACATTAATACTAATAAGTTTACATAAGGAACAGTTGAGATTTAAAAAACTTATTATTTTTTGTAACAATGGATGAAAATTCTTTGCAATAAATAGAAAATTAGTTTTTCAATTTGATTTAGTGTCAGAGAAGGTTCCACCTCTCAAGCAATAAAGATAAAGATTTCATTAAGAAATAAAAAAAGAACATCTTTGGTATATTTCTGCATAATATCAAAAGTTTTAATACTAAGAAAAGTTTTTTTTTTTTTGTAAAAATTTGCATGTTTGAAAATACAGTAATTGAGAGTGAGTTGAGATTGTTTAAATTTTATCAACTAAACTACACTTAAAAAATTACAAAGAAATATTTGACAACAGATTTGACTACATATCATTATAGCAAAATAGATTTTTATTACAATTCTTACTCCCTAAATAATAATCCTTTTTAATGGAATAAATCGTAAATTTCAGAACTGTGGAAAAAAATTACAATTACTGTAGTAAATATTTGTAACATGTATAATTTAAAGGTTAACATTTTTAGAATTTACTAAAAAATAGAGTACAAATATTATATTTACATTTTATAAATTAAATAAATTATCATTTATTGAAAAAACTTATTTAAATGCCTAAGTCCATTTCTAACAGAAACTGCTTGGCAATCCTTTAGCTGATTGTGGAGATGTAATAGAACAGTCACAGATTTTTTTATAAAGAATTAAAAGTATGATTCAAAGTTATTACTAACTATAAAATATCAAAAGAAAAAATTAATAAAAATGCATAAATACATTATTTTTCAAAACAATTGTGCATTTTTATGCTGATAAATCAACCAAAATAGTACTAGTCAAGTAGTTATTTCTCATTAAAAATAAGAGTTAAAATTGAAAACTGGAGAAATACTATACCAAGATTATTAAGTAATTAAAGATTTTAGAATTCGGTATTTAATAATTTAAATTATAATTATTAAGAATATTTTGTTAATAGATTAATATAAAGCAATAATATAACAAACTAAAACTGTTGGAAAAATATTTTAGAAAATATCTCATGAGCATATACTAATGCATGTTCATAACACATCTTGATTTTGTTGACATTGATAGCCAATTAAAATAATTGAGATCTAAATATAATATCAAACGATGACAATCTTCAAATATAAATCTCAAAGAAAATAATTTACAAACTTTTCATTCACAGTTCATCAACAGAAGTATTTAATATATTAATAATTTGCAATATTTATAAAGATAAAAATTCAAGGCAAAGGAGAAATTAAAAAAATACATTATAATGTAGAATATATTTTCCAATTTCCATAAAATTTAATATGCTCCATAAAATAAAATTTAAAATGCTTTCCATAAAATTTAAAATGTGAAATAGAAATTCTAGGGCTAACAAAAATTAAAATAATGATTTGATGCTGTTGCCATGGTTACTAGGTTTGGTAAAACTTCCTTTTATGCAGTCAAATCAAAACAATTATATGCATTAATTTAATTTTTGATTTTCATGAAAACTTGTAACTATCATCACAAGTTTTCTCTCAAAGTACTATGAAATATATATTTAAATATGAATACATTTTTAGCGTATTTTCCTTGGCGATCAATTATAATTTTAAGCAAGCTAAGAAAACAATGTTACGATATCAATTCATCAGATAAAAGAAACTCAGCGGTCATGTTTTAAAATTTTAGAACTAAACATTTGAAATGCATTCATTTTGCGGATAATTTGAAAAGGTATAGAATTCAACATGTAGATAATGAAACAATTTAAGTTTAAAAAATCTTAGCAGCATAATGGCATAAACAAAAGATATTACACTATTGACTTTATGGTAGACAACAGTGATGTGGCTTTTGATGTGACTTTTTAATACTAAGCAACACAAATAGCTGTATACACGATTTAAATAAAATTGTGTCAAATGTATTTGTTTAGACAGTTACAAGAAAAATAAATTAACTATTAGATTATAAAATAAATTCCCATCTAGAAAGCTTATACTAAAATATAAAAAGAACTGTGCTTAATTATAAAAATAACTTACTTTTCCAAAACAAATCTCACCATCAAAAGCCCAAATGCTACTGTAAATGCATGAGATAGGTCACTAAATTGCGCATAGTTCACAGTACTGGTATCTCGAATATCGTCCCATGTGATGTTCGGAGGCAACCAAACATAATCATTCCAAAACCAAGTGTTAATATTTGACAGTATTTCCATTTAAATATTTAAAAACGAAAGAGATGCATTAAAACATATAGTGCGAGGAACGCCCAAATTTCAAACACGGCAGAGAGAGCACAAAACCATGACTAGGAAAGAGTTGAGTAAATGATATCCTTCTTCTGTTTCTATTCCAGTCGAAACAATACGCTTGTCCAAGGTAAACAAGTTGAGACAAACAAATTATAGATAGACTATCTTTTTATCTCTAGTCTTGCAATAGTTATTCTGCCCTTGCCTATTCTTTATTTTCTCTTAGTTGCAAAACATTGCGTTGTTCATTATAAGTGTGAAGGAGTTTCTGCTATACGATCAATTCCCTTTTTTCTCAAATTTTTTAAGTTTAAGAAATTATGACTGATGGAACAGTCAATATTTTTATATTGAAATATATAATTTATAAAAATATGAAATATAAAAAAAAATTGCTTTCGAAATAAAGAAATCAGTTTGGATTTAAAACATTGTGAAAAATTAGTTTCTTCATAATATAGTATTTGCAGTATATTTGTTATAAAGGGCATTCATAACGAATAAAACCTATTTTAAACTCATAAATTATAGTACGAAAACTGAAGAAATGATATTAATTTTCAATTGAAACTAAAAAAGTAGCAGAATGGATAATTGAAAAGAAATCTAATTTGTTCTTTGAGAATTGAAAATAAATTAAGGACTCCTTAATATTTATATGTATGTGTAGTGGGGTGGGAATCCAATTTTAACCTGTGGCTTGCAAAGAGACGTAAGAGAAGTAGAATTTGGAATTTTAAATGTTTTCCTTGATTTGGTGAATAAAACATAATCCGATTTACTTTTAAGATACCAGAGAAAAGAAATACTTTTGCTTAGATTATTCAATGTGTTACTTTTTATTGAAGACTACATTAAAGCCATCATCAGGACATGCGAAACTGTAGCCAATTTTCATGACAGCCTGAATACATCGAAACAAAGAAGCCTTAAGAATAATTAAAAATTATTTAGGTAGTAAAAATCTGTAAGACACTGCGAGAAGTTTGTAAAGTTTTGATTTCGAAGTGTGACAAATCACATTATGTTTATCAATCATAGCCACAATACGCATTGAAAGATATAAAACTGTCAATAATACGAATAAAATATTACTGTATTAAAATATTGCTTAAAAAACAGAAGAATGAAAATAAAAGCAAGAAATTTCTTAAAGCTCTTTCTTGTTAGCAAAGTTTAATTTAATTTTTTTTTTTAACTACATTGAAATAATGAATATAATTTCAAAAGAATAATATGCATAAAATCCAATATTTCTAACTCGCTAGATTTAAGTTTTCTAGAAATTCTCCTCTTTTCGTTTTAGATTACGGAATGCGAAAATTTTTTTGCAACAAACGAACGTAAAGGTTTTATTTATTCATTTTAAAATGCAGTTTTTTTTAATGGTTTTGAAATAACAAAGGCATTTTCTCCTGAGAAAAAAGAATTTTTTTAACATAATTTCGTTAATTTCAGTCTTATGGCTGTTAATTTTTTGACTCTATGTAGTATTACATAAAGCAATTCTTATGAAACATAATTCACAAAACATAAGGCATAAGGAAATGCTTATTTCTATAACAAAAGTTATATTTCACAAAAATATTTCAAAGTGATGCATTTTTGAAAGGTAAATGGTTTTTAATTAAAAACATTTAAGTTTTCTTGGCAATTAAATCTGAAATTTATGGTAAACCATTGAAATACCCGACAACAAGATTAATAATAAACCTGTATTATGTTTGTAAGGAAAACCATATTTGAAAAACTTTATTATAATGGATCAATATAAGAACCCTTTAATATTGTAAAAAAAAAATTTAATTAATTAAACTTCATGACTAAGAAAAGTATTGTGCAAAATGATAATTTTTCTTATGTTTCTCTGAAAAAAATATTACTTACATAAAAAAATATAAGCTAAGAGTAATAAAATAAGAATGTAATATTTAAAGCTTAATTTTGAACTATTTATATTAATTTCTATACTTATTTACACATCTACAGTACACATAATGCTGGTATATTGAAGACAGAATATGTTTAAAAGGTACAAAAAACAGAAGTTCTTGCCACATTTCTTGCCGATACAAAATATGAAATAGATTGTGATTTAAATGTAGAAAATCTCAAAAACATAAAAGTATGGTAATTATTGAAGATGAACGAATGAAAATAAATTGAATTTCCTAATCCATTGTAAAAATGTCAAAAGTATTTGAATTATTTCAAGGTGGAAAGATATAATTTTGTTGAAATGAGTTGCAGCTTTACTATCATTACAACGTTTTCATTAAAATAATTTGCTCAAAAAACTCTTATGGTTAAAATTTTTGTCATTTAATATCATCCATAAATAAAGGGAACAGATATGAAAATTGAGTAAAAGTTTACTTACAGTACCCCTTGAATTTTGGTGATTTTTTATGCCTAGATAGGCGCCAAGAAATGAGTAATAAAATAGTGACCCTAAGAGTATGTTTGTTAAAGAGCTGAAAATACCAAGGTTACTATAAATTAAATTTTATCGTCAATATAATCCACCATTTTTTTTTTTGTCAAACTAAGGGGTATCCGTATCTACATCGAACATGAAAATTGTCTAAAAAATACTTCTTGTATTTTATTCTCAGAATGATACATTATTCTTAATTACCTGGTTATCAGTTAAGTATTAAACAATATTGCTCTCTCATACAAAATCAAGTAAGTTGTATAATTTTTCTTACCATTGAACAATAATCAATTGCATGATTTAGATAACATGATACTGATGTTTGAGATTTATTTTATTGCAAATTCCACTTAATAATTAAGCAAGCATAAAGATAATGTTCATTTAGTTATTAAGAAAGATTTTTAAAGAATAGATATCTGCAAAGGCTCGCAATACAAGAAACGTTAGGAAACACTAATACATTTTAGTAATGGTTAAAAAAGCAACTGCCAAAATTAATATTCGAAGGAAAACTATAAGAATTTTCACACAGAAAACATTCAAGTATTTTATAATTCAGTAGAATTGATGGAAACTATGACAAAGAACCATTCTTTAGAAACCATACGGGAGTTGAAAATATCTAGAAGCACACGAATATTTCGCAGAGCTTTCTCAAAGATTTAATCTTACACCGGGATAAATCATAAAAGTGGAAAAATAGCGAAGTAAGGTAAAACAGGAAGGTAAAAATTTCTCTTGTCAATCCTGTTTACATGCAAAACAGAAAATTCTGCTCAATGATATGAAAATTTAAATTTCGATAAATACAAAGTTTATAATTTATTTACAATACATAAAAATGAATCTAATAAAAACACAATATTGCTAATCAGATAAGATAGCATTATTGTACGGCATGTTTGGAATATACATCGTTTAGTACTGCCAGTAAAGTTTATGTATCCCTCCTCAGAAGCCGGATACTGTCCGTCATTTTTAAAAATGCACTTAATAAATTGAAACGCAAAATTTAAGAAACTCGCATTGAAATATATAAAAAAAATTCTTCGCTAACATGTCTCAAAAACCTCTTCGTTCTATCTCCATAGCTGCACTAAAAATAAAGTAAATAACTTATGATAATCCATCGTCGTCCTAGATAATTGATCGCCGACATACGAGATACCACAATAATGAAACCAGGATCATTTGGCAATCCATTTGTAAATGGCATGCATAAATAAAAAATATATGCACCTAAGCTAAAGAAAACAGAAGTCAAAATTAATATTAGTTCTTTGTAAAAACTTTGCCACCATAAAAACTGATTAACAGTTACAATGCCGACCACCCTATCTAGTGGTCAGAGTGCTTGACCGTGAATAGGGAGGTCATGTGTTCGAATCATGGTTCGGGCATGGATGTACTTTCTCACTCTATCTGTTCTGTCTTTGTCTTTCCTGTGTATGAATGAGGTGTGAAGGGTTGCCTACCCTATAAATGGGTCCGTATGGCATGTGTGTATTGAAGCAGTCGAACTCCACATGGTTCAGTATGGAAAAGTGGAGCAGCGCACCTCATATTGACAGCCTAGCTGGTACAAGACAAAAAAAAAATAAAAATAAAAATAAAATAAATAAATAAATAAATGCCAAATATTATTCTTTTTCTCCCATAAAATCATTCCAAATGTGCCTATATCTCAATCGTAATCGGTGTCAAATTAATTGATGAATGCTAAAACAAAGAGATTATCAGTTTGTTTAGAATCTTCTTCTTTTTTTTTTTTTCCAATGTCCGGCTGATGCAGGAGTCTGGAATCTAATATTTGAAGATTTTGTTAGCTGTGATGTTTGTTAATTTCTAAAAAGATTACACTAAAGTAACGTACTACCCAATAACTCACTCCATTTTGTGATGATATGGCAAGATACCATTATGATTCATGATCGAGACAACTTGGAAAGTTATCACAAGTAAAAAAATTGTCCACATAAAATTACATTTAGGTAAAAAAGAAAATAGAGCAGCATTTTTAAAGGGAGAGCAAATATATTAATTGATCAATCAGCAGCTATAATGACTGAATCTGTTAAAATATAAGATGTATTAGACTTAAAAAAATGCGCATTTTCTCTTGTGGTCAGAATCAATCTCAAATTTATGTTTCAATTGTTATGTTAATAATATAAACCATATTGGTGGTCCTATATACTATTTAAAAAATTAATTCGCTTTTATTACCTGAACTTTGTTTTGATTTCTAAGCATTTGGTAGGGATAGAAAACCATGTAATTTAGCGGACCAGGTTCTATAATATATTTCACTTTTAAAATACCGCCACTCAGAAACTTTAATGTGCATACAGAAGGTTACACGAGGAGCATATTTTGACATTAAAACTATTTCTTAATTTCAACATGCCTCCTTAGTTTTATGCTCATAAAAGTATATTTAATATTACATTTTGTTTTACAGCAAGTTAATAAACAACTTTTCAAATCTCTTAAGCTGTTATAGGTTCAAATGAAACTCTACAATGGTTTCTTTTGTGTTTTTAATAAGAAATTTGTGATAAAATATAATATATATATATATATGTCTGAATATTCAATATAATAGAATAGTACAACGAAATCAGAAATCACTTGTATCAATTGATTTTTATTTGAAATTTATATAAGTAATATAAATTTAAATATAAAGACCCTTTATACTTCAATAAGAATAAGACGTTTAAAGTCATGGGTTCATTTCAGACTGTGTTTCTGAATGAGTAATGCAACATTTCAGGTGTAATTTTTCACCTTTGTTCTTATGGGAAGCAATTAATAAAGAAAATTATTTTTACATAATTTTATTAGTCTGATTTTTTCTTGAAATACTTTAATTTTGAGTTTTTCTTTACTTTATATGTTGATTTTAAGGTGATCGGACATTTCTTTGATGGAATGTTTGTTAATGCTATAACATAACTGTAAATATTGAGTGCATTGGGTTAGTACGGATAATATGCAATCATGTTTCAAACAGTTATTCTTATGTTCTTCTCAAATGTATTATTTCAAATTGCTTGCTCTAATAATTTAGTAACAGACTTTTTTTTCCCACATGCTAAAATAGATACGCACTAGATTTGATGACGTTTCCCGACACATCCTTGTAATCTTGTTAAAAAGAATCTAAAACAGTTCTTACTGCAAACAGAAATTGTTTTATTATGTTAATTATTTCTCTGTGCTTGTTAACTTTATAAATATAAGGTTTCTGACTTACAACGATATATCTGGAAAACGAATATTTTTGTTAACAATCATTTTCTCGTTTTGACTGGAAAAATATCTGCTTGTTAATCTATGACGAAGTCTAAACTTCTGTTTGTCACCTAAAACATGTAAGATAAGATTAAGAAAATATCATACGAATGGTTTAATCATTTGTTTTAAAACTGATTAAAACTAGTAACAATATAAAATTAGATAATAAAGGTAATAACTGTTTATTTAATTGAATAAATATTCCTTCTTTTCAGGCGACGATTTTTACTGAGATTGTCTCGTTATTGTGAAATATTTTCCAACGAAAATAAAATTAATTGATTGCTGTAAACTCATTAATTTTTTTTGTCTCTTTTGATAAAAAATACTGAATTATGCAATATTCACACTAAAAAGTAATGAATTTTGAGAAAGAGGTAATTTTTTCATGAAAACTCAATAAAAGTTTATGAATTATCCTATGAATGAATAATTATTTTGATAATTCCTTTATTTCTGGAAAACTCTGCTTGTTGAAGTTTGATTATTCCAGGAACAGGCTTATTTAGTTATTAAAATCTTTTGATTTCAAATGCTTTCAAAAGTAAACAAGGCCGATTTTTTTATAAGATCAAATACAAAAGAAAAGATGAACAAAAGTTTTCAGTTCAACACTTACATGAATACATTTGTAAAATTTTCCTCCTTTTTACTTTGATATATTTTAGAATTAATATCTTCTTTTCATCCATTATTCTTTAGTGATATACCATCTATACATGAATAAAATACCTAATCTGTTTGTTTTCCGAACTTTTTGACACGGGGAATTACGAGTGACTGCACCGAATGGAATGAAACTTGCACCAGAAGTTTATTTTCTTACTCAATTAAAATCTTAAATGGTTAACTTATCTAAAAAATGTGTTTACTTTCGAAATTTCGCTTATAACATTTGTAAATAATTAAAAAAATTAATGCTTATTTAAACTCGCTGTAAAATTGCTTATGCAGTAATCTAATTAATTTAAGAAAAGTAACATCCAACGCAGAATTTTTCTCGTTTCAAGAAAGAAGCTTGTAGTTCGTTACTATCTTTTAAAATTGTCATTTATGCGTAACTTCAGACAGCAAAGAAAAATTATAGTCTTCCCTTTTTCCTACTTTCAAGCATTTTGTTTAGAATTAATCATAATCAATATTTTTTTCAATTTATTGTTTTTACCCTTTGTAGCGTATGTGCTCACGCTTTTTTGAATATGCTGACGAACAGTGAAACATGGATCGCTTTGCATCGTTTTAATGATTTTCACTCTAGGAAAATCATTGGAACACAATCAGAACTTCAATATTTATTAATTTTTCACTTAAACTTATAAGTGTTCAACATTTCATTCGATTTGCTTTTAGTTGATCTAAAACTGAAATCTTGTGAGATATATATATATATATCAGTGACGTAGCGAGGGGG
Source organism: Latrodectus elegans (assembly GCA_030067965.1). NCBI lineage: Eukaryota > Metazoa > Arthropoda > Arachnida > Araneae > Theridiidae > Latrodectus > Latrodectus elegans. The sequence continues at coordinate 29,354,971 of CM057819.1, read as the reverse complement.
GGGGAAGCAAGAGGTCTATCATGCCCCGGGCGCAGCTTGCAGAGGGGCGCCAAAATCATTTCAAAGATAAACAAAATTTTCCAGGAAACTAGAATCTTAATTTGATTATAATATCAATTTTATTCCGAGAAATATGTTTTGCCTTTTATAATTCTTGTGTCATATCCAGAAGAAAAAAATATCATGGAAACATTAGATTTGGAAGAGAGAAGAGGTTGTTCATGAAAAATGACGAGTAAAGAGCTAATGGAGCTTGCCATAAAAGAAACACTTATTAGATTTCCTAATAATAATTTTGCATAGCTTAGTTTCTTTTTAAAATTGTGTACTTTTAACCATACTTTCGATTTTCTTTTCTTCATAAGTTCGAGTGTCGTTTCTTCATAAGTTCGAGTGTCGTTTCTTCATAAGTTCGAGTGTCGTTTCTTCATAAGTTCGAGTGTCGTTTCTTCATAAGTTCGAGTGTCGTTTCTTAATAAGTTCGATTGTCGTTTTTTGTTTTTTAAATCCTTTTTTTTAAGTTGCATATTTTGCTCAATATTTGTGATACTGTTGTTTTGTGCAACAAATCTTGTAAATGTGTAAATAATGAAAATATACTTTAATTTTTTCATATGAAATTTCTAGAAAATTCAATTGGTCAATTCCATTTTTAAATTTAGAATAAAGTTATTAATCAGATTATTTGTGTCAATGTTATATGGTAAATTTTGGATCTACTAACTCAGGAAGATTACAAAAAGTAAGCACATGACCTTATTTAATTTTGTAAATACTCCAAGATACACAGTTCCCTTTATGAGTCCTAATTGTTATACAGGCTAAGTCAAGTTTTATGCTAGTGAAAGTGGTAAATATAATGTTAACAAAGTAAATAAATTTCTTGTACTCAAAATAAAAAAAAAAAGTCCAATGAATATCCACTGACCCTTGACCCCACTGGATGTGATAATTATTCAAAAATTCAAAATTATTTTCCCAAATTTTAGTGTTCTGAAATATTATTTGACTTATTATTTAAATTCTCATAAGATATTAGGTTATTTTATTTCACGAGTAATATATTTCGTTAATATTTTTCATTTCCTTTTGTAATACAAAATGTGGAAATTTAATCTTATTTTGACTACAATAACATAGTGAAACCTTACTTGCAAAAAAGAAAATTGCATAAAACTGATATATTATTAATGAAAATTTGAAGAATTTGACTTAAGTTATCAAGAAGCGATATAGAAAGATCAGTTTCAGTTTTTATTGAGACTCTGTAAAATTATTATCCATCGTCTAAAAATAAAAGTAAAAACACGTGTATTTTTATCTCAAGCTTTATTGTAGCCTTTTAGTTTAGTGTCGCTTTATACTGGCGAGAAAATTCTTACTGAAAACGTGTTTCCTATTAGTTGTCCCCTTTGGCCAAAACAATGTGTCTTGCAGCTGACTGAATTCAACGAAAGAGGGAAATTTCCCTCAAAATAACGTTGCAGTATGCAGTATCAACTTTTCTAGCCCTGTGTTATCACCCCCTAAAGGGGAATTGTCTTCCTGGAATCGAAACGGTGGGGATCGAGTAATAATTACCTCCAAATTTTAGGAAAACACATGAGCTTCTTTCCTTTGTACAGTTCACATGTGGTAGTATATCATTTCTTCACTAACACCGCTTCGTCGGAAACGAAAATTTAAACTTTTGAAAATCTGGAGTTTCGACTTGAAAAATATATTAGCAGTAAGTTATATTTCTGTCCACTATGTGTTTCTTGTAGATTTCAATATTTAATATATTATGACACTATAAATATTTACTAGCATGTTTGTTGAGTTTTGAAAATCAAATATCAAATTATTCATTACTTAAAAACTATTCATGTAAAATTAATTTATTAATGTTTAAATGTATTTATTCGGGGAAATAATTTTTATTTGTCTTGTAATTTTATTGGATTTACATTAGCCCATTACATTGAAAAATTCTTTTTTCAGATGGTAAAATCTAAGAATCTATAAATGTTCAAGAAAATTGTCAAGAAATCATGCATATTTCTCATTCTGTATTGTAAAATTTTAAAAATTAGTATTGTCTCTCTTTAAATGATATTTGAAAGAGAAAAATTTAAGCTATTGCATGAACAGTACTTCCAAAATGATTCATAATAGTAATGAATTTTGATTTTAATAAAAATTTACTCCTATTTTATAATGATAAAATATATTTCATTATCTTAGGAAAATAATTTTACTACACATATTAAAAATATATTTAATAAAAAAGAGAAAAATTTTCACTACTAAGATAACCGATTGAGAAAATCTAAATAAAGTTATACAATATAAAAGTAAAAAAAATTTATCACGGTACCTGTAATTTCTGATAATAATTTGAATTAATGAAAAACTTGAAAAAACAGAACACAGTGTCTATTAGCTTTGTCAAAAAATTACCTATATAATAATATAATATATTTATAAATTGTTTAACTGAAAATTTCTGATTTTATTAAATATATATATTTGGATAAATTTTATTTAAATTTAACTGTGTATTTTGAAAAAAATTTTAAATTATTAACTGTATTAGTGTTTTTGTGCCTATCTGCGTTTTGCATTGATAATGCTATGGCATAATTTAGTTGCATAAATTAAAATCATATGAAGACGTAATTAACAAAAGTCTTATAATTTTGGAATAAAAAAATAGTTTTATGGTATCAAATGGAAACATTCATAAATTATCAATATTACATTTTGTGATTTAAATTTTTTACGATAAAAATAATTTTGATTTCCGTTAATATTCTAAATGATATACAATTTAAGAAATTATTTTAATTTCTTAACCGGCTATCCCGAGCTCCTTGGAAGAGCCAATTAGTTTCACTGCAAAGTGAATATTCCAATTCAACTCCCAGATTTGATAGATTGTTTTAAAATCAGGGCTCGGGAACTGGCTACCTAAACCGTCACGGCTCATTTAACTAATGTAAGTGTTTACTCAAAAATGGTAGAAACAGGCTTCATGGGAAGATACAATTATAAATGGTTTTACTTGCATTACATTTTTACTTTTTCATTCATATTTCGGTTTTCATTGTTTAAAACATTTTAAATTATTTATTGCAGTTTTAAGAGTGCAGTGTATATCACTTTTATTGTACTTATTTTGATGAAATTATATTTTAAAGTATATATATATATATATATATATATATATATATATATATATATATATATATATATATATATATATATATATATATATATATATATATATATATATATATATATATATATATATATATATATAAACTAATGAAATATCAAATTCAATTAGGAAGGAAAATTAATTGTAGAGACTGTTTATTCCTCAAAATTTCATATTTAGGAATATTATTGAAAGCATACCATTACCATTTTAAAAATCAATTTTATAAAATCATAATCAACTTTATATCATACCAACTTTATGTGCTTTTTAAAAGTATGCAAGTGATCATGAATGTTGGAAATACACTCATGTCTTTTTAATCCTGAAGTTTTATTTTGTTAAAAATATTATTTGGTAAATAAAACACTACTTTTTAAACTAGTGTTCGTTTCAAAAAGAAATTAAAATTGATGCATGACTGTAAATGTGGATATTTCATTTAAGAGTAAGATTTATCACAATAATGGAAAATTTAATTTTTCTTATAATTCTCGATTTTTCTTATTTCTTATTATTCTTTTTACAAATAGAAGCATTGTACTTGGGATTTAAGAGATATACATTCAGCAGATATTTTTATAAAATTCCTATTTTTAAAAATATTTATTTCAGAGAAAAATATAGCAAGTTATAATAGGTTTAATTTTACTGAGAAATTGAGTTGGTGATAAACATGATTTAAAATAGTATTTATTTTCTGATCAGTTATTAATTATAAAATATCATAAATGTATACTGTGGGGTTTAATCTAGAGCACGATTTTGCAATGCTATCTAAAGCTATTATTGAAAATATTTTATTGCATTGAAATAGGATGTAGTTATAAACTAAGAATTATAAATGAATAATTGTTTTTATGGTAGTTATATCAGCTTATGATGGCCCTTTAGAGAGAGAGAGAGAGAGAGAGGGAATTAAATAAGAAAAATAAAATTAGTTGAATATAAATAATAAATAAAAGAAAATAATAATAGAAATAAAAATAATAATAGAAAATAAAAAATAAAATTAGTTGAATATAAATAATAAATAAAAGAAAATAATAATAGAAATAAAAATAATAATAGAAAATAAAAAATAAAATTAGTTGAAAAGTATTCTGTTGGGTTAAGTAGAAAGTGTACTTTAATTGCTTACAAGAATATAACAAGTATTTTTCTTACACTGACTAAGAAAAGATTGCATGTTTCGAATTTTAATATAACAACTGTAAAAAGTTTTTAAAAAAATTGTAATGTTAGCAGATATACCTGAGTAAAATTGAATGTTATCAGATATAAATTACTCGCTAGATTAATACTTAAAATCAAATATTACATTCGTTTTATTTGCTTCATTATAGATGACTTTTTGGAACCCTAGAAAGTTTGCATGCGTATTTTTCCCATAAATGTGTGACCCTCCTAACATTGTAATTACTGCTCAGCAACTTTCAGAAACAAGATGATGTGCTCATTATGATGCTGTTAAGCTTGTATTTAAAAAAATTGCCATTCAGAAATTGTGTGATTCTTCGAGAAGAGCGAAACCAGAGTATCCTGCCATTGAGAAATTGTGTTAAATTCTGTTGTTAATTTGAACAAATATTATTGTAAATTACAGCATCATTTACTTTAATTCATCTGAAACTTAAAAAAAAATTGACTTTATTCCAAGATTTTTGATACCTAATTTTGAACAATCAAATACATTAGTGGAGTGAATTAATCAATATATCTATATTTTTTGAGCATGTCCAGAAAGTAGATATATTGAATTTTTGTTTCTGTTACATTGTTATTAATTCAACAACCAAATTATAAATATAGATACTTTTGTTATGTATCTTATTTTTTTAACGTCTTGATGATTTTATTATTGCCAACTTACTCTATGATTCCATAATTCAGTGAATAAAATATGTGTGAAATTGTTAATAGTATTTACTAAAATAATTGAAGCAATGGAGTTTGATTGCTATATTAATTTGCAATTTCTAATAAATCCTTTTTATACTTCATTTGCTGTTGTTGTTCAAATGTGATATCTTAAATAATTTAATTTTTATTCAGACTATGTCAATGTCATAAAAAAAAAAAAAAAAAAACTTAGCGGTTTTCAAAATCGAAAAAGAAAACTAGAACAAGAAAAAGAAGTTCAGAAATGTAGAATGATGATGAAATCATATTTAGCGAAAGAATCGCAAAAGGATAAACCAGAAAATAATGATGAAGCAGCAATATCTGATTCAGATTGTACCCCTTCTGCAGCTACACTTTTATGTAATAACATATCGCAACAAATACAAGACTCTGAAGATCATGAGGATAGGTATCCAAGTACACCAGAAGCTTTAAATACAATAAAAAAGTACCGAAAGTGCAACAGAAAGTTTATTTGTAATTCCAGACTTTCTGCAGTTTAACGATGTTGCTTACTTAAAGTTCACGAATAATTTTCCAATAATATCGAATCAGCTTCGCACCGAAATGATTATTCGTGGATCTCATTTATTCCAGAACGAATCGAGTCTAAATGCAGCTGGAACATCAGCTAATCGTCTAATGCCAAAATCTTGGTTTTCTCGACAAGTCGGAAATGAAGGAGGAACTGAAATTAACCGATCTTGGTTATTATAGTCACCTAAAAACAATGCAGCATATTGTTTTTATTGCATATTGTTTTCCTCATCAAATTCTGCTACACAATCATCTTTCGTAACAGAGTCTGGTTTTAAAAAATGGAGGAAAAAAGATAAATTGATTAGTCATGAAAGAAGTCTAAATCATCGAAAATTATTCACAATTTGGAAAGAAACAGAAAGAAGACTAATTAATAAAACAGGAATCGATACAATATTTGAAGCAAATATACAATCCGAAAAGGAACGTTGGCGAAATATATTGCATCGAATATTAGCATGCATGAAATATTTGATAATTCAAAATCTACCTCTACGAGGTCATATTACGCTTGAAGATGGTACAAATATTGGAAATCTGTTATCTTTATTGAAACTTGTAGCGCAGTTTGATCCACTTCTCGCAACTCATTTAAAAAATGTCATGGAAATGCCAAAAACCATCTCATACCTATCACTACAGATTCAAAATGAATTTATTCACCTTTTGGCATCCACAGTCCGAAATCAAATAATAAGTGATATTAAGAGAAATAAATATTATAGACTTTTATTTGATTCGACTACTGATCTCTCTCATCAACAAATGTCCCAGTTTTCCAGGTACGTAGATATTGATTATAATAACAGAAAAGTTTCTATCAAAGAGTCTTTTTTAAGATTTATCGCAATACATTCTAAAGATGCAGCCTCAATAGAAAATACAATTTTAGAAAAATTAAATTCTGATGAGATTTCCTTAATAAACTGTCGATCTCAATGTTATAATAATGCCGCAGTGATGTCCGGTCACATAACTGGAGGTCAACAGAGAATTATTGAGAAAAATAATAAAGCATTATTTGTAAATTGCGATAATCATTCATTAAATTTAGTTGGAGTTACTGCAGCTAAGCAAGATCCAGTCATCATAACAAGGTTTGGAATAATTGAAAAGATATATACACTACTGGCCATTAAAATTGCTTCACCAAGAAGGCGACATGCTACAGACGTCAAATTTATACGAAAGGAAGAAGGTGCTGTGATATGCAAATGATTAGCTTTTCAGCGCATTCAGACAAAGCAGGCGCCAGAAGCGACACCTACATTGTGTTTAAATGAGGAAATTGTTCAGCCGGTTCCTCATACACAAATTGTATTTGAACGTTGTTGCCTGATGAAAAGTTGTTGTGAGTCCTCGTGTAAGAAGAATAAATGCGTACCAGCACGTTTCTTACTTTGATAAAGGTCGAATTGTAGAGTACCAGGATTGCGGTTTATCTTATCGCAGTATTGCTGCTCGCGTCGGTCGAGATCCAATGACTGTTAGCAGAATATGGAATCGATGGGTTCAGGACGGTAATACGGAACGCCATGCCGGATCTCAACGGCCACCTATCACTAGCGGCCGAGAAGACAGGCATATTATCCGCATGGCCGTAATGGATCGTGCAACCACGTCACGAGCCGTGAGTCAAGAAACGGGGTCGTTTGGAAGACAACAAGTGTTCGACGACGTTTGCAGCAGCATGGACTCTCAGCTCGGAGACCATGGCTGCGGCTTCCCTTGACGCTGCGTCATAGACAAGAGCGCCTTCAATGGTGTGATCAACGATGAACCTGGGCGCACGAATGGCGAGACGTCATCTTTTCAGATGAATCCAGGTTCTGTGTACAGCATCATGATGGTTGCATCCGTGTTTGGCGGCATCGTGGTGAACGCACACTGGCAGCGTGCATTCGTCGTCGTCATACTGGCCCATCACCTGGCGTGATGGTATGGGGTGTTATTGGATACACCTCTCGGTCACCTCTTGTTCACATTGACGGTGCTTTGAACAGTGCACATTACATTTCTGGTGTGTTACGACTCGCGGCTCTACCCTTTATTCGAGCCCTGCGAAACCTTATGTTTCAGCAGGATAATGCCCGACCGCATGTTGCCGGTATTGTACGGACCTTCCTTGATACGGAACATGTTCGGCTGTTGCCCTGGCCAGCACGTTCTCCAGATCTTTCACCAATAGAAAACGTCTGGCCGAGCGACACGCTCGTCACCAAACTCCAGTCAATACGGTTGAGGAACTGTGGCATCGTGTTGAAGCTGCATGGGCATCTGGCGCCGGAAGATAGAGAGTTCCAATCCCACTTTAACTGAAAACCCGCGTGTTCGCTGAAGACGGCTGGGGCACATTAAAACTGGGCGTTGTCGCAATGCCCTCCATATGAAATGATACCTCTGGGGATAGCATGCCAAGTATTGGGGGTCTTCTGCTTCGTCTCTGCTTCAAAATCACGAAGACTCCACCTTGCTGTTTTTATCTAACTGGTGGAACCCAACTAAGGGAAGTATACAGGGAAGCATGATGGTACAACAGCAACATATATTCTTTCGAAGCCATCAGGACCAGTTCATTCGTACACTGTTTATTCCTTACACAAGTCAATTCGAAATGCCTTCTCTTGTTTTCCGTTCATCTGCCGAAAAGTAACCAATTTTATTTCTCTCATTTTTTAATGTTTTATTTTCTTTGTTCGCCGCCCACCTGATTTCTTTGTTTTCTATTAGTTATTTCAATATTGCTTTAATTATTTCTCTTTGTTTTCTATATGCTACGTTTTTTCCCTGCCATTAGCAAAGTTTTTCTAAATTTTTAAAATCTTTTCTGATTTCCATAATAAAGTTACTTTCATTTTGTACTTATTGTACCAAAAAATTCTAAAAGATTTCAACGTATGTGAAAAATGGAAGTAACATTAATTGCTCAGTCACCTCAAGGTGGGATATATATTTCTCATCGTTGACCATTCCATAGACTCCATCTCTATTGTAGATTAGAATAATCTTAAACAACAACAACAAAAAAAAAATGAAGTTTACTAGGTGTGTTAAGTATCTAGAATTGAGTGCTGATTAGAAGCATTCTAAAGGAAATGAACAATAAAAAAAAACCAATCCAATCCCAGCTAAATAAAATAAATAAAAATCAGGAAAATGTTAATATTTCCAACATTTTCCTAACTTCTAAAATTCTCTCATTCAGAACTCTTAATTAGAATATCTAATATAAATCTTTATTAAATTTTAAATAGTAAATTATCTTTAATAAATGAAAATAATAATGAATTATGACGGGAAGCTTATTTAAAGTGTTGATTAAGAAGATGACCTTAATGTCCAAGTTGAAGCAGACATGGCACAGTGTGGCTTTGCAACTGCTTTGAAGTGGATAGAGCATCAGCCCGAGTGCGACCACACACACTGTCCAGTGGATGCTCGACTTGGTAGATTGATTGATTTCATAGATAAATGGCTCAAAACCTAAAAACTGTAACGTTGTATGTGGTAGCATTGAAGCTACATTCTTTGTTTTGAAGCATCGAACAATTTATATGAATAAAAGATTATACGTCAAAATGAGATACACACACACACATATTTATATCTTTTGCATTATTTAACAAAGAAATATTAAGCCTTTATATCTTGAATTTACTGAATCAAATCTTCCTTCAAATCAAACTGGCTTTGTCATTTAAAATGTTATTCACGGAGAAATAATAGGAGTCACTTATGTTGTGTTTCCTTAAACGCTTAACTTTACTTAAGGAGCAATTTCATAATGATACTGATTTCAAAAAAATAAAAATAAAATGAAACAATTGAAGAACATTACAATCATTTTTGCGACATATTGAATACAAGGTCAATTTCCTTAAGATTCGGAAATTTACTTCTAGTTTCATAAACTTCAAAAAAACATAAAAAAGAAAGATTTGATTTTAAATAAAACGGTCAATTAAAATTTATTAATCTGATAATAGAAATTAAACTAAAACTTGGTTCATTAGCATCTATTAGTATGACGCTGAATTATATTTGTGCCGCCAATTTATGACGCACAATTTTGGCAATGAAATATTTATTATCTTCTATTACTGCATAGAGCCCCAAAATAAGGCCACGGAATCTCTCTTTATATATATATATATATATATATATATATATATATATATATATATATATATATATATATATATATATATATATATATATATATATATATATATATATATATATATATATATATATATAAACACAGACACTCAACACTCTAAACAGTTTTTCCATTCATCTTTTTTAGAATTTTTTGGAATCCATTCATCTTTTTCGGAATCTATTTTACTTTAGAAACTTTTCTCTCTTTTATAACTCCTTTTCGATGCCTCTGACCATTTTGTGTTCTCTTTGTCATTTTACCAATATAGCTGTATGTTTTGTTAAGCATGTGATTCATTTATGAAGAATTGTGTGACATCTTCGGATATACGGATTGAACAACGACTTCCACTGAATGACTTCTTAACTAAACTAACGAACGCAAAACAATTAGTTGAAGAAAGTTAAATATATTCCATATCATCACATTTATTATCATATCATCACATCTATAATTGTTTCCTGGCATCATGTAGTAACGAAAGAAAAGCTTAAAATTCTTGTCAGCTCAATGAAACGTCGACGTGAAGCTGTAATCCAAAATAAAGGGTATTCTAATAAGTACTGATAACTCACTGCAATCATCAAATCTAGTGTATATCGATAGTTATTATCGTTTAACTTTTTTCTATTGCAAATAATTGAATTTTGTGTTTTGTATTGAATTCTGTAATAAAGTCTCTTTAAAATGATATATAAAAGTTTGCATTTTGCGAAACGTGACATTTTCTATAAGCATACAAAGTTCAATGACATAAAAATTTCCAAAAGTGCCTACAATTTTGTCCACCACTGTATGTGTGTAATGTATTACTTGGCTACCTCCTTGTATTGGGGAATTTAAAGATCATTGAATAGGCATTTTTTCAAAAGAATAACTTTTATTGGTTCTTGAACAATTTCTATGGGTGGAGACAACCATGACTCTCTAGCACGTCTGCTTGATTGGAGAGCTCACCAAAAAAGCCTCGAGAGAACTTAACCCCTTCAGAAGGGGTACAGAATACAAATCACTCATTCGTTAAGAATAATGGCGCGAGAGAACATCATCCGTCATTTCGACATTCCTTAACCATATTTGGTAATGTACATTTTGGAATTCCACAACAGGGGTAGTGATTTAATACACCATTTTACATATTTATTTTTTTGCATAAAAATTACCTGTTGAAAGTTTTAGTTTACACAGTTTTAAATGTTATATTGTTCAAGTGACGCCCGCCATTGACAATACACTTCGTGAACCGATTTCTGTTGCTTTGAACGTTCTCTCCTGCACATTGGTGTACATGTTCGCCGTTTCTCTTTGAATGCTTCTTTTTAGATCTTCCATGTTCGTGAGTGTCCTGTCTAGTTCATTACTTTAAACACTGATTTGATCAAATCGGTACAAAGTTCCGGGCACTCCAAATAGTTTCGTATTGAAATGAGCCATTCGGAAAAATAGGCCTCTAAGAGAATTGTACGGTGTTCATTGTTTGAATGCCTGATGATGACTCAGCTACAGTGTGACACACTTAATGATTTCCTCTTTGAAACGAGACCACACGAACCTCATTATCTTTACTACTTTTGAGTTATTGCATTTCAAAATTGGGAAGTTATCTTACTGAAATCTGTATATATATATATGTATATATATCTATATCTATCTATCTATATCTATCTATCTATATATATCTCTATCTATCTATCTATATATATCTGCGTGTGTGTTTGTAAAACTTTGATACAATAAATAAAATTATTCAAAAAATCAAATTATTGTACAAATTTACATACTTAAATGTAAACTAAAAAAGGGTATTAAAGCAAATTCTATTTCATATTACTTTCGTAGCTGTTTCTAATTACACTGATTTTATTATCAAAATATAAATTGATAAAGATAAGTACAGATATGCAGCTATATGTTGGTATTAAATTGGTGGTGTGAATGAAAAGAAACCCCTAAATTTCCATTTAAGTAACTATTGTATTTCAAAAGTTCCATATCATCTTGAAATTAGAACACGTTTGCCCCTACGCCTATTCATAATGTTCTTTTATAGTCTTGTTAAAAATTAATATGAGACACCAAACGATAAAGAGATTTCCCATTGTTAACTCTGTTTCTCAGAGAAATAGCTTTTACGTCTGTATTTATTACCTTTTGCAAATGCCTCTTAATAAGTTTTTCCTCTTTTTATGCTTCATAAAATGAGAAGTTTCACTTCCTTTCGGTGCTTTCAGTTATTAATATCCCACACGTGAAAAAACCAAACGTTTTATTTCCTTTTGAAACGGACATCTTTATTCGCACTGCCCACTTTGGCGTAAAATATGTGAACACGAACCAACACGGAAACATAACTTGTTGTGTCAAAAAGAGTCTAATGATGTTATAAAAAATCTTTGAACAAAGGGTCATTTTCCCTTTTATTTCCTGACTGAAATAGAAGGTCAATAACTTTCACGCATTAACTATTTGTCTATGATTATAAACAAATTCCCTTAAGAAATCGCTCAATTTAGAATCATATTTTCTGAAGTGCAGAAGGATGACCTGTGGGTTTTATATTTTGTGAATTTCAGACTGCAAACAAATAATAAGCACATTTGCTTATTTTATATTCATGGAATAAATCTGTGGATGATATATTTTGTGAATTTCAGACGGCGCACAAATTATAAGTGCATTTGCTTATTTTATAATCACGGAATAAATTTTTTGAGTCCTCAAATTTGTGAACCAATTTTTATTTGCCAGAGAAGTATATTGTTGGCTGAAATTTCCAACTTAAAGCCAATTACTCATAATTGTCAAATTGAAAATAAATTAAAACATTATGGACTGAAATTTATGAGGAAATTTCTTACATGTTTTATTAAAAAGTAACAAATTCATGATAAGTCCTGAGTAAACATTTCTTTGTCCCATAGCTATAAGATTTCAAGATAAGTGCAATTGAATGCGAAATCTGGGTTTGATCAAAAATATAATATTGCTTTTTTCAAATTTAAATTTAAAAAAAATTATTATTTCTCGAACTGCTGTAGATGAGGTTTTGTGGTAGGGCAGACTTCTTTGAAGTTTAAGATGGTTGCTTCAATTCTAGCCATTATTAAATAACTGTAAATGAGCATGTAATGTCGAAGTGGCTGTCGAGGAATTTTTTTTGACACTTTAATAGATTCACTATTTTAAATACCCTCCAAAAAGCCTATCCAATCAGCGTCAAAAATGAGAAGAAACACAATAATGTAGACAAATCATGGTGTAATTAACTATAAATAATTTTACAAAGGGCTAGCTAAATATTTAAGAAATAATGGGTTAAAAGACATGCATGTGTGTACATGGCGGAATGCCGCTTCCATTTCCAGTTGTTCAACAGTGGCTGGGATCCAACGGTTTTTCATTCCAAAGAGCGGTATCCCAGCACTAATATTAATATGAGACCTTTTACGTCTTCTAAATTTGATATACATGTAAAAATCCAAATATTTTTATAAGTATTTCTTATTGCATAAAATGCAATTAAAAAAAAAAAAAAGCCGTCGTTTTCTAAGAGTTTTTATTTTCAAGTTACGATTTCCTATGTAGTGTTAATTTATAAATGATTGTCACAATATCAGTTTTAAAGTGCGATTAATATGACTAAAATATTTCCTGAAATTTCGATAGATGTACGAAACTTCTCTTTCAAAATCAGAAAGAATTTCCACTCAAACACCATGTATGTGTATTACTGCAATATTTTACATTTATGCGGTGACGTATATTTTCTTTTCTGATAATTCTATTTATTCAAGTTACCAGAGAAAGAACTTTCCATCACGAAAATCTGCATTTTGAGAGAAGTGTGCATTTTTATTAATACTTATATTTTTATTACAAGATGTTCTTACGGACTCTGATTGGCCAATGAGAGTCAGATTCACTGGTATGTTTCATTTTATGTGAAAGGGCGATAAATGCGATATTCAAAACACGGACAGGTATAAGTAAAGGAAAATATTATTCACCTTCCTCATGATGGAGGCGTGAATCAGTTACAACCTCAAGTGATTGTGACGCCTAGAGTCGGTGTTATTCATTCTATAAAGTTGCTGAATAATTTTGAGTCATTTGTACAATGAATGCATGTATTTTTGATATTTTTTTTATCGATTTATGTTCTCTATTTTCGGTGTTTTATTTACATTATATTTTAACTCATATTCTATTCGACTAACATCACGAGGTGAAAATTAAATACCAGATATTTTCTCTTTTGAACACTGATTTGCAAGCATCAAAGAAAAATCACAAAAATTGAAAATATGATTATTCAAATAATACAGGACAACTTATCCACGTAATATATTATATAGTTAGATATAGCTATAGGTTGTATATACATATATATAATTAATAGTATATTTTATAAAATTATTAATCAAATATTAGATAGATAATATATTTAAAATACAATGAAAATATACCAAATGGAAAACGATACATTGAAAATACGAAATATAGTAAATAGTTGGAAAAATGTTTAAAATTTCAAAGAAAAATATAAAATGGAATGAAGTACCAACATGGCCAGCTTCGTCAGGGGGTGTTGACCACATTGGCACAAAATATGGCTTTTCTGCACTAGCCCAAGACATAGTTCCAAAGTTAAAATATACTATTAATTATATTTTAGTAATTCTATATTTTAGCTGCTTTTGCGCTGAATATATTACTAAGCATAAATTATTTTTTTTATCTATTCTTTAACTTTTCGTTTTATATCTAATCTTGCATTATATATATATATATATATATATATATATATATATGTGTGTGTGTGTGCGTGTTTGTACAGGATGCAGCAGGATAACTTCCTTATTTCGAACTGCAATAAGTCAAAAAGTAGCAAAGATAATGAGATTGACGTAGTCTCATCTCAGAGAGGAGATCATAAAGTTGCATGCCATTGTGGTTCAGTCTCCATCAGACGTTGGAGTTATGAACACCATGCATTTGTCTTTGAGACCTATTTTTCCGTACGTCTCATTTCAATGAGAAACGATCTGGAGTGGCCAGCCCGTTCTCCGAATTGGGTTCTTTGTAATTTCTTTTTGTGGGGATATTTAAAGTCACTTGCTTTTACTGACCATTCACAAGCTTTTGAAGATCTGAAAAGAAATATTCAAAGATTCAAAAAGAAATGGCGAACACATATTATGTTAATGTGCTGGAGAGAGGGATGAGAATAGCAGAATTCAGTTTACCTAATGTATCGCTAATGGTGGTTATCACTTGGCCAATATGATATTTAAAATGTAATGTAAACTAAAATTTTAAATAACTTTTAAATGTGCAAAAATAAATAAAAATATATCTTTTTATTGCAATACTAAATAAGGAAGTTATCTTACAATATATAGTTAAGCATAAACAAAAAAAAAATTAGAAGGCAAGTATTATGTTACAGAAACTGGTATATGTTTGAACAAATCAAATGCGTCAATTTGTTATAAATACGATTCATTTATTATTTGGTATAATCTTCGTAGGACCAACATAGCACGTGTATAGTGAGAGATGTTGTGAATTATGCAGTCTGTCAGTTCAGGAAGAAGGCGGAGTGTAAATATGACTGGAGTTTTCAGAAGAAGATTGAGGGCGATTATAGATTTTCCTAAAGCATCCAAACATGCTTGTAAAGATTCAGGTGTGGTGATTGAGCTGGCTACTGCTTGCGCTTAATCGTTTGCTCCTCGAAATAAGCATTCCAGTGATATTCGGGTTGCCATTAAGAAATTATTATTGTTCAGGCATATGGCAGTATACACACATAAGTAGAAAATATACCATTTGTTCCATTGTCAACATTCAGTATATGTGGAAAAATATGTAGGTCTTTGCAAACAAGTGCATTAGCTGTTTCATACGAATTACTTTTACTGAACGTGAAATGGATGATAACGGGATCCTATTTGCTGTTCAAATCAAAGAGTGTCTACTATTGATAAAATAGACACTCCTCCATAAGCAGAATAATCTTCTATTGAATAGCTTTTCAGAAGATATGTTGACATGCTCTCTTAAGTGATTCCCTCCTATGGCGTGACGGGAACCCCTTCTGAACGCCCCGCATGCAGACGAGCCTTATAAACCTTTCTACATATGATCGATATTGATATCAACTTTTCGGTACTTGGAGGGACGGAGGATCTTAGTTCAGGCGGAGTCACAGCTCAATACTTTCGGTTTTATAATGGGCAAGTCAGAGTTTCTGTGGCTCAGTAGCTTCACGCCACTTCCCTCTTAGATCAACTAAGTGTAGTATAGTTGGCGGTGATTGAAAGCGATCAAATTCTTTTTAAATGGGTTGCCGTATCTCCTTGGATTGGGGATGTTTCCAAATTAATATGTAACTTCCAATGTCCTTATGCTGGTTTGACGTAGACGTGAAAGGGAGAGTGTCAGCTCAGGTGTGACCTCATCATCTGCCATTGGTTTAGAATTACAAGGTACTTAGTGATGAGCGAGTACTCCAAACCCGTTAATCTTGAGGTACATTCCGAGGCTCTCTTGCATTTTAAGTATGTACTGGACAAATCTGGCATATATTTGGCAAATATTGGTCATCAGTGCATATCACACAGTATCCATGGATGAACATCCTGGTAGTTAAATATGTGGCTAGAAATTGCTGTGAAAAGTATTTATGATGAGCCATTTCTAAAATTACCTATTCAACACTATAAAGGGCAAAAGTCATGACATCTCATGGGATCGCCTGCACCGCTATGTATCTTATACATACATACATAGCGGTGAAGGGGATCCCAGACTGTACCTTAAGGTTAACGGGTTTGGAATACTCGCCCATCACCAAATGTCTCGTAATTTGGAACCACGGTCAGGTGACGAGGTCTCACCTGACCTACATCTTTCTCTCTAGATCCCTGCCATACCAGAGGAAGGACTTCGGGCGTTACATGTAGCATCTTATACTGTAGAGTGCAGAGTGGGTGCGCACTCTTCGTTCCGAAAGGGAAAGGATAAAGAAATATATACACAGAGAGAAAGGAGCATCCATACCCAAATCCGGATTCGGACACGGAGCTATCATCTACTTCGCTATCGTTCGGTATTTTTTATATGCGATATTGTTAAAAAAAATATTGTCGCCTCGTAACTAACTTTTTAAGAGCTAAAGTTGGGCATTTGTAAAGTAAAATGAAATAAATTTGCTTTTACATTATCTATAAACGATATCTTTTCGGAATGCAGAACGTTTTGAAAAAAAATAAGCAAATATTACTAAAAAAAAACGGTAAATATTTATATTCCAAATCGCAAAATCTGGGTACAAGTTTTCTAATAGAAACAATGGCTGCTATAGGTAATTAACAGAAAACATAAAAATGGACAATTGGTAAAAAATAAAATAAATAAATAAATAAAAATTATTTTTCTGCTGATCTGTGTTAAATTGGAGAAAAAAATGCACTGAAAAATATTATATTTATTCAAGTTTTCTTTGTGAGAAAATTTCTGTGAATTTTACTTTTTTTAATTAAAAAACGGACGATAAAATTACAAATAAATAAAATGAAATAAAGGATAAAAATAAATAAAAAGAATTAGCGGAAATTAGATTTAGATCTGGTCATTAAGTTTTAGATAACAGATTGAATGTATTTATACATTTTTTAACCTTTTTACTATCACTCAGTGTTTTAATTTTCGGTATTTGTCGTTTTAGAAATGATGAGACTTTTTTTCTAAATGAATTTCTTTGAAACCCAGAGAAAGATTTTCATCGAAACAGGCAGGGCGCGGCTGCAACTATTACGACATTGGCTTCAATATTAAGGTCGTACCTGAAAGTGACATAAAAAGTGTGCATGTGCTCCCGCCATAAAATGTTGTCATCTTCTTTCAAAGAAGATAGCATAAAGCATGCTTTTAAGATTCAGATGATAAAAAAGTTATGGCTGATAAAAATTTCATTTTATTAGATATATATTTTTATTATTCGTTTGACAAATATATAACATCAAATATTTAATATCAATCAAACTAATTTAAGATTGAAAATTTTGTCGCTAATATAAACTGTAACCGCAAATTTAAAAGAGATGACAGAACAGGATTTCCTTCAAAATATAGAGAATGTAAAATGGTGCTCTAAATTTTTTGACGAGTTTTGTGTAAAAAAAAAAAAAAAAAAAAAACTCAATCTTACTCAATGCGAGGTATAAGCCGACGAGCATAAAGCTCCAAAACAGTTTCTGTCATATTACTACCATAGGCAATATAATTCACACATTTTGTTTTATAAAATATTAGAACGCCAATCCTGCCAACTTTGGTGGGTCAGCGTAAAACGTATACATTACTTTCGGGGAAAAAAAAAATTTGCTATTTGGAAAAAAAGTACCAATGCTTACTGTTTTCTTAATGTTCTTTACTATTTACACTGTCATAATCTTTGCTATTTACATTCACCATAAAATGAGCTCTTTTTAATATTAATTTAAAAAAATTCTAAATTTAAGATTTATTAAATTAAAAAAAGTTAATTTAAAATTTATTAAATAAAAAAATTTTTTTCTAATGAAGAACTTCCTTAATATTTATCGAATGGAATTTCCTTCATTTTTGTTGAAGACCATAAAAATGAAACGCAACTATTTCACTAGATTTAGAGAGGCATCAAGTATTTAGTTTGTCGTCGAAGGGCAACAATAACAGAAAACGAGTAGCTGAATTCCAGTTGCCAAGAAAAGAGCTGGGAAAATTCTTTTTTCATATTTATTGTGAAGCAATGTTCCCTTTCTTGTATATTTTGTGATCCCTCTTGAGTTGTGCCCTGTTCTTGTGATTGCTTTAGTAAAAAAATTTCAGAGCAAGCCAGCATTGTGAACAGCGTTCCAAGAACAGTTATGAAAGTAATTATAAGTTAATATCAAGTCTACCGGATAGTTCTCTCTATTTCTATATGAAAACAATTTTTGACACGAAAGCACATGTTTATTTGGCGCATATTCGGCTCTCTATTTTTATTGCCAAATGTATACATTCTGACGTTACAAATGAATTAAATCCAAGTTAATTCTCGTTAGTGATTCTAGTTAATACCCATGGCTAATGACTAAGTTCATTTACACCACTATATTTCATACGAACTTCAACGAGGAGGAACTGCTGCAGAAGAATATAAAAATTTATTGAAATTGTTGTGTGAAATTAAAGTTTAGGATCGAACATGAAGAGGATAGTTCGAAAAATTTGAAACAAGTGATTTCGATTTTTCTGATAAGCAGTGGCGTAGTGAGCATAATTGGCGCCCTCTTGAAAATAAAATAGTAATACAATATAAATATGGGAATAAAAAGTGCATTAAGTAATAAAAGATATATAAGGACATAACAATATATACATTATAATAAATAGAGTATAATTGTATAAGAATACACAATATAAATAATAATAGAATATTGTATCTACTATAAATAATCGAAAATATATTAATTTAAAGTCTCAAGCTCAGCTTTAAGTTTAAGCAAAATTCAATTCTAATTAAAAAAAACAACACTTAAGTTGTATTCGTAAAAATGTCATTAGAATAATCAGACTTATGTAATTTAGAATTAATATAAAAAGATATAATTGATTTTATATACTGACACAATGATTTTAAAATATGTAATAATTTTTT
This sequence comes from Latrodectus elegans, assembly GCA_030067965.1. Taxonomy (NCBI): domain Eukaryota; kingdom Metazoa; phylum Arthropoda; class Arachnida; order Araneae; family Theridiidae; genus Latrodectus; species Latrodectus elegans. Next base: position 29,335,471 of record CM057819.1, on the reverse strand, counting down.
AAGGGTGAAATATTTCGTTACATATCTTTGATATTAGAAGATGTAACTATTTGCAATCTAATATATACTACACCATTCACATTTTTCTTGCCTTTGCTGAACGAATTAATCAGTAAATTTATTGAAGTTGATCATTTCAAATTTTTCTTTTTCTATACTTAAAATTGTTAAATCATTTAAACGGTTTTGACTCATGGTGGATCATAAATAAGTCAAAATTAATTTTATTTTGCTGAATGAACGTTCACAGAGCTTGCAATTGATGCAGAAATAGTAAGTATTTGAATCCCAACGCGCAGTAAAATTTAAATTTGTTTAGTTTCATATCAACAAATTTGTCTGGAATAAATTTAATTTCTCTCAGAAAAAATATCTATAAATATTTAAATTTATTCGAGTTACTATTATACATTTTCTTTAACAAACTTAGAAACAATTTAGAAAACAACTTAGAAAAAAATGATGAAGTATAATAAAAAACGAGATTCAACTAAAAATTCAAAAAAAATTCCACTATCACACGTGTTCAATCCAATTTAGTAAAAACTTATAAAATATATTAGCTAGCGAAAGGAAGCCAAGATTGTAAAAAAAAAAAAAAAAAAAAAAAAAGATCAAGTCCAGAAGCACACGAGATCAATCAAACTTTAAAAAAAATAGAGTATATTAACACTCGAGATTCAACTACATTTTCAAAAAATGGCAAAGTCCATAAGCGAATGAGATCAATTCAATTTTAAAAAGTGATTACGTATATTATCACATGAGATGAAACAAAGACTGAACAAAAACGACCAAGTCCGTTCTCACAAGCGATCATTTAAAAAATTCGAGGAAATCAACGAGCTATGTTCTTTGTACGAGAGCCTAAAATAAAAATATGTCCTAGTCTCAATGTCCTCTAAGTGAAATGACACCTCTGGGGTGGTAAGCCAAGTATTAGGAGTCTTCTGCTTGGTCTCTGCTTCAAAATTACGAAGACTCCATTCGGCTGCTTCTATCTAACTCATAGAGTCTTACTCAGGAAACCATGCTGATGCAGCAACAACAATATCAAAAGTCCTTCTGCTGGTGTAATGTGAATGTCGGGATAAGGGGACCAGCTCATGTGTGATCTCGCCACTTGACTGTTGTTCAAAATTACGAAACGCTTGGTGATAGGCGAGTATTCTAAACTCATTAACATTAAAGTTTAATCTGTGGCTGACTTGCCCCACTATATATATATATATATATATATATCTTTAAATAACCCGGTTACTGACAATCCTTTTTCGAATTGAGTTTTACTTTCAGTTTTAAAAATTCATAGAGTATTAATCCTCAAATATTCCCCTATACATACAGTATTCTCTCAAGCAGTCAAATGTGATTTAGAAGTGAAAGGATTATGTTTTAAGGGTTCACAATATGTCTTTTTGCTTATGTTGTTTTCATCTGTAATCCACTTTTCATACCCAGTTATCATCCAGTTCTAAAAGGGTTCAATTTTGCTACTAACAATTAGGAATTTACATATGACGATTCGATCATTGAAATTCTTCTAACTTATGTGACAACCATCTTGTATATTTCCACACCAATCATATCCAAAGAATATGGTCTGAAATGTTTTTTCTGAGCTGAATTATGCTTTTCTAAGATTTCCGATTTTATCTGAAAAAGAACTTGCACTAACATGATTTTAACATCGTAGTTTATGAAAGATAGCCTCCCAGAATGCGGTTATCAGAAAAGTCAAAATCACCTGTTTCAAGTTTTTCGAACCATCTTCTGCATGTTCTATCAGAAACTGTACCTTCACCAAACATTTTCAATAAATTTCTTCCTTGTTAAAATTTGTATAAAATACTGTGGCACGCGTAAATGAACTTTATCAGAGGTCAAAGTGCATTATCGCTTCACACTTAAGACTAACTTGACTAAACATTTTTTGGTTATTTTGCTACGTCAATACGTACTCACTATGTGAAAACACAATAGAGAACTAAATATGCTCCAAATAAACATGTGCTTACCTGTCGAGAATTGTTGTCATAAAAACGGGCAGTTTCGTTTCTCAAGCAATTTTAATAACTCACAAAAATAATACAAAATCCTTAAAAAATATAAAATTTTTGTATTTTTGATTTTTTTTTCGTTTGAATGCTATGTATTTAATGCTTGCTATCAATACAAAAACAGATACATAATTCAAAAAAAATTGATAGTATTATTTGTGCTTAGAGTATTCGTAAAATCATACACAATGACTACAAACTGTTAAAAATTAGCAGAGCTTAAAAAATTTATTGTACGGCAAGAGAGTCATATTTACATAAAAAAAACTTCCCCTTATTGAGATTTTAATCTTAAAAATTTACTTCGTAAGAAACTGAATTCATAAATTTTGGGGGAATTTTATTGTGATAATATATCGGAAACATATTTCTTAATATAAAAAAAACATTTTATTTAATAAATAATTAAAGGACTTAAAACTATAAACAATTATTGAGAAATCTGAAATTTAATCAGATATCTACGGTTTTTTAATAGATGAGTTCATTTAATGATTAGAAACAAATTAATTAAACTTTTTAATTCTTAGTTTATTAGAATATCTCAATGTTCAGCTTATTATTTATTTGACTCATGCAAAGAAGTTCAAACATTAGTTAGATTGATCAAACACAAGTCAAATGACTCTTGGTGACGCATGACAATCAAATGAAATAGAGATAAAAGGACTCTTTAAATCATTTTTATTAAATTCTATATCTTCGGTGCAAATGATTAAATTTCCAAATCTTGTAAAAGGCATATAAGTTTAGAAGTTCACAATTTTTAAGCCTATTTACCTTTTACAAAATTTTTAAGTAATGTTAAAAAAGATGTTCATCTCTAAAATATATTTTAGTTTACCCCAACAATTTTGTTGTGTCTGAAAAGTAAATACCTCCCACTGGATTTTAAGCTGATGGAAATATTAACCGGAAATAGAAATTTTAGAAGTTATTGATCTCATTTTAATATCTTATTCAGTAGACTTTGTGCTTGTGACGACAACGTGGAATATATTTGGCACGTTTTGTAGCATTACTATACAAATGTCAGAATGGCTTTTAAATTCGAACTAAAGCAGCAGAGGCAAAGCGACGGTGGTGGGGGGCAAGGTGATAAGCTCTGTTCCGGGTAACCATCTTTGGCAGGCCGCAAATTTGGTAGACAATCCGATTAAGAGGCCGTCCTATAGTAGACAAATGCAGTCTCGTCGATGTCTTTGTGTGACGTAGTTAAAACGTTGTATCTGACTTCATGGAATTCTTAAACCAATGAGAGCGCTGTCTCGCGGAATGTTGCCAGATAATTCGAACCTGCTTGAAACCTAGAATCGTCTCCCGTTCCACCCCTTCTCTGATGTAACTAAGACATCAATGACATCATTTGGTCTGAAACGATTTTCAAGAGATGCTCAGCTTGCCTCGCGAAGCAATTCTCATGCGATCCTCTACGAATTTGCGGACTGCCTTAGATCAACGACGTTGTTGTTAAAACCTTGTTAGAGGAAGATAATTTTCTGACCACATCGGAGATTGCAGAAAGGCTTAATGCCGCTTTACAGACCATTTAGGATCATATTCGTAAGATAGAACTGCTTTGGATGTATTTAAGATGGAGGCCATATAAATGAAGTCATAAGAATTTGGTTTATCGTGTAATCACGTGTACATCTCTTTTTGCTCGGGATAAAATCGAGCCCTTCTTGAATCGGATGGCTTTGGCTTGGCTTTGTTTGTCACTCAACGGTCATTTATGCAGAGTCAGATTTGTTTTAGTATTAAATGGGCTATGTCTTCCACACAATACGCTTTTGCCTTACAATGTTTTCGTAGGTAATCCACTTTTAATCCCCAGTTATCATCCGGTTCAGAAGGGCTCGATTTTGTTCTTAACAAGTAGAGATAGTCATGTGATGACTCGAACATCAAAATTTTTCTGACTTTATTCGTGTGGCATTAATTTTGAATATTTCCACATCAATGCTATCTTCCGAATATGGTCCCAAATATAGTAGTTTGCTGTTCTAAATTAAGCTTTTTGCTATCTCCAATGTTGTCTGGAAAAAGCTTGCTCTAACATGGTATTAACAACACCGTCATTCATCAATGGATTAAATTTTCCGGTAGTCCTAATAGTAACTTGAAACGTATTGAAATAATAAAATCCAACCCAATTCATTATGAAATTCATTAAAATAAATCGGATGAATTGGGTAAGTCCTATATTTAGAATGGATGATGTGATTCCACATTAAGAAATTCTTCTACATAAGTTTCTAGCAAGAAAGTAAAAGGGTAGACCCAACATGAGATGCATGGAGTCAGTTGTTGCTGTTGCTCCAGCATGTTTCCTGTACCTAGCTCTGAATTGGGCTCTATCAGTTAGATAGAAGTAGCCGAGTAGAGTCCTTAAGATTTGGAAACAAGGACAAAACAAAAGACCTACTATACCTGGCCTGCTACCCCACAGAGGTATCAATTCACTTACAGGACATTGCGACCACGGACAGTTTTGCATACCCCAGCTACATTTGGTTAAGACGACGGATCTTCAGTTAAGCGGGATTTGATCTCAATATCTTCCGATAATGAAAACGATGCCTTATCCAACCAGGCCACTGTGGTCTGGATGGACTCAGTGGAGACTACCTGGCTGTCAAAGAAAGAAACTGGCGCACAAGTGCAAGAAGTAAAATGATATGAAACAGAATTTAGAGGAAATCACTATCCCATTAGGAGCTGTCTAACCGAATAGGATGATAATGATGACCCTAATCTATGGAACCCTGATAAAAAACTTTTATTCTAATATAAAAATTAAGGCATTTTATGAAATTAGATATATTTGCTAATAATAAATATGCACTCGAGAGGAAACCAAATGAGGTGGAATATGGGCCATTAAATTAGATCAGGGATCTTCAACCTATAGCTTTCGAGTGACATAAACCATGCTAGTGACTCTCTCGAGCAGTTAAATGCTATTAAATCAGCTACAACGCTATTTAATACCTTACCAACACCTTACAAACCTTAACCAATCTAATTTTGCATACCACGTTACATGTATTCTGTTAGACTGATGCTAATTAGTATACGTTCTGACCAATTTGATACTGGTTGTCAGGTACCATTGTATTCAGCTAGTTTGTTGTTTTAATCTCTAAACTCAACTTAAAAACACACTTAGTAATCTTTTTTAAGTCTCGAAAAGATGAGATTGAGTTTACAAGACCAGTCTAAGGTAATTGATAAAGTTGAATTATAGGATTATGAAGTATCATGTTCTATCGCGTTGAATTATGAACGCTATCGACAAAATTCAATACGAATTTCGGAGCTTGACTTTCGTACTTTGCAGTGGAAGGCTGATGGATTATCCCCAAACTAAGATAGATGATTATCCGCTCTGCAACTTGGCCGAGCCCATGAATAAGACCAACCTCCAGAACTGTGCTGCACTCCATGGTAACTGTGATCATCGCTTCATTTTCAAGTCAGAGAATTTTTGGGGCAATGATTCCGGTCATCTAGTTCACATTCACTTGTTCTGTCTTCGTCTCATGTCTATTTTGTGATTCTTCATGTCCCTGCCGTTAGAAATAAAATAAAAGGATTCTGAGATATTAGAATTATAACTCATAAATAAGGTTTTAATTGGTAAAGGATAGAGTGAATTAAAGTTTTGAAATTGTAAAGCTATAATTAAAAACTCAAGCGCAAAGTAAGGAACTTAATTAGCGCTTCATCTGCCATTAATTTTAAGTAATGTATATTAAGGATATACAATGTAAGACTATATTCTTCTTCGAAAAAAACTCACGCAAGTGTTCTCCATAATTAGTTTTGAGATTTCTTGGTCTGGTATTAAAAATTCAATGTACTCGAAATTAAAAGTCTCAAACTTAATCGTACGCAATTTTTAATGTTGGATGGAATATATTGTGTAACTGATTTCTTCCCAATTATTAGAAATGTGTTTGGAATTTATTGTTTTCACACTTATAGTCTACGAATATTGTTTTCTGATTGTGAAATAGTTTTTGTAAAGACTTAATGCTCAAAAAGCATTACAGCGCATAAGAGGCATTAAGTATTTAATTGTTCAACACACACTGAGCAAAAATATAAGTCTTTTAATATAAAATGCCTAAAATACTAAATGAGAAATATAAATCGTTTCCAAATAAGATTTTTAAAAACTATGTATGTTGTAAAATTGTGTGTATTTTATAAACATTTTATTTATATAAAAGTATGTACGTCGACCATTTGTGGCAAAATATATGTCGCCAATTTTAATCATTTATTTCAAAACGTGAAGAAAAGGGCTCCTACACCTTCATTGAAACAAATAAATAAAAAAATTTATTTTAAATTCATGGTTATAGAAATCTATTCATAAACTCAAAACTTGTGTGTTCTAAAAATAAAAGTCATAAACTCTTATGAAATAGCGGAGGTTAATGGTCAATAAGCTGCTATATTTGGCTATAAATCGTTCCATTTGTATGGAGAAATTGTCGGGATAGTATCTAAGTAAAAAAAATTAATTTCTATCGTGGTAACATGGGTGAGTATTTCCGAATGACAAAAATGTCAAAGTGTCATCGAATTGAAGTAAAACGACAAATCTAACGACAATGTGTAAAAAGGAATAAATTTCCTATCGGATTATAAGAAGTCATAAGAAGGTTTCGTTTGTTAATCAACTGTCATTTATTGCACTCAAGGGCTAATTAGGCGGTATCTTTCAGTATAAAGTGGATTCTACAAACATCCATGGTCGAAGCAGTATGCGAACCCACGAAATGTTGAATCGAAGGCCAAAAGCTCAAAGAAGAATTCGTGAATGGTTTTTCCATATAATCATAAATCAACATATCGATTTGCCGGTGTATAAGAAAACTTTTTTCTCTTTCAAAATAGGTGTAAAAATTTGTGTGTGTCTTATACGCTGATACTCGTCTTATACGCCAATATCGCAACTTCTACATCTATACTCTTCTTAATTCTCATCTTATACGTTGATGCTGTATCTTATGCTCCCCTTATACGTTTATGCTGCCTTTTATATTTGTCTTATATATTGATGCTGCCTGCATCTTATCCTCGTCTTACACGTTGATGCTGCATCTTATGCTTGTCTTATACATTGGTGCTGCATTTTATGCTCGTCTTATACATTGATGCTGCATCTTATATTCGCATTATCCATTGATGCTGCATTTTATGATCGTCTTATGCAATGATGCTGTATCTTATGCTTGTCTTATACATTGATGCTGCATCTTATGCTCGTCTTATAGATTAATGTTGCATCTTATAAGTTGATATTCGTCTGATACGTTGATATTACATCATATATGTTGATGTTTCATCTTAGTGTAGTCTTATACGGTGATACTGTATCGTATACTCTATATTCATCTTTTACGTTGATCTTAGACTCGTCTTTTATGTTGATACTGCATTTTTATGCGTCAATACTCGTTTTATATGTTAATGTTACATCTTAAACTCGTCTTATACGTTGATACTGCATCTGATTCGTCGATAGTCGTCTTATATATCTTATACTCATCTTATATGTTCGCACTGATTCTTATACAGAATCAAAACAGGATCTAAAAAGACAACTCCCAGTAAACATAATCTCTGGGACCCATATAAAATATCGTGATTAATTCCTTTAAGAAGTGTGGCATTAGTAATGTACTGGATGGTACAGAGCACAATTTGTGGTACGAGAACTCAAATGCTGGTTTCAGAGGCTTCAAGGGACTTTTCATTTAGCTCTGGAAATGAGTTCTGGGTTTTGACGAAGAAGATCAACAGATATTCTTTCCCATACAGATGCGGTATTTATCGAAAATTTACTTTTTCATTTGTATGATGTTATATTTAAAAATACTGTAAATTCATTATAATGAGCAGTGATAAAGTTTTATCTTTCAAAAATAATTGTAAAAAAGGGGAGTACGTCTTATATGCGGCCAAACACGGTAATGTATGTAGTTAAACATTTAGAACTATAAGGCTAATATTAATTAACATATTTATAGGTAAATTTTGCTTATATAATCAAATAAACATTACTAGAAACTGTTGACAAAGTGAAGGTTTAGCTTAGTTTGTTTAACGAATAAAAAAATGTCTTTTGTTTGGATAATCCTCGTAAGTAAAAAGGCATACTATTTTCCTCCGAGGTGAATATCAAACTCACGAAATACAAAACTGAAAGTTAACATATTCACTATTCAATTTTCAACTCCTTATAACAGTTTGAATGGAACCCTAAAAATAGGATTAAAAACTGAGTGTTCGAATTCGTACAACATAATTAAAATATGTGGCTTCAAGTAACAAATTTAAGCTTCTTAAACATTATTTCTTATGTTGAAAGGCAGTTTGGTAAAGACTACATAAGTTAAAACATTTAATTTTAAGGTGAAGGAAATCATTAATTATAAAAATATGAACTTTTAATTCGCACGAAAAAATTTAAATAGCAAAACATCGTGTTGTCCCTTAAAATTACAAAAGAAACCTCTTACATAAATACACTAAACTTGTATTGTGTTACAGGAGAATTTTTAGAAAATCTCTCTCTTTAATGTTAGCTCTAAAATTAGCAACCGCAGTAATTGAATGAAAGGTTATATTTAGAATACTTAATGAATAATGTTGATTAAAATTTGGCAAAAGCGGAAAGATGGAATTCTTGTTTCAGAACTGAAGGCGACGTCTTTTCAAAACTACAGCATTTTTTTTTTTCAATTCGTGGCGTATTGTATGGGCGTATAATCTAAACCCAGATCTATTTCATTCAGCCTTCACCTATTCCCCAGCATTGAAATGCTTTGTTGTCTGAGATAAGTCGTCTGAATAAGAATTTCTTATTCAAGATTGAAACGACACACATCAGTTGGCGCACAATAGCAAAGTAAAAATTAAAAAAAATACCCTTTTGTCTATCGCTTTTCTATTTAAATTTACACCTTTGGCATGATATTAAAGAAATCTCGCCAAAATAACCGCATGCAAATGATATACGCATGTGATTATATACAATGAAGAATGGATATGCTAATAAAGAATCGTGTTGCCTTAAAATGTATTTATTCTTAAAGATTATAAATTTTAACTTGCTTGCTATGTGTGTGTGTTTGTGAACTTCATTTTAGGATGATGTTAACTAATTATATTGAGATGCCATATAAATAAATAAAATAATAATTAAATTATTCTTAGAAAAGCCATAGAAGTAAAATATATTAATAATTACTTAAAAAATGTACACCTTTTTTTATTTTCATCTGACTTCAAGTTTGATCCACAGAATAGATAAAAGAAAACATCTGATAAAAAATCTAGCGAATTTTATTCAATTTATTAACAAGGAAAATGTTTCAATCTTAATAGCAGAACTAATTCATGATTTAAGGTTATCGGTCAAATTGCTTTGAAAGACTAATGTTTTTATTTGAAATAATTTTTGTTCTGTGCTTGTTTGTTTGTCACTCAACAAACAAGCACAGAACAAAAATTAGAGATCTTTTTATGCATGGAGTCTGATTGATTATTCCGAGACCTATGGTTTAAAGTCGATTCCGAGATTTTACAAACATCCAAGCCCAAAGAGGGATTCGAATCCATGAACTGTTGAACCAAAGGCAAGAGCACTATCTATTCGGCTATCCAGCCTATCCTATCTATTCTATCCAGCTCGGTGGTGTTGGAGGACATTAAAAGCGGTTTGAAATTAAGTTTGGTTTCTTGGTGTGTGTGTGGGGGGGGGAGGACAAATAGTGCTATTTACCATCCTCATACTCATGTTTAGGTTTCGTTATTACAATATATTTCAGACTGCTTATTTTTGCCAGTTAAAATATTTATACATATTCTTCTAGTATCAAATTGCGAGTAACGAGGTCGACACCTGAGTTAATATCTTCTTCTACACCCCCTTCATTTTAACCGAAGAAAGATGAGGCCTAAATAACATTTAACATGCATAGGTCCACTTAGTATGTTTGTTTTTATCTGGCTCAAGAAGCAAAGCCACTGTCTTACCCAACATATTAAATTTTTCTAAATTCGAATGTTTAGGAGTAAATATTTTCGATTTTTCTGTTTCGTTAATTAATTTTTTAAGGATTACTTTTTTACTCATTAGAAGGAAATTATTCCTGGATACTTTTTATTAAAATAATGCATACATAATTTTATCACTAGTTTCACAGCAGATGGAATCGTTTCTTTTCATTTTTAATCTATTTTAATCTAGTATTTGACAAGAATCTTCAGAAGCTTCTTCACTTCATGCTCCTTTTAAGCAAAAAAAAAAAAAAAAAAAGCTCGTTTTATATATAGATTTTTATTTTTTATTTTAAGAACTAGCGGGAATAAGCAGAATTACTTTATATAAAGTCCCGAATTACTTTAATTTTTTTATTTCTGCAGTAATCACCTTCAATGACGATATGGGAATAAACAAGGATATTTTTAAATATATGGATTATAAAAATTAGCATCCGTGGTCACTCTTAGATGTCTTGGTTGTCTGCTAATCGATCACAGTGCGTACTGCTCTTCTTTAGCAATCCAGTTTCAACACATAGAATATTACCATGACTCAGTAAGGGGTGGTGATAAATCCATGATCTACGGAATGGTATATCATGGCTCTATTCCTCGCATTATTGAGCAATGCGAAATGGTTTTTCGCGCTTAAACTTTCTGCTCATATAATTGTCCGAGAGTATACTTGGAAGTCTTCAAGGTTTCCTTCCTTGTTATGAATAAAATTTAAAAAATGTTGGGAAGAATAGAAAAATCTTAGAAAAATTATCATAAGAATAAAACTCTCTCCAAAAAAGAAAAAAAAAAAAAAAAAAAAAAAAAAAAAAACGTGGTTTACCTGTGAGCTATTAAGCAAAAAAAAAAAAAAAAAAAAAAAAGCAGACCGTTCTGTATCCTTTAAAATTTCCTATTAAACAAGAATATAAGAGTCAAGAACATTTTAAATTTTTTTACTATGTTTATTGCTTGAATTTCTTTTTCTAGAAATATACACACAGAAGAAATAGTTATCGCTTTAATTAATGAAATTTTTATAATTGCTAAGAAAATATTGTAAAGTTAAAGAATATAAGACACTTTAATTGAATATAACACGGCTTACGTTAAAAAAAATTAAATTAAATGAAACTATTATATATGTGAGCACTGAGAACAATACGTTTATTATTTATTAACAGTAAATACACTTACGCAATAAGCTACACTGAGCATTAATGGCCCTATTATAAACTAATAAGTGAAAATAAATTTCTAAAGTACTTCTTTATCAAAAAAAACATAGCTTCAATTTTTTTTAATGGAAAATTTTTATTTTTTAACTTATTTCTGCAATAGATAAATTGCATAAAAATTAAATTATTTTATAATTATACATTTCAACATTTTTACATAGCTTAAGGGACAATGTGAGGCATTCTAATGTCCGTCAGGTAATTTGCATTCCGAGTCGACTTTTCATAGATAGTGGTTGAGCTGGCAGCCGAATGGTTAGCGCTCTTGTCTTCGGTTCAACAATTCGTGGGTTCACATCTCACCTTAGGTATGGATGTTTGTAGTGGTTCGGAATCCACTTTAAAACGTAGGTCCGGGTCTAATTAGCCCTCGTGTGCGAAAAATGACCGTTGAGTGACAAACAAACCAAACCATCTGATAGACAAAGAGCCATATTCACATGCCCCGAGGGAGGAAACTCGAAAACTCCCAAGCATTCACCTCTACACCCCTCTCACGTTGTAAAACGTGATCTATCTTATCACTCAGCCACCGCGAGCTCCCGAACATATATTTCAGCTATTTGTTTTTGCTTACGAAAGCAGTGATTTTGAATCGCGGTCAAGTAACTATGTTAACATCTGAGCTGAATTTTGCTTTCCTACACCATGTTATACTAGAGGAAGAGTGATATACTTAACGGGAATAACCATAAGCGCAACTTTACTCAGTATGTCAATCCTAAGCAGAGTCTGGTATCAAACTCGCTAGTTTTAAGACAAGAGATTAAAGCTTCATCCCATCACGCAATTGTGTCTTCAAAATTTTAAAGGAAAACATTATTTTTGATAAAATTACGTACACTTATACCGATTACTCTCATCATATGAAATGTAGGTAATTTATGGTCAATTGGTTAGAAGAGGCGATTAGTTTTGGTATTTTATGCTAAGTGCTTACAACTTACATTGATGCGAAAGGAAATTTTATATATTGAGTCAGTGAACAAAGATATTTGAAGGTGGTTAAGTCTTCATAGTTTATAAGCAAGGATTCATCAGACAATACCCAAGACCTGACCTGACATTCCTAGAGGTATCATTTCAATTGGAAGATATTGTGATCACAACCTTTAAATATTTATGATTTTAAAACTCGGTAAAGAGTAACAGTATAAGTTCAGGAATTGCGATTTTGCGGAAGATTTTTCCTACTTTCTCAAATATCACGCCAAAATGATGTATAATGACGCCAAACGCTTAGAACACTTTTTCATGGTTTAATACGGAGAAGAACCAAGATGCCTACGGATGTTGTTGTAGTTCAAAGAATATTATTCGAAGACTTATTTAACCGTTTTAAAAAGCAGGAATGGAAGTATGTCCTTCAGAATAAGATCGTACGGGGGGGGGGGTACGGTAAGGACGGCTAAATTACCCTATTAGCAACCATCCAAAACATAATTTTTTTTTAATGTTGAAGTAAGTAAGGCAATAGTCTTAAGATTTAAAAGGGATTGCTTACAAATATTGCAATAATTAATTTAAAATTCTCTTAATGAAATTTTAAAAAATTTAAGTCTCCCATGCCGAGGCACAGGTACCGTATAACCTATGCGCCAAATTCTGAGATTAGCGATTTTTTAGCGGATTTTCTTATGTATCTGACAACCTTGTTTTTGTTACATATGAAGACTTATAAGAATTATGCAAAAAATTCTATTCTGGTAACCCTAGTATTTATGTCATCGCGCACGTCCCGATACGTCATCTTGGCAATATTTCTTCATCGCCAAAAAAATTCAGAATTTGGAAACATGGATTATACGGCACCTGTGCCCATGCCGATTTAAGGTAACCATAAAGTGGATGTTTTGTCATGTCTTTTTCATTTTGCTTTTTCTTCTGTTCTAGTGTCCATGTGCTAATGACTTGAATCAATGGAAAAGGGCTTCTCAAATCGATGTTTTGCTTCTTACCTCCATTTTATTAACAAAATGATCTTCGACACTATTCTCAGACATTCGAATGTAAAATACACCTTGTTTGCTGCCGCTCGAAGAATGGGATTTGAAAGAAAGGCAGCAAATTTGTTGACAAGTCAAATTTACAACACAGTTTCAATACGATGTGAACGTCGATTAAATGTTATCTGGCGTCATGGATAACTTAAACCCATGGGAATCGTAATAAAATGGCTTTCTCAGTATCTCAACAGTAACAAAAAAACCAACAAGTTTACGGTTAAAACAATTTTACGGTTACAGTTAGAGACCGGTTTAAGATAGTTTAACATCATCTGCGCGTTTCCTTCTTTTTAAAACAATTTTGCAGACTGAGGCGAAAGGAAAAAAGCGAAAGATTTTAAATTTCGATCTCAGCCATTGCTGAAGAGCAGTACTTTTTCATTTCCAAATCGAGGATGATAAATAAAACAAAAAAAACTAACTTTTGATTGATCCAGTTGTTTCTTACAGATTTCATAACATGCACTGAATCAATTGCATAAAAAATGGCTTCGATGGATCTGCTGGATGTTCATATTGAACTTGAAAATTAGGTGGGTTACTAAAATTTGATATAGCTTTACGATTTATTGAATTATTACCAGTCACTATACTCATAATTTTTAAGCCTTTATCCTCTAAACAAAAAAACCATTTTTTAGTTAAAGCAAATAACTCATCTGCTATAATGCGATTTACAGGGAAAATGTGAATCACTTCTAAAAGACGAGGAAATACTGTCTAACATGAAAACGTGAGCACTTGCTGCTAAATGTGTATTATCAGAAGAATTTCCATCTTTATAATCCAAATTAGGTTTTATGTATATTTCGTCTAGCATTAAAAAAAAAAAAAAAACATTATGGTATTTACTACCTAGTTTAGAAAATATCTGTTTTGCATATAGAAGAAAATGTTAATCTTGTTCTTCAGATATTGGAGTTGTTTCTATCATTGAGTTTACTTTTCTAATGGTGCTTGGATACATCAATATCAAATTATTTGAATTTCAGATAAATTTATAAGCTTGGGGGCATATGTGAAATAAAAGTGAGGTGAAAATTAGCATGTTAGAAAAATAATGATATTTTACAGGTGCTAATTTTAAAAGATTAAGCTGTTCAATAAGAAATTCAATTAAAAATTTACATTTATCTTCAAAATTTATGCAGTTTTGTAACATTTGTACAGCTATATCAAAATTATCAATTACATTTTTATTGCTTACAGATTTTGATTCAAAATATTTAGTATTTCATTAAAATTACTTACCTATAGTGGTAACTTTGCCTTCCTTGTACTTTAAAATATTTTGTGATTCATAAGAAATATAGTGAGAGATTTAATTTATCATCAACCACTAGTAATAACACAAGTAATACTATAGGAACAGTATTATTTAAATTTATATTTAAAAATATAATGCTGTTTTTGTTTTCAATTTTATTCCAGTAAGAAGGAATTTCATTCATCTTTAAGCAATTTTAGAGCTCATAAAATTTATAAATCCGTTTATCATATCTTTCTTTTCTTGAAACACTGTTTAATACGGCTCTGTTAATGTGCTCCTCCTCCAACAACCGTTTTCTTTGTTCAGGATCACTACGCATACTTTTAGAGGTGGCAGACAAATATGAAGGGCAGTTGGGAAATATTGACGGTACTGCACCTTCCTTCAATCTAGGTTTCTTTAATTTTGCAGTTAAATTTTTGTCACTTTCTTTATTAAAAAATGAGGGGATGAATTCCATATCTCCTTCAGCAAAATGTCTTGCACAAACCTAAAATACAAAATGCATCAGAAGGAGTTTGAACCAAACACCTATAAATATATGTCTATATATCTAAACATAGAGAAGAAACTTTATCATATTATTACTTAGTCAATAATTTATGAATTAATAACATTAAATTATAACTGTTCCTACATAGTACTATAACCAATACTAGTAGGTATGAATAATCAATAACAGCACCATAATAACAGCTCATATATCTCTTGTTAAGCAATGTTAATAGAAATATTTCTGAGTTATGAAAGAGGGAATAATAATTTACCTTTGTATTTTTAGTTACATTAAAATTCTTTCTGGGGATAGCCTTTATCCATTTCTGTTTCAGCTGTTCATCCTTTGGAAATCCAAATACATGGACTTTATTTGCTTCATTGTGCAACTAGAGTTTGGCATCTGAAAAAAATATGAGGAAAATATTAACATAAATTTGAAAGATATAAATCAAAAATACTTGTTGTCCTAGAAATAATCTTAAAATATAAAACTAATTTTTATTTTAATTCAACTATATTATAATATCCTTTTTCAATATTACCTTTGAATTATGAAGTAATAGCAGTAAAAATTCTAAAATATTTTTTCATTACAGAAGATTTTTATAGCCTTCTATAAATTTCAACATTTACATTAAATTTAACAAACTATTTCTTAAAAATATTATTATTAGACACTCGTTCATACATTTACATTTGCACTTAATAATTTCTGAAACTTTATAATTGAAGACATTATAATTATGTTTATATTTATATGTAATAATAAAATTTTTTCTGGAATGATTCCAAAGTCAATTGCATTATTAAAATTTATTATTAAACAATATCATTTTTGTTATTAAATATTCCCTTCTTAATGAATATTAAATAACTAGTGACTTGTGAGATATCTCTTCAAACAATGATCTACTCACAGATTCAAATTTAGGAATGAATAACTTAATATTCAGTTTTGTTGTTTGTGATTATGACATCAATGTACTTTCTTGCATACAAATCTTCTAACTCAAACGTTTATAAATAATCCACGATCATCAAGTTGTAAACATTCACCACAGACTCCCCAAATGTGATGACTCATGCAACCGATTCTCTTCAGTAAGCAGGCCTGTAGTCCTGAAAGTCACAGTTGTAGTGGTTGCCCCCTCCATGTGAAATTACACCACCTTTGGGGATGGCGGGTCAAATACTAGAGTTTTTTGCTTGATCTCTGCTTTCAAATTACTGACACTCCCACCAGGCTGCTTCCATCAAAAGGTAAAACAAAATTATGGACTGTTTTAAGGAGATATGATGCTGCAACAACAATCAATCGATGTCGTTTCAAGCTGAGTGAAATTTCCGCAAGGCATTTATAGAATTATTTTTCAACAAGACAATGCCAACTTACAAGTTTGAAGGGAAGTGACAACCTTTCATAAAAGCACGAACAACAGTCTTTGATTAGTTTGTTCTCCAGATATGTTACCGATTGTGTGGGCCTCTAATATTCCTTTTGTTGGTGACTCATTTCTGATTTTGGTCCTACTACTCATACACATGAACTTTAAGTACACATACAAATGGTATTACAGCATTTACTACAGTATATATATATATATATATATATATATATATATATATATATATATATATATATATATATATATATATATACACATACATACACACATCACATCAATGTATATACATATGCGTGAGTGTGTGTAAATGCGTTGAATATATGCAAATTATAAATTCTGTATCATCATTAAGAAAAATATATGTGAGTGAATTTTTGATTGTACAATAATTTTTATTTTTAGAGATAGCAATATTCGACTCCAATAACTAAATAATAGCCACATTGTAATTATAATAATTGTTTCTTCAGTTATCAATTAAAAAAAATTTTTATTCACATTAAGGTTATGAAAGTAGGGAAACGTAAAAGAAATATTTTGATATAAATCTTATAAATTTTGGAACAATAAAATGTTAATTCAGCATATAGAAGAATATCTTATTATATATATATATATTTCTTTTTTTCTAATAATTGCAAAATTATCATGAAAGTTAAAATATTATTTTTAAGAAAATCTTTCTGAAAAATATTTATTATAAAAGTACTGATGCTTAACAAACTGCAAATTAATTTATTTTCACTGACTGCTATACTTACATTTCTTAAGCATTATTTCAGAAACGATTACAATAGCAGTTTGCAAATTAGTTTTTAGTATTGCACTTTCAGTAGCTTTTGAGGTTTACAAAGTGTCAAATTATAAAGCTATAAATTTAGTAAAATAGTTTATAATAAAATAATATTTTCTAAAGTATATTACATACACCGATTTCAACTTAATTTTAAACTATATATAAATTTGATCTCCTTAATAGAAAGCAATAAAATACTAAAAAAATTTAAAATAATAAAAATATAAATAAGAAAAATATATGGCGATGTATGTATTATAACGAAAAGAATTCAAAATGAAATAATAAAGATAAGATTACAGCTGAAAATTATTTGTTTTTCGAAAATTTTCTCGAATATCAAAAAATACCTATTTTATATATATATATATATATATATAGATATATATATATATATATATATATATATATATATATATATATATATATATATATATATACCATTACAACAAAGTGGTTTCTTTTGTTTGTTTTTCACTATTAGTGATATTTTGTTCAAGATCCGATCTCCAGCTAAGAATATGTTTTAAAGTTCATTCACAACAACAAATAATTACGAGAAATGAAGCTATAAATATAGCAAAAAATATATATTGAATAAATGCTCAAATATAGAGAAAAAATATATAGATAGAAAATCAAAATATATATGAAAAAGATAGTATGCATGATATATAACATTACGATATCAATAACAAAAATACTTAAAGTATGTAATCATATATTTCTGTGTGAGTTTTTTTTAACAGTTCGCTCATTTCTGAATCTATTTCTATCGCAAAACATTTTACAAGAAATAGAGAGATTGCATATCATTTCTATACAATTTATAAAGCTCTCTCTCTCTCTCTTAAGAGCTAATTTTATTTTTAATCAACTCATTAAAAAAAGCAATCTCATTCAGTTTTTGACCTTAGCGTTTCAGTGAAATTCACTTTATATAACAGTAAATTTCCTCGAAACGCAGAAATCATAATCAGTATTGTTGCATTAGATATTCCAGTGCCCTCTAACGTCAGCATTTCACAAGAAAAGTTTCAAATTAAAATAAAAAAGTATAATTACAGAGGGTTTTTTTTTAATTATTACGTGAATACCTAGAAGATGTGTTATGTTTTTATTGAATGTTATCAAGTTGCTGTCTTGAGTAATCGGACATTCTTAACCACCGCACAAAAACAAAAATTTTAATCATAAGCAAAGTTAATAACTTTGATATCGCAGAATCGACAGCCATACAAAGTCTTCATGATTTTAAAGCAAGGACCAAACAGAAGACCCTCAATACTTGGCCTGCCACCCTAAGAAGTATCATTTCACTTTTAGGACAATGCGATCATGGCATATTTAATGTGATCCCTACAGCCAAACATGTGGAAGCTGCTTTTTTTAACCACTCTTTTCTTATTTGTCCACTGAAAGCACTTTTCATTGATAGTAGGTCATATTTAAGTGTCGCAAGGGAGGAAACGCGGAAAATTCCCTAGTACTTACGCCAACAGACACGTATGCAGACAGAAAATGCTCAGTCTCTATAAAATCACTGTGGCCTGGTTATATGTCTTCGATGTTCAGAGCATAATCCCGAGTCCCTGTTAAACAATTTAAGATAGATTTTGTGCTTCTGCCTAAAGCATCTGTCGGGGTGGCAGTTTGGGGATTTTCGGGCTTCCTCCCTTGTGATACGTGAATACGGCCCATTACCTATTAAAAGTGTTCTTAGAAAGCAATTCACGCGGTTTTTGATAAAATACCTACAGCAAATTATGCTCTAGTTTAAATTTGAGCTCTCTAGTAAACCCATATTTGTTTGTTCTAGTGCATTTATCTAAAATCAGCGGGTTCCATATAATGCCTCGGAAAACAATAGCAAATATACAGAAAGGAGGAGGGATCATTTAAAAAAAAATTTCCATCTTCAATACCACTTTGTATAACAACTTTTTAGTCAAAAAGTATTTATTCATAACAACTTTTTGACAGGACTTATTATTTGTGAGAGTATTAACTTATAAATATTGTTAGGAAAAATATAAATAGTGTAAATATTTTTGTATAAATGTCACATATTTCTTTTTAATTACTTGTTTTCGGGTGCTTTTATCGTTTAATTTGTAAAATTATTGGCTAAGCAAGGCTTAGTCAGTGAAAATAGCGGTTATTAGAGCTGAGAAGTGAATTTGCAATATCTAATAAAGCTTGGCGACATTTGGCTATGTTTTTAGCGGGTTGGTGACATTTTCGCTCTAAAGCATAAGTCAACATTCTCGAAGATCAGAGTCTATAGGACCAATAGAAGCCGAGTTTCCATAGGATTACTATAGAAATGTTCTGGAAAGAGTTCCTGGACGTATATCGAAGAGGTATTGATATCTATCTGTCAAACAGTGAGTTAGTTGAAAAGGAAGCAGCCAGACGCTTGAATCATCAACTTTCAAAGTCGCTGTTTAATTTCTGTATTATTGAACTGCAAGGGTTTTATCCTCTGTAAAAATTTCAAGCTGAATTAATTATAGTGATTTTGACTGAAAGAATTGTGAATAAGAAGTGTTTGCTTTGAAGAAGACTAATCTTTATTCCTGGATAATCACTCCTCATTTGTCACACAGAAAATCGCAACAATATACAGTTATAAATACCAAGAAAGAATTACAAACGGGTCTTATAAATGCGCTCTGGCATAAAGTTCAGCAATTTGTGCAGAATAATAGTTCGTTATCAACTTTGAGCTGTAGCAAGTCAACTTGTGCAAAAAATGACTATGGAGTGACAAATTAAACCAATCACTCAAACTGATAGAAATTCTGTTCTTTTATTTCCCCTAAAATTCAACCAATATTAAAGGATTAAAATTAACTCTCACTTACTGCTTTTCTAATCAAATTTGAAATTTTTCACTCAGTTAATTACCAAAAAAGATTTATTTAAGACTGTAGTTAAACGAATTAACAAATCTAACATTCATTGAGAATAATCAATCGATTTTTTATTAGTAGAAGATGATTTATATCATTGCTTCTTTGCTATTTTTAACCATGGAGTGGTTGTTTCTTTCCTGATGAGATCATGATACGCCACTTTACTACAATTCTCATTGGTTTAAAATACCCATGACGTCAGATAACGTTACGTCTACGTCACATAGTATTGAAATGATGTTGTTAATCCGACTGATGAATTTGCTACCTGCTTGCAATTGTATTCTTCGAGTGGCAGCAAACAAAGGGGTAGTTCACCATCGAATGTCTGAGTGTCGTCTGCGATGAGAAAAAATCATTCATGATTTTTACCAGTAATAAAGTAGTATTTTTTAATTATAATTTTCTCCATTTGTAAAAGTTTTCAAACTTATGAAAATATCTGTTTTCCTAAATAATTAGTTTTTAAATCTTTAGCGATATTGCTACCAAAATTGAACAAATCATGAACGAAAATTCATGATTTTTACTAATAATAAAGAATAATTTTTTAATCCTAATTTTTTTTCCTGTTTGTAAAAGTATTCAAAATCATGAAAATAGCCTGTTGTTCTAAATAATTCTCAATTCTTTAGCGATATTGCTTCCAAAATCGAACACGTTGAAAACAGAACAAAAGATGGCAAAATATACACTCTATGGTTAGTTTAAATCGGCAAGGACGATTTAATTTTTTTCCTTTTTATTTATTTTTTTAATGAATATGTGAATAACGAATGTGTCTGTTATGGGTACTAAAACGTCTCCGCCCCAGAAAAGTTCGATGAAATTCAGTTACATTTGCAATATTTTTATTGTAACTATCTGTAAAAAAACTTTAAGGAATTTTTCTTAGATATATTCTTATTTTTACCTTGATAGTTCTCCAACTCTTTCATCGTTTTGTCAATGATGTTGAGATGTTATGAACGCCTATGCCAAATTGAGTCCTGGCCAATTCAAAAAAATGAATAAATTTATTTTCAGTCTTAAGAAATATTTCATGTATTTTTTTCTTTTTATGATTCTCCGAGAAAAAACGTTACTTCATTACGCTTTATATAATGACAAGAACAAACTATGTCTCAAACAAAAAATCATCATAGTTAAAAAACGAATCTAATGTATGTGTAGTTGGATAATTTCAATCTTTCTCGAAGAAATCTTGCCATTTTTTTACTTGTTTCCATGATTAGGTGATAATCATAATTTTAATGCAGTGATGATACTCGTGTTTGAATTATTATTTCCCCCCCCACTATTTACATAGTCTAAACCAGGGATGGGCAAACTTTTTCGGTCGTGGGCCAATAACTGAAAGAAAAAAAAATGTTGGCGGCCAAAGATAATTTTTTTTTAATTTTTAAAAATAATATATCTGCTTTGAAATATGTTAATGAGATGAGTAAAACTGCTATTTCTCTTGTAAATGTGCATTTTATATCGAGGTTCGAAGTGAATTGTACTGATTCTAAAGAACGAAGCTACATGATTATCTGTCAGTCTACTTCTGAAATGATCCTCTCTAAGGTTCATAGTTGAAAACACTTGTTCGCATAAATAAAATGAGGCAAACATGTTCTGGACGTGAGATATTAATACGAGGGGGTTACTCTAAAATTTTTAAGATACGCGCAAACGAGAATTTACAAAATAAAAATAACAGTTTAATTTTAAAATACGAAGTATTTTAACTTAGAAGACGATTTTTTACTGACTTACTTCAACTTGTTTAGCGTAGAATAAATTTTAAACAGAAGAGAAAATGGTGTTGACGCGAGAACATTTTCGCGCTATGATTTTCTACGATTTTAAAGCTGGATTAAATCAAGAAGAATGCGTTCAACGGTTGCAGTTAGCATTTGGTAATAAGTATCCAGCTGGTGATACTGTATTCAGATGGTTTAAAGAATTTAGAAGAGGTCGCAATTTTTTTCAGGATGAAGAACACACAGGAAGGCCGTAGTCGGCAGTAATCCCGGATAATGTGTCTGCCATACGAAAAATGTTAATGGATGATAATCGCTGTACCTATCAAATGATACAGAAGGAACTTAACATTGGATCCGCAGCCATACATAAAATCATTCATGAAGAATTACATAGAAAAAAAGTAGTTTACAATTGGTTTCCCCATAATCTAACTGAGCGCCAAAATTGGAGCGTTTCAGAATCAGTAAAGAAACTCTTAAATTGCTAAATGATGGTGGCCACCGCATCATTTCTAAAATTGTAACAGGTGATGAGACGTACATACCGTTTTTTGACGTTCCAACACGTCAGAGAAGTAAAGTATGGGTCTTTGAAGATGATTCAACGCAGACAATGGTAAAAAACAACGCGCACTGAAAAAAGTTATGTATGCCGTTTTCTTCAGAAGTACGGGATTGGTCAAAGCCATCAAGTTTGAAGGACAAAAGACTGTAACAGCAAACTGGTATACCACTAAATGTCTTCCAGAAATTCTACAAGAACTGAATGTTAGGGGACTAATGCTTCACAATGATAACGCATCTTCATATACAGCCGGATTAACAGTTGAGTTTCTTAAACAAAAACAAATTAAAGTGATCGAACATCCGCCGTATTCACCTGATCTAGTTATGTGTGATTTTTGGTTATTCTTTATTCTAAAAAAGAACTTACGTAGACGTCGTTTTCATTCAGAAGAAGAGATTGATGCGGCTATAAATGCATTTTTTCATCTATTCCAAGAAATGAATGGCTTGAGGCATTTAATCTGTGGAAAATTCGTCTGAAAAAGTGAATTGTTGCTGGTGGAGACTACTTTGAACACACTTTAAATTTTGTAAGTATAACTTTAAAAACATAATTGTATCTCAAAAATTTCAGAGTGTGACCCTCGTATAAATATAATTAACAAAGAACTTCCGCATTTAACACTTTTTCGATTATAGCTGTCTATGCTTGCTATTTCCGTCTATTTATGTTTTGTAGAATAAAAATAGACAAAGCAAAAAAATCACCAATCTTTTGAAAATAAATAAATAAAGTGGAAATTTTAAACAAATTAGAAAAAGAGATGGATGTATAAATCAGATTTTCTTTTAATTTCCGTCGAATCAACAAATTAAAATTCTATCCGTAGGCCCCATAAAACCTTCTGGCGAGCCGCAGTTTGCCCATTCCTAGTCTAGATGTTGCGCCAAGTTATGTATATTATTTCATACCTAAAAAATTATTCCGGTCAATTAAAAATTTAAAAGTGTAAAAAAGTATAGGTAAGCATAGATTACTGACTTCAGATGTTGGTATTCAAATTCTACGAAATACATATAATACAATTAATTTCACAGTGAAACGGATTACAATTAGCGTAGAAAAGTAAAGTAGCGTATATATAGGGAAAAAATATAATTTTGATAAATATTGATATTTACTATTCATTAGCGATATTTACTGTTAATTTTGTTCAGAGCATTATTTTGCACCATGAAATGAAATATCACGGATAAATCCGCTAAAAGTAATCGAATGAATACTGGAATGTTTGCAAATTTTCATTAACCATGAAACAAAAAAAATATTGAAATATTTTTTTAGTTTCATGGTTAATGAAAATTTACGAGATTCTCTTTTCATGCGTGTTCTAATGCATTTCTAATGGGTAACGTATTGAGAAAAGCGTAAACACTTTCGCTTCGCTGCTATGAACGAAAACAATACATTTTCAAAAATCCTTACAAATTCAAATATCTAGGTTTTTCTTTACGTCTTAGGAATATATCAAAAGAAGGGTTGAGAAAATGCTGTTGATATGTTTTTCATTATCTTCAGTGGTTTCATATAGCAGTCAATTTAAAAATCATACACCTCCATTCTTAAACCAAGTGGAGTTACGAATATACAAATGAATTAATATTATATATAAATAATTCAAATAAGAGTGTTCAAGTATAATTTTAGATAATCACAAAAGCTGAAATAAAAAATTTGATAGGACATATAGCCTATGTGTTTTAAATAATTCAAAGATTAAAAATCTGGCATCAGTTTCATTTTATGTATGCACAATTAAAGATCCTTCCAGAGTAAAATTTTTGCGGACAAATAGAAGAATTTTATTTAACTAGATTATTTGTGAATAATTTCTATTAGAATATATTGAATTTCTATTCAATAATACAAATTTTTCTCATTTTGTTATACCTGCGGAATAAAAAAACATTGTTATCATTTTTATACACCATCACGTAGTGAAATAAAAAATAAATAGTACACAAAATATATAAAATACACATAAAGTTAGAAATATAATACAAAGGAGTAGTTCTTTCTTTTATGGCACTAAAATATTCAAATGCAGCACGTGAATAAACACTGTTCGAAGTAGATAACATATTTTTTCTCTCCAAATATATTAAAAAAAGGAAAATAAATAAGGGAATATCTGAATTTTCTCTAAAAAAATAGTTATGTATGAAATCTCTAACTGTGAATATCGACTATGTCATGTTCACAGTGTATTTTTATACCACATGGCCTGAAAACGATTTGGGTAATCAATAACCACCGACAAAATTGAAATGTTCTCTTTGGAAATAAAGATAAAAGTAATAATATGCTGTGATAGGCATGATTATTTTTAAAATAGGTAGGAAAAAATTACTTGGATAATATAAGACTAGATTCATTCACTGAAAAATGGTATTTATGTTGGAAAAGTGGGGACTGCTCTTAAATTATAGATCCTGTTTGCATATTAATATCCCCAATTCATTTCCGCTTGGAAGAAACTAAGTTTAAGGTAATCTAGTATTAAGGATAATTTTAAGGAATAAAATAGTCATCCTCAAATATATACATATATATATATATATATGTGTGTGTGTGTGTGTGTGTGTATGTGTAAGCACAGCTCCGAGGTTCGATTCTCGGGCTGAATGCAAGGTGGACTCCGGCTTTCATCCCTTCTGTGGCTCGATAAACGCCAAACTCCCAGTGTTTAGCTCCAAGCATGCTTGTGTACTAAATACTAGGGATTTCACGTTAGGTTGACGACCTAATTGGGACATAACCATCGCACCCCTCTCAGTCACGAAATCAGAGTAGGGAACTGTAGGCCTTGGGATCCACATGGGCTATCGTGCCACAGAGTTTATATATATATATATACAGTCTTAGTAAAAATTTTAAGGCTAACATAGTAAATAACATATAAGAAAAAAATTACAAATTCTTAGAAGGTTGTGTAGGTGTAGGCAACATTTCTTCAAATTACTTCGAATATTCTTGTTTTCATGGATGAAGCGAGTTTGTACAAAGGGTGGGGTCGGTTTTATATCATTCAACTTCGATATTAGATTTCAGCTCTGTTGTTGATGTAAAAGGCCTCCTATTTGCATAAACTCTTCTTGCTAAGCCACCCCAAAGGTTCTCGATTGGGTTGAGGTCAGGTGATCTAGCTGACTATTGTCTACTAAAGGATCAATGCATTGTCTTTCTGATATTTCCAATTTTCTCCAGCAAGAAATTCAGCATTTGTCAAAAGATGATTTGTTAGGACATTTTGGTATCCTTGTGAATTTCTACCTAACTGCAATTGAACCTATACCATTGTAAGCAAAACAGCGCCAAGAAACAGCCAAAAGATTTTTATAAATCACCTTTTATATATAATATTCCTTCAGGCATTTTAAAACTATTAGTTATAACTTAAAATTATTGTGTGCAACTACTAAACTACTGGTTAACACACACACACGCATATATATATATATATATATATATATTAATGATAAACATTATTATCATATAAATGTTTTTTGTTCAGTAATTATGACGGTTTCAAGTGCCATGAAAATTTGGACTAAGAGCCTCTATTTATTTCGATATTATTTTCAAGAATACATTTTAAATACATTTTTTTCTTTTTACACTATATTCTTTGTACCGCATGCAGTTTAAGAAAAAATAGACATGTTAAACGTGTTTTTTTTTCTCTTTTACCATGAAAATAAAATCTGGTAACTTTATTTAAATATAGTTCCTAAAAAACACCTAATTTTAATGTTGAGTGTGATTCCTCCTAAGAAACAGGTGTTTTGTTGCCGCAAAAATTTCTCTATTTTAAAAATTACCACAAAAAAACTCTACAATAAATAACATGAGTGAAATTTTACTTATCTAATGATCTTTTTCAATTTAATTCTAAAATACAAGCCTGACAAGTGAAGTTCACAAATTTTGTCTGTTTCATAGGGCGTAAAATTAGACTTTAATGGCGGTGTCAACCCTGGTCGATAGCAAATGAATATTTTATTTTTCAATTATCAAATGTTTATATATATATATATATATATATATATATATATATTCAAGCATTTTTTTCACACGAGAAATGCATGTTGAAATTGAGGCTATTTTAATAGGAAAAAAATTGCTCTTTCAGAATGGAGTTTTAAATCAATTTTCCTTGATATATTCGATGTAATGTAGTTAATGGTGTTATCCAGTTAATAAATACGAAATATTCATTAACTGTATAACATATTTTACTAGAAAAGAAATTTGTGATTCTAATAGGAAAAAAAAACCAGCTCTTTCAGATTAGAGTTTCAAATCAATTTTCCTTGGTGTATATATTCGATGTTATACATTTAACGGTATTATACAATTAATGAATACGAAATATTCATTAATTCAACTGTTTTTTAACAGTTTTAATTTTTCTTTAAATTGAGTTATGTATTTAAAGACCTATTTTGTTATAAGTAAATTCAGGATTAAATCTCATGATATGTAAAAGAGAATCTTTTTATCAAACATAAAATCATCTAACTAAAAATCTCAATGCGATTTTCTTCACGAAGCTTACATAGTTTCATTTTATTCTCAAATGATGTTTTTTTTTATCGAATTTGTGGAATGTTTGTTCATTATATCAAGTATTTCCTCATTTATTTTACACCTAAAGCACAATGACATCCCTCACTGAAAGAGATGTAGATGCTGATTTTCTGAAGCAAAGTTTCTTAAGACAAGTTCATCCTAACTATTTTCCACTTTCACTCTTCTGGGAACTATTTTATGTCTAAAGCGAATGCAAGAACTCAATGTAAATTACGATAGGAAATGGCTTCCCTATCATAATTCACATTAAATTCTTCCAATGTGAATTGGAAGAACACATCATGGCTTACTTCTAGTAGAATATAGTAGCCTCCGCCTTCAAAAGATAGACAAAGGAGAACGTCTGTAAACTCTAAAAACCCTTTATACCACCTTTTGTTTTTTTTCTTTCTGAGCCCCCCTGCCCCTAGCTTCGACTTTCCCCCTCATAGTAGCCCTATATTTTATACATTTTGGTAAAATCTATATGGCGTAACGTTTCTTTTTCCTTTGCAATTTTCAGTTGCAATTTTATTTATTTACTTATTATACATATACCACAAGAAAAATCACAGAATATATTGTTTACTATCTTTTATTTCCAAAATTTTCGAAGGAACTGTTTGACAGTACATAAATAATTAAAACAGCGATGCATTTATAATAACTTGCGCAACACATTCATAACAAACCAATACAGAAAGAACACATTCATAACAAATCGCAACTTCTTCAGTTTTTTGCATATTTATAGTGATATGACAATATTTTGAACACAGAAACCAGCTTTGGCAAGAAATATGATATGCAAGACAAAACAATGCAGTAAAAGCCTCTGTGAAATTTGGGGTTAAATAATAAAAATATAAAGGGATATTTTTGTTGTTGATAAATTCTAAAGATGCATTTAAAACTATTTACCGAATTACCTTTTTGATCGATAATTTGTATTGAAAAAAAAGCATCGTAAATCAGGATAAATCAATTTAGGATACCATGGAAAATTCAACAATCTGTTTCTTTTCCAAATTTGGAAAAGGTATTTCATTTCCACATGTAATTTTACTACTGATTAGTTGTCCATTTTTGCTTCAGATTTAAACTCAAGCATCTTTATGCGTAAACATTCAGCAGTTTTAAACGATTACCGTAATTTTGACTAGTGATGAAATTATAATGAATCATGTTCTTTATGTGAATTGCAGATTAGATTTTAAGCTAATGTTGCTTTACGCAAATTTTTTCTTCATTTTTTCCCATTTATAAGAAAATATAAAATTATTTTATATGATAACTAAACTGACAAATATGATGCGACATATGATTTGATTAATTAAAAATTTCAAACAATATTTTAAGGAAAAAATAATTTATCAATCCACATACTTTGCAAATATATTAATTTAAATTATATTTTCAAGAATGAGTATTATCTTCATTTAAAAAAAATTTATTTCCTCACCTTACAGTTACTATTTGCTTTATTACTAACTATTTAAAGTAGATTCTATAATTCACAGCAATTATTCACAAGAGAATTCCGAATCGAACCTATGAACTGTTAGATTAAACTTACGCTTACTGATCGGCAACCAGCAAGGTCTGTCGTTAGGTATTTAACTATAATATTTTATTCAAAGTGATAACTAGCGATTTTTTGTTATCCAATAATTTTTTTCTAGCAGATCATAAAAAATCGTGATTGATATATAATTATTTTAAATAAATATTATTTGGATGCTGAATTAAATTTTAAATAACAACTGATTATTTAAAATAGTAATTTTTAACTCTTACCTTTTTAAAAATAAGAATAGGTGTTTTTTAGCTTTTGTGTTTAAATAACGCTTAAACAAAAGGTACCTATTCCTATTTTGAAAAGCTAAAAATATTACTATTTTTATTTACCACAGAGACTAATACTTCAAAAAATACTGCAACAACCAGATAGATAATACAATAAGCAGAAATTTGTGAAAAAATAGTAAGTTTTCAATTATAATACTGAACACAGGACAATTATAAAACAAAATGAGCTCACTGTAAAACATACGAACTTTTTTTTAATAATAGTTAATCGCTCATTTTTTTATATTGCAAAAACGTGTAAATAGCTAGAAATTTAGTATTTTTAACAACAATTTTTTGCAATATTTGCGATATAAAAAAGAATAGACAAAAATATATTACAGACACGATGGATTAAACATTAATAATTAAATAAACTTTTTCAAAAATCAATAATAGTTAACAAATTTTTTTGCTTGAATACTGATGATCTATAAAACACAGAATTTACTTAAAAATTTAAATACATTTTTTTTAAAAATTTTATTACTAAAAAAATTACAGGTTTATAATTACGTAAATAATGCTTAGCAACATATTAAATTCACTGTATAATTTTAATTAAAGTATAATTGCACATTCCAATGAAAACAAATTTAGTTATTTCTTAACTAATTTATTATTAACTAATTATTAACTGACTTAACTAATTATTAACTAACTTAACTAATTATCACTTACGATTTCATTCCCATTTCTAGCATTGAATTTCTTACAATATATTGTACCTATAATTCTTAGGTTTATAAACAATTTTTTATTGCAATCATTATTAAAATCTTGAATTTGGTTAAATCTAAAAATTTTCTTAAGATTAAATTAATTTAAAATAAGAAATAGAATTAAATTGGACAGTTTTTGACTTTACTTAATTACTCTTTTTTATGTTTAATGTTATAGAAATTAATTTTACGCAACGATTTTAAGAATGCTAATAAATCCTTATGCCCCAATAAGACATTTTCTTACTACAGTAATTTGACAATAGATGTAACTTAATAAGTGTTTCAATACTGTATAAAGACAGAATACTAATTCCAATATATAAGGAAAGTGTGTGCTGAAGCTATAGAATTAGCTCAAACTATCGAAGTTTTGCAGTAAGCTCATGTTGCATGTAAAGTGCTATATGAACAAGCTACATCATAACTTCATTGTAATCCATGCATATACGCATGTACATCGACGACATTTTATCTACATTGTGTAGAATATTCGGGCTATAGAATATTCTACTTTGCATAGAACATTTATCTACATCTGATTAGAAAAAAAAGAACGTTTATATCTAGAATAAGATGAGCAGCTTCTAATATTTACAATTTAATCGCTTATGAAGAGTAAAATAGCAGTAATATACTACTACAACTTGGTGAATTACAACGACAAAACGAGAATAATCGCTATGAAAGCAAAATACAAATAAAACAGCAACATGAAAGGGTACGCAGATTAAATGACACAAAGTATAGTACAATCATCGAGACTTCTATTGAGCATTAAAACAAGATGATAAAACTTCCTCTTCCTCAAATGCTATAATCTAACAATGCAATGTATTGCTTTAGTAAACCTATTTACAACCATTTACAACGTATGTTCTCATACGTGTGTTTTGTACATAAGTACGTACAGAAGTAAGTTACAGATTTTGTACAAAGTACAATGGAATTAGGGCGTATAAATATGCGTTGTTAAGTGTAACAGTTTAGGTACATGTGAAATAATACTAGGTGCAGATAAATTGCTATGGCAATTTTGACAATATTGTCAAGTGCTTGGGTGATGAACGAGAACAAACTCTAAATATAAATTCTAGAATATTTTTAAACCTATTGTACTTAAAATCTTTCGAATATTTTTTGTAAAAATTAGTAAGAAATTATTTAAAAAATATTTTTATTTAAGATAAAATTTGGAAAAAGAATTTAAAATAAGAATACAACTTACAAAGGCATCATAGAAATGAAAAATTAGAAATTTAAAGAAACAAATCATTCAATTCGTTGTCAGAAGTAAAAACTTGTAAGTGATTTTTCAATTTCATCGCCAAACTAAGATAATTAGTGATAGTTTAGTATTTGCCGAAATTTGTAAATTTATAAAATTAGAATAACAAGACTGTATAAACACATTCATCCAATAAATGTTGTTATGATTAATCGACATTTGAAATTTTCAAAATCTATCATCACAAAAGATTGACCAATATGATGTTTATATTAATATATAAGCACTTAAACAAATTGATTAACCTGAATTATTGTCTAGAAGAATTATTAATCAAGATTTACTATCTCAAATAATTCTAAAAGATAGAGCTTTAACGATTCTGAATGATTTCTCCATATTTTAGGAAAAAGATTCTGCAGATATTTTGTGATTTCGATGTAATTAAAAATTGAGCATTTACTTTAACGAAGTCATCGGAATCTGGTGATAATAATTTAGGAAATAAAGAGGTTTGATTGTGGCTGAGACCGACTTGAATTTGGGTGAATCAGAGGGATTAGTATGAAACTTACATCATAAATAATCAGCAATTATTATTTTAAAAAAGAGAAAAACTACAATTTTTCATTTATTATAAATTAAATATTTGAATATACAAATATTTGAATATACACTAGGTAATTTATTTTTGTAATGTGGCTTAATCACTTTAAAAAAATGTGTTCATTAAATTTTCAAATATTGTAATGCAATATTTATCATGTTTTTTACTTTGTAAAATATATTAAAGCTTAAATATGACTAGGTAATTTATTTTTGTAATGTGGCTTAATCACTTTAAAAAAATGTGTTCATTAAATTTTCAAATATTGTAATGCAATATTTATCATGTTTTTTACTTTGTAAAATATATTAAAGCTTAAATATGACTGTAAAAATGTTTACAACACTGTTTTATAAAATGGGACACAAATTTTACCTAATAATGAAAATGTTCACTAGTAATTATTTCTGGTGATGAAATAAGAAAAATTTTCATATCGTATATTTAATAATGTTTTATACTGAAATTTTAAATTATGGCTTGCATTAAAAATTTGGAATATTATGCATCAAATGTAGAAAATGTCTATAAAAATTAAAATCATAGAAATTTTGCAATATAAACAGAGGATACTGAAGACAGGATATTTTATTCGTATGATTTTAAAATATTTAGTAATAAAATCACACGGTACTTACGTATTACCCCGTCGATCTTTATCTCCATAAAACTACATCGTCAAATTTTAGAAATTTTAATAACTTTTTGCAATATGTGAAGAAAAAAAACAGAATATTTTACTTATATCTTCATTGTAACAAATAGATAAAAACTTTATTTGTAATTTATATGATACTAAATAAAATCATTAAACGACATTAACTTTTTCGCATATATGCTCGACGGGATAACGTCTTGGACATGTATATAAGTAAAACATGAGAAATGTTTTATTATTTTACCCAAATTTAATTATTTTGAGATTAATATAAAAATGGTAATGTTTTGAATATCAAATTTGTTTTTAATTATTATAAACTATTTATCATAATATTGTATCGTATTAGCTTGGTCAATGACAAATAAAACCTAATTTTCTTTATGAAACCAGTAAAACTACATCACATCATATAAATTGAATCAAATATTTATGTATAAAATATTCGGAAACTGTTTTAAAACTCAAGAAGAAATAAGTAATTATTGAATACACAATATAACATAACAAATTCAGCACATTAAGTAAGCACATAAGATATCAGGTTTAATTTTAATTTAACAATATTTTTAGTAAAAAATAATAGCTTGTCCCATAAATTACCTTAAAAAACGTTATGATCGTTTCTTTACTGTTAACAAATATAGAAATTTTGTCATTTAACTTAGATAAAAGATGATGATTTATAAGAAAACGGTGATAAGAATTTAAATATTTGTGGCATGCACAGAATGTAATCAAAAAAACAAAAACACAATAAATGTAATGAAATTAGCGAGGAAACAGAACCGATTACTAGAAATCTACTGAATTATCTTTGCTTGTTTCTTAGAGGTTTAAAATTATATATCATAATTTTAAACCTCTAAGAATTTTTAAAGAATTAAAGAAAAAAATTAAAGAATCTAAGAATGTTAAACCTTTAAACCTCTATGCACAACTAAATAATAAAAATATTTTTTTAAGAACAAATCGAAGTTTCTTTTGCTATTCATTTCTTTAAAGGTAATTCATATTATTTAATGCAATTTATATACCATTTGATTCATATTATTATATATTATAACGGTAATTCATATTATTTAATGTAATGTATACACCATGTGATTATTTATCAAAATTAATTTAAACAATGTCACTACTTAAATTGTTTGGTTACTTAACAATATAAATCAGAACAAGTTTGCAATTTATGTTGTTTGAATTCTGAGTACTAAATCAGAAAGTGGACTCTAACTTAATTTCATAAGCAGAGAAACAGTAATGAAAAACACAGCAGAAGTAGCACATGATACAATTCGTGTAAGGTATCCTATAATGCACAAATATATATATATATATATATAAATAAACTTTTCTTAAATAATTCAAAACAAATGTTTCAGATGATATGTAAACATAATCATGGGTGCCTAGGTGTAATGATTGAGTTCAAATGCAGATCATGCATCGGAATTTCAAAATACTTCTAGGTATGAAATTATTGCATTTTTATTATCAGGCAGTGAGTGGAATGCACGAGATGAAAGAATCGAAGGCTGCATGCATCGCTCTTTATGAAATACAATACACTTTGCATTGTCAATCATAAAGGCCACTGGAGATTGAATACTTATACTTTTTCAGTATTAATACTTTCTAATTCTACACCATTGTACATAGGTCGGTAGAGATTCTATAATACACATGAGAATATATATATAGTATCTAGAATATATATAATAAATATATATATGAGAAGAGAAAAAAAAAGCAGCAGGAGGGTAGTGTAATGATGTGGGGTGCGCTATTGAAAATGTGTAACCATTTCAGTAATGTGTACTCTAGAAACCAATAACCTCTGAGGACGATTTCTTGAATATCAACATGAGAAATAAGCACCTCTTGTATCTAAAGTGCTTCCCTTAGCCATCGTCATGCAGAGAATGTGACCAGTGAAGGTCTGTCAGTTCGATTCAGGCGGCAGCCGTTTCAGAGCTGTAGTCTGCGAGTGGCTTCGAGTCCTCGTGTCTTTCGGGATCCAGAGTGGTGGAGAAGAAGAGACCCCCTGATCTCCGGTTTTCGGGATTGGGGTATGGGGAGGGCCGCGATGCAGCTCTGCTCCTTCCTTTCCGCTTCTCCTTCAAAAGGGTCTGAATGTGCTGCACTTTCTCTCTCAACGCTTTGTCTTCTTTCTGCTGAAGTGAGTCTTCTGTAAAAGAAAAGATATCTGTAACAATGAAATGGTACAAGTAAGTGTATGACACTATTTAACTCCTGATTGTCTACAACAGATTTGACAGTTGATTGTAATCATTGCTTGATGTTTCAACTAAAATTGATTCATTTTAATGTTTCATCCGTCAATAATTTGAAGTTGGAATCGAAAGCATAAATAGAATTTTGTGGGTTTAACACCTACTTCGATTATAGCATCTGTGGTGGCATGGAATCCACTTTACAATGAAATCGTAATTTAGCTAATCCTTGTGTTCCAAAGACAGATTAATACTAATTAAATAAATATACCATATCTAAATATCATAAGCAGATATGGGAATCTTTAACGAATCAGAAAAAATAGAAATAAAAATTTAAACTATAATAATTGAATTTACACTATAAGAATGATTTAAGTATAGTATACATAACGAGCATTGCTCAGAACAAATGTTTTTTATTTCTAAAATTTGAACTACGGCGATCTGATTGAGGAAAAGCGTCGGTATTTACACGAATGATACTTGGTGCGATACAGATGATACTTGGTGCGATACAGATGATACTTGGTGCGATACAGATGATACTTGGTGCGATACACGAATGATACTTGGTGTGATACAAATGATACTTGGTGCGATACAGGACCCTTTGAAGTCTCCTGTTGAGAGGTTTTCGGTATGTTAAACTTACATTGTGTAATGCTTTTCTGAATAAAAATGGAAGCTGAATGGTTAGTATTCAGAAATTGAAACAGTTCAATATTCAACAATTTGTAGGTTCGATTACCATCTCGGAGATGATTATTTGTATTGGTTAGAAATCCCTTAAGCCAAGGGTATCGGTCGAATTAGATTTCATGCACAAAAAGTGGCTGTAAAATGACAACCCATATCTTATTTAGAGTCAGATCAAATATATCAACTTCATTACTTTATCATGACTGTGCTTGGTGTTCTGTCAATATGGCCTCCCCCGGACATATCTTAACCTGAATAAATTTTAAAAAAGGACGATGTCATTCGGGACCCATCACATTTTTTAGACATTTTAGATATTTTTGGTTTTATGGGGGTTGTCTATCCTAGCTGGGCAACCTGAGATAAGTAACAACAAAAACTTTATTATAAAAAATATACAATTTTTACATAATTTACAAGGCGGCTTATTGCGGTTAGAAGTTTTGGGAAAGCCAAACATGAGCAAAGTCCCTTTTAATAAAACATTGAACTAAGCATTTTTTTAAAATTTATTTTTTAACTGATAGTACATATTATTCGGAAAAAATATCTTTAAAACATCTGCCAGCTTTCTTTTTAAGTGATATTCAAGCAATGACATGACATTTGAATATGCACAATTCTAGAATATAATTAATGAACATAGTTACTATCAATGTGGTTGTCCTTACTAGACCGGAAACATTGATCACAATTTGATACCTTTCATTTACCAAACATCTGCTGCTGAAGTCTTTGTTGCTCAACCAGTTAAGACAGCTCAAAGGAAAAGATGTGTAAAAAATGTGACTTTATTGTATTTTTAGTTGCTTTTATATCGAAATTAATGTGGCATTTCGAGAAATCATCGATTTCTTGAAATGCCACATTAATATTGATCTTTAACTTAATATCAAAATTTAAAACAAATCAACATACAATTTAATTTTGAATACTAAAAATTAAGGTTTTCATGTTTTAATTGTAAAATAGTAGCACTGTTAGAGAACACAGTTGTATTGTTATAATTTAAAACTAGCATTTGATGAGATGAAATAGTTAACTAAAATGTGTACATTAATTGGATTTTTTCTTATTTATTTATTTATTTTTATTTTACTTGTGGATAAAATTAATTAAAAGTACTTTGTTGTTACTGACACTTGGACTAGCGAAGCTCGCTATGCCTTGGCTATCCGAATTTAAGTTAATAAAAAAAGACGATGTCATTCGTCTTTTTTTATTCGTCTTTCGTTTCCATCAGAGCACCACAAAGGTAAAAATACGTCTTTGCTCTTTTTTTTAAATTCGCCAATAGATGGTACCACTCCCTCAATTTTGACATTGATCTGAAGGGGGAGGAAATTTTCTTCAGATCATTGCACCCATGGTAACTGCTCAATGACCGACCACAGGACTTTCGATTCCACAGATTTAATAAGCACGTATATCGCATGTCCTGGGTGTTTCTTTGACGGTATTGAGAATCGAACCCCACCTTTCCGGATGGAAGACCGGTGCCCTCACCACTAGGCTACCACGGCTTCAAAAAAATATATATATATACTTTCTAATAAAGAGTATTAAAAATCAAATCTTATCCAAAGCTTCCAAAATTGCAGCATTTTATGTAATTGTATTGAGGGGGGGGGGGTGAATGGGAAGGAAGTCAAACTTACCACTAACTTCCTTCTGAGTTGTTGACGTTCGGTGGGCGGTGCAACGAGGGGATGGGTTGCAATGAGAGGATGCTCCCAGAAGATCGTTCAGGATGTGGACGATGGTGCAAATGTTCCGTCGTGGTCTCCCCTCTTTGTCTTGAAGGAGAGGACTTAAAGTACCTAGAAATAATCAAGAACCTCTTAAATATCGATTTTACAAATAACGCTTCATTTTATATGGCTTTCATATATAAATTGTCTCTAAATCTACATACATAAAATCCTTATTTTGTTTGTCCTCAAAATTTTGTAGACCGGGATTGAATCGAGAACGGCATTAAAATATTGATCTTGGGCTATAACGTAAAATAAAAATTTACGCTAAAATAAAACGAAATATTTTGTTTCAAAACTTTGACAACATTGTAGTTAAATAAAAACGCTGATATAAACTCTCTTTTAAGCTGCTTATGCAGTCATGTAATTGATTTAAGCAGTGTAACATTCTGCTCCAGAACTTTCCTCGCTTCAAATGAATGCGTCCCTTTTCTCCACATAAAATTATCATTTATAATATTACAAATTTATAAATATCATTTATTTTTGTCTTAAAATATTTCAGACATATTAGAAATACTCAGATTTTGAGAAAAAATTGCACAATTTAAGCATATTCTACGCTAAAAACGAAATTTCTAAAAATGTGGCGACTTGGCGACCTTTGGGGAGAAAGAGCTTTTGGAAAATTCCATCACCGAAGTTCTAGGACAAATATTAAAGGAGATAACACAGAACCTATCACAAACTAGGCAAAACTCTTAGATTTCCAGGTCATTTGTCTTAGAGAAGTTGGTGAAGACGAACAGCCTTGAATGCTAGTTCAGTGATTCGAAGTTATCTGTCTGAGATATTAGAGACATCTGTGATAGAAAGCTGTTTATTGTTGTATTAGCTGTATTGGAGCTGTGTGGTTGCTATTTCAACAACAGGAATTTTCTGCATTTAGTTGAATTTGCTACGAATTCAACTAGTCCTAGTCCCTCCTGATGAAGATGAAATACGAATGTGATTTTTAAGATTGTTTTATCCACTCTCAACGAGCACGAACTCCGAAGTTCGGTACAATAAGTAGCCATTGGAATAGAGAAAACAATTTTGTCACATGGAATAACACCATCTTTTAACACTTCCACAGTGTAAATGTTTAAGACAATGATAATATTTATTATTCTTCTCCGACTTAGAAGAGTTTTTACTTTTGGCAACTCTCCTACTATTTTCATATATAAATTCAATCTGATTTGCTGACTTTGGCTTTATGTATTCATTTTTTTACTGTATATGTATGTTTTATTTATGTGAGTATCTCTAATTTTTTTACTGTATGTGTTTTATTTATGTGAGTATCTCTAATTTTCTGCATTTATGTTTCATTCATTATTGATATTTCTAATTTTCGGCATTTATTTTTATTCCAATGTTTTACCTATGTTCTTTTAATATGAACACTCTTTAAGGGAATTGTACGAAGATCTTTAGACATTTGTCCTTCGTGCACGTCAGAAAGGAGTGTTCTTCCTTTTTGCATAGCTGGCCATCTCCCTCCTGATGAAGATGTGGTCCCTATGCCTTCTTCTTTTCATTGGTTTCGTATATTTTAGTGTTCTTCCAATTTCATATTTTTCATGTTTTATCTTATTTATATTGGCAAATCTTTCTTTAGCTGCTTTTGCGCTGGCTAGATTTCCTATTATATTGTATTGTATATTCTGTATTGTATTTATTACTTTATATATATTTATATTTTTTGCTTTATATTAATATATATATATGTTTGCACTTTTCTCAATATGCCGACCATAAGAAATGATTGAAATACGAATGTAAAAGAGTCCCAACTTTAATAACTTCGTGTTGAAATCGATTTTTAGAACCTGCAATACTTATTTTTAATTCAAGTCGAACTAATTTTTAGTTGACCTATACGTGAGACCGAATTTCGAGGTGCCAAGCAGCATTTGGGGGGGGGGACGTAAATATT
This sequence comes from Latrodectus elegans, assembly GCA_030067965.1. Taxonomy (NCBI): domain Eukaryota; kingdom Metazoa; phylum Arthropoda; class Arachnida; order Araneae; family Theridiidae; genus Latrodectus; species Latrodectus elegans. The sequence goes on along the minus strand of CM057819.1, from coordinate 29,296,644 downwards.
GTTATTTTTTCAAACTGTAATATTTTTCCGAAAACTGGGTACACATTTTTGACTACAAACTACATTTCGATGAAGCCAGTCAACTTGTCTAGTGGTCAGCCTGCCTTACTACGGATAGGGAGGTCCTGGATCGATTCCCGGTTCAGGCATGGATGTACTTTCTCTCTCTCTCTATCCTGCCTTTGTCCTCTACTTGTGTGTGAATGAGGTATGAATGGTGCCTACACTATAAACGTGTCCCTATGGCATGTATGAGGATGCGATGGTGGCCCACCCACTGTGGTGCACCCGGTACAACGCCTGGGCGGCAAAGAGGTCGATGTTTCTGGCCGGTTCCTTGGGTACAAGGGGACAATACATCCCAATATACCCCAACCAATGGGGAAAAAAAAAAAAAAACATTTCGATAAAGAGATGGTTTGTCTCGTTAACATAATAATACTCTATGCGCTCTTAATAAACACTGTATATTTTTAATATTCCAAAAACATGTTTTTAAAGCATTTATATAAACGGAAATGAGCCTAAAAGGAATTTACAAGAAAAAATTATGTAAATTTTTTTATATATAAAAATGCAATTACAATTTTTTCTTTCACATTACGGGTTAATCGTAAGAGGTTATAATGGAAAATTATCAGTAAAAATATTAACAAGGCGCAGTTTGAAAATAATATATTTCTTTTATTTACACATCAAGGAACGAAATGTATTTTATTTTTCGAATGTGCATCGTCCCGTTTTAAAAAATATTAAAAACGGAAATATATATTCATGAAAATTCTTCTTGATGATAATTTCTGTTCCAGAACATATAATTACAATCTATATCGTCCTTGCCTTAAGCTAACTATAATGTGGACTGGATAATTTGTCTTTTTCATTTTGCTTTTCCTTGTGTTCCATTGTCAATGAGTTAATGGTTTGAACCAATGGAAAACGGCTTCTCAAATCGATGCTTTGTTATAAGAAAACGTTTCATGTGCAAAATGAACTTCGACAATATTCTCAAACATTCGATGGTGAACTTCGCTTTATTTGCTGCCGATCGAAGGTCGCGATTTTAAGGCAGGCAACAAGTTCATCGACAATTCGGATTTACGACGTCGTCTCAATATGTTATCGTAATTAATTATGTGTGGCGTAGATTCTGACACATGACACGGATATTTTAAATCAATGAGAATCGTAATAAAGCGACGTAATCATGGAACGAAAGAAATAACCACTTAATGGATAATAAAACAAAGTTCATATTACTTTCCAGTCGTGGTCAAAATCTATTATTTTCCAATCACAGTCAAAGTCGTTATTATTTTCCATACAGTCAAAGTATTATAATAATTATTTTTCAGCTTAAAGTACTTTCATTTTCCCACAAAAAATGGCCCTTTGGTTGTTTTCCTTTTTCTTCTTCATAGAAAACTGCACCATGTAAAGATCAACTCAAATAATAATCAAACTTCTAAAGATCTGGAGAAATTTATGGTAATATTAAATAGTCAAAGAACTGAGCTGCAACAATGTCTAACACTTTTTAAATGTCACCCTTAAGTCAACCATCTTTCTTTGGGATAATAGTGGCCTTCAGGGTTTTCCAGAGTTGAAGATTCCAGGTTGGCAATTAGTCAAGGCTGAACAATGAGAGGTGGATGCTGCGCTTCTGTTTTCTGCTTGGTAGGGTGAGTGCTTGGGAGTTTTCTAGATTTTCTTCGGTTCGACACGTGAATATAGTTCCGTTTCCACGAGAAGTCTTGGAAGCTAAACAAGAAGCATATGTTCAAATGCCTTAAAATAGCCATCTAGTCTTTTGTTTGGTCCCTGCTTCAAAATGACGAAGACTCCATCCGGTTGCTTTTATCTAACTGGTACAGCCCAACTCAGGGCTAGTTATAGGGAAGCATTCTGGCGCAATAACACGAACCAACTTCACACGAATCCAATTTTGAAACACATTATAGTGATAAAGTCTCAATCATCCATCTACATCATATTCTATAAGCAAGGATTTATTAGGCCTAACAATTACTTTATGCTTACAGACCCGTTCGAAAAGGAACAGTCTTTGGCTAAGAACTCAAAGCAAATCCAATTGAATGAATTTTTCTATCACCTTCAAGACACAAATAATTATTATAAAGTAATATACGTGGGCATATTTCCCAATTCCTGCGAGTGTTCACTGTGGGATAAGTTATAGGGCAGAGCCAAAAATCCCGCGTTCGACTCCAGCCATTGAGCAGCAAGAAATGAATGTAGCTCTTCTGCCTTTTGCATGCACATTTTCTTTGTTAGCTGTTTGGTAAGTTCGGTGTGGAATCGGGTACTTCTTGTGGTTTTGTGAAAAATTTGGCAGTAAATTTTAATTTCAGGTAAACCTGTAACCCCAATCTTTGTACAGCTTTTGTGCAACGGCTATTTTGTTAATCACAACTCGGTGATCTCTGCATAAAAAATTTGGCAAAGAACTTTAATTTCAGGTAACCTTTGTAGCCATATCTTTGTATAGCTTTTGTGTAGCGGCTATCTTGTAAATCATATCTTGGTGAACTTTGCATAAAAAAATTTGGCGATAAACTTTAATTTCAGGTAACCCTTGTAGCCCTATCTGAGACATGTGAATACAGCTCACGATCTATGGAATGCAATTTAAGAAGTGGGCATTAAAATACGTACTTTACAACGCAACAAATTAACATTTGCCAAATGATACATCATAACTGAAAAAAATTTAATTTCAATTTCGCTTAAAGGTAAATAATATCCTTTTGTTATTATGTGTGTCCTTTTGTTGTTATGTGTTCTATTATTAATCAATTAATTATTTTTAAGTATCTAATTTTATTATTGTTTAATTGTATAAAGAATATTTAAAGAAAACAACAAAATAATCAACTAATAGATTTATATTATTATTTAAACATAATTCATATTTAAAAATATAGAAAATTAAAATTTTAAAATGTTTATTTTAAATATTTGTAAGCATTCTGAAATAAAAAATATATTGTTTTCTAATAAAGCTTATTATAAAATTTCGTAGTTAAATTTTACGTTATATGTGTAATTATATATATTCATTCAGATCGAGAATAATTTTACAAAATAAATTAATGCAACTTATTTCATCACCATTCTCAACAAAACTTGTGTCCGAATTCATGGAAGATACTTGAGCACATGGAATTGCAGTTTCGTCCAAAAATGATAAATATTCAAAGTACAATAAAGTCGGCACACATATGCATCCTCCGTGCTTACACCACTTTTTTCGATTCATTGATTTTTCTCTTTTATAGGTTCTACGGAGGGCATTAATTTTTTCCTTTACTTCATTAATTGAAACCTATTCATCTATCTTTTTATATATTTCTAATAATTTTTCGTAAGCTAATTTTTATTTATTTTTTTATTTGTGTAATCGACACCCATTATTTGCCACAAACAAGGCTCATCTTTATATACTTCAATAAATTCCTGCAATATTTGCTTCATGGACATTTTTAAAAGAGGGATCTAATGTTCGTGATGTGTTGCAAAATGTGAATCTAAATTTCAGTAAATGAGAAATTTCAAATATTACTTTTGCCAAATCTCGCCAAGAAATAATTTGCAACCGTGTGGGACAGACACGCGACAACGGGAAGTAATTGCTTACTTCCTGTGTTGGAAGAAAAATCAGAGCTTGTTTGAATTTTCTTGAACATGTCCAACTTCTCCACACACGATACAACTTGTTCACCGCACAACAAATCCATCCAACAAATTCTATCGTGTGTGGCAGGCTTTAGATTGTCTATAGTGCGATATCAATGAAGCAATGTTTATCTTCCTTCGGATAGTGATGATTGATTAAGAAAAAGTGTTTGAGCCGTTAAATGAAGGGAAAGTATGCGTACCAGAGAAAGTGCCGGAGAAGACTCCTTTGCCGTGGTGGTACATACTCTCAATGACTGCACCTCCGTGTCGCTTGGCAACACAGCATCTGCCCTACAAACACATACATAGGTTATACCTTGATTCACTAAGACTGAAACACAGTTAAATCATTACAAGCTGAAAAAATTTAAGAATTCAAAACACAAATATCATTAGGTACACAAAAAAATTTGTTTCTTAATTTTTTTAAATTTTTCTTTTTATTAAGAATTTATACCAGTATTTAAATTTATGAGAGGAAGAATATGTTCTTTTTAATGATATTAACAGAATGTATTATGTTTTTCGTAACATTTAAATGAGCAATAAAAGATGAATGAATGTCTTGATTCCTCAACTGAAGATAATATAAAAAGAAAATTTAGTATAAGTATGATATATCCCCCAACAGATCTTTCGCCAAATCTGGCTCCCTTTATTTTGATTATAGTGTTGCTAATTTTAATTTTTTTTTGCTCTTTAGATTGCTTTGTTGCCAGATTTGGTTTTTATTCTCATATTTTGCGTCATACATATTATTTTGTTAAAGGCAACAACTATTGAATTATTTGGCGACGAGAAAAGTCTCAAAGGTCGTCAACTGCGGGGCATACCCAATTAGTTCCGAAAATTTGAAAGAAAAACGATATGTGTGAAATAAAGAGGAAGAGAATAATTCTCACGTTGCAGCTTTCGTTCATCTTCCTCGTCAGGGCAGAGGAGGACAACTGCCTGAGTGTGTGTGTAAGGTTGCGACTCGCTTCTGCAAATATCTGGTTGCTGAAGGCTGCTTCTCGGTTGTGGCTGGTGCTGCTTCCACCCAAAGGTGGAGGCGTCCTCGTCTTAGGCGATGGAGGCGGCGAAGGTGGAGAGGCGACTGTGGTGGAGGTGACGACGGTCGGCGACGGAAACGGAGGCGCTGTCGTCGTGGAAGTGGGCGTCGTCGGAGGGGTCGGCGGGGGCGAGCTGGAGGGAGTGAGGTCTGTGGAGAGTTGAAGCTGGATGAACATCATGTGGTCTCCTATCCTCATCGTAAGATTAAGGGGTGATCGGCCGTTAAGAAAATTTTCCACCTAGATTAAAAAAAAAAATTTTTTTTAGTAAATCTTTATTAAATTATTTTGAGCAATTCTTCAATTTTTTAATAAAAAGAAAAGTTATTCCATATAACAGCATTCATTAAATATCAAAAGCATTCAAATGCACCCACTGCCAAAATACTATCCACGCAATAAATATATAATTAAAATAAAATAGAGAGTCTAACGGTACATAATTTAACACGTTGAAGTGATACAGTGAATAACACTCAGTTCATTAAATCACTAAATGAGTTTAACTATAAAAATCATGTAACCTCACTAAACTCATATAACAATGATTAACGATTCGTGAAGGCATGAAAAACGCACGTTAACACTGTGCGCAGTAAATTGTATTTAAAAGAACCGGTCCACTAATTCATGGTTAGCAACCATTGATTGAATAAGGGATTTCAAAGTGTGAGGCGTGCTTAACAACAAGTTCTTAATTAGGTGCATTTAACAATTGCCTGACTATAAAATGTATGATATTATAAGCTTTAGAGAAATGAATTGGTCCAATTGAATATAATGAATGATAGAGTGGATACATAAGCCAACATATTAATCGAAGAACTATAGTAGTTGCTCAATTTTATAAGAAATAAAAAATGCAACAATAAGTTTCAACATATAGCAATAAAAAATGACAATATTAGTTACAACACACACTTATAGTGTCAATCTGAGTTCGAATAACATTGGTTCAGAGTGTCCCTAAGTTTCAGTGCATAGCTATAATGGCAATATAAGTTTCAACATACAGTAATACTGTCTGTCAATCTGAGTTCGTATAATTTTGGTTCAGAATGTCTCTGCGTTTCAATGTATAGTAATAATGGCAATATCATTTTCAACATACAATAGTGTCAATCTGAGTTCGAGTAACAGTAGTTCAGGATATTTTTGAGTCCGAATATACGATAATAAAGAGGATCAAGCAAATCAGGAGGGTGGCCATTTCGATACTAAGAAAGTCATTGTCATATTCTTAATGTAAATTGTTAATTGAAATAGATTTAATCATATCAAGGCATGTTATTATAGTAGATGTACTCAAAAATTATTCCGATGTTTGGAGATATTGTGACAATATTTTGATGCCGGGAATACAGCTTTATACTGGCAAATCAAGAAATGCCACTTATCAAATAAAGAACATTCGATGGAATACAACACGATTCTTGCAGAAATACTTATAAGCCTGCAGTGTATGTTGGATCCCTAGATCTTGTTCAAATAGTGCATATTGAAAAGACAATATGGAATATCACCAAACAAATTGATTTGCCGCTACATTTGTGACAGAATTTACTGCAGGGAATATGGGTAACTTAATGTGCAAGGCCAACTTCGATGATTGGTTTTACAATCTAACAAATTGGAATTTATCTTTTGCAGCAACTAAAAATATTTTTGTTGGACATAAAATTATCTATAAATTGCGTAACTACTTTACTCGTGGTCGACTTTCTCAAGTGGTCATGTTTAAACTTTGTTTGGATGCTTATATTTCTTAATCCAAAATGTATTATATATTCATAAAATTGAATGTTTTTTAAATTTTCATCTCTTGCCTATAATGATTATATGCTCTCTCTAGCTGAATAAGAAATCCTTGAGATTTTTATTTAAGTGATTATTAGGCACACATGAAGTATAGAGATTTTTTTAAGAAATGGTATGCACGTCGTTAGTAAAAGGCTGGCATAAACAAAGTGCAAGATTGCGTTTCACGATGAATGAAGTGAAATGGGAAAAAAAGACGGAGATTTAATCTTCTGAAAAAGAGCTTATTGCTGATGCCTTTTAGCGGACGCCTTTATTTCGAAGACAGCAGATTTCATTGGGTTCTTAAAATCAGCCATATCAAAGTTTTCAAAGTGAAGTGTTTGAGTCAAAACACCACAATCTTTGTCTAGACGACGTAACAGTGGTTCGAACACAATTTTTCATGATCGTGATTGGTGTCATCTCCGATTGATTGTGCAATTGAACAGGAATTCTGCTGTGATTCAAATAAAAAAAAAATCTTCGACTAAGGCTCTTCACAAGAAATTTCAGCTCAAACCATATGCAGAAAATTGCAGAGGATAGGAATACATAGTCGCGAATTAGTGAGAAAACCGCTCATTTTTGTCCGAAATGCAACATTTCACTGACAGTAGTGAAAGACCGTGGGAAAGAAGACACGGGACATCTGAAGTTTGAAAAGGGGTAATGTGATTGGATGGATCACGGTGCATCTTATTTTGAACTGATGGAAGATGGTCGCAATGTCCTTCAAGTGAAATGATACCTCTGGGAGGTGGCAGGCCAAGAATTGTGATCTTCTGCTTGGTCCCTGCTTCAAAATCACGAATATTTCAACGGGATGCTTCTATCTAATTGATAAAGCCTATTCAGAGAAGCATGCGAGTGCAGCAACAACAAATGATGGAAGACACCAAATTTAGAGAGAACCCCACGAAACCATGAATCCATCTTGCCTTATTCGAACTTTTCAAGTGTCTGGTGGGAGTAACATAATACGGGATGTGTTCTGTTGCATGGAAATGGTGCCCTCGTGTTTCTCGAGGATAAACAAACAGTCATGAGATGTCTAGTTATAGTGGCAAATAAAATGGCTCTTGCAATACTGCAATTTTACTCTGACGCGACGGATACTTTATGGACGATCATGCATTTTTACATGCGGGACACTAGTGTTCACAACTGGCTCAGTAGACATGTAATTGATTGTCAACATCTATGGGGGCCATCATAGAGGCCCTTATAGTAAACCCATAAGAAATGTGTGAGATAGAAAATTTGGAAAAACACAACTCAATAGATTCCTGCCTTTGCATCAAATTTGCAAGATCTATAAAAAATCTCAATAAATCATCCTTACCCATTTAAACTAACCACAAAGACAATGTTTTATCTTCTTCATTTCGTGTTCTTTCTTCTGTTTTATTGCCAACTTGTTAATGGTTTAAATCAATGGAAAACCGATTCTTTGGTCATTATATACAAAATCGAATCCAATACAAAATGAACTTCGACACTATTCTCCAGGCATTCGTTGTGAACTTCACCTTATCTGCTGCCGCTCGGAGAACACGATTTGAAGGCAGGCAAATAAATTCGTCGATAAATCGGATGTATGATGCTGTCTCAATACAATGTGACGTAATGAAACATGATCTGACGTCATGGATATTTTAAACCAATGAGAATTGTAATAAAGTGATTTAGCCATGATCTAAAATTTAAAGAGACAGAAACAAACGCTTTATTGTTATACACCTGCATAGCCAATGCATGTTATGTTCTAGACATAAATGCATTTCATATGAAGACTTGATACAGAGTAGCAAATATAGCTGCCATCCGTGCAAAAAAAAAAAAAAAAAAAAAAAGTACCAATATAATATCTATCATAGGTTTCTAAAAGCATTTTTCAAAATTTAAATAGCATTCAGAATGTGAACAGTAAAAAGTAAGAACTGCCACAATTATGTAACAGAATTCTATTGGAAACATACTATCCAATTTTTATCCGTTATTTCTTTTTCATAAGAAGTTTTCGACAGTTAAAAATATAGCTAATGATTAACAAATACCGTTATAATTGAGTAAAAACTAATAAATATTTTATAGAGTGTAGCTTATTAAAATACTGATAACGATCATATAATTTTCTAATTAATGTGAATAAAATTTAAAATTAAAATTCTTTAAATATTTTTAACGCATGCAGAATAAATTGTAATAAATCAGTTTTTTTAATAAATGAGATTGGCATTCTTATTTATTATCTAATTAAAGATCATTTAGAAATTTGAAATTTCTTTCCTCCTAATCTTATTTTTTTCGAATAGGAAAAAGCAATTTAAGAAAAAAAAAACAGCAAATTAATTTGAATTAAATTAATTTCTTTCAGATATAAAATGGTATTAAATCAAAAATGTGAAATATTTTATTTTTTATTCGTATCATTTTAAATCCTCTTATCTTTAATAAAAAACATTTTGTAAATTTTTTTTCAACGAATTTACAGTAAAAGCATTCTGACATAAAAAATCATAAAATTTCTTAAAGAAAATATTAATAACAATGTGAGATTTGAAAAAAATGTATTGTCTTAAGAAGATTTAAGAACAAAAAAAAAAATGAGCACAATTTATTAAAATTGAAAATATTCCAACAAGAGAGAAAAAAAGAACTTAATTTTGAAGTGAATATTGTAAGAAAATACTAAATAAGATTGGGTGATGAAGTTATTAGAAGAAATAGGAAATAATTTTTTTTAATTTTTAGAAGTGTCAATTAAATGATTACATAACTGAAATTTACATTTTAACTTTTTTAATCGTTTATTACTGCTTATGCTTCGAAATTCCTTTAATACAAATTAAGTAATCATTGTATAAAAAATTTTTATTTATTCGTTATTAATTAATGAATATTATTATATAATCTCGGGACCTCTTAAAAGCCATCTGTTTCGGCAATACATTTATTAATGAATAATTAAACGGTCAAAATATTTTTGGAATAAATACAATCAACAATATTTGGATTTTTACTTCTTCTACTTCAGTACGACAGCCTGGGGTGGGTCAAGGCTGGATCATTTTGTGTATTTACAGTCAATGTGTGTGTTTATTTGCAATGTATTTCATGCTGCCCATGTAATTATTCCATTGCTTATTCCGGAGGCCTATTTATTTATAGTGCTACTAAACAATACTGTCTCGTAATTTTGAACCAAGGTCAAGTAACCATGCTAGCACCTTCTTTTTTACAGCACACCACACGAAAGGAGTAACATTGCTACCTATTTTACGATTCCAGTCGCCATTAGAGAACACGAGAGATATTCGTTCGGGTCATATATAGAACTCATAACTTTCAATTACCGAGAATGAATCCTTTACTAACCAGGTTATCACCAGCTTCAATGATAATCCAAATACATTGTAACCTTAATTGAGATATTAATATGTACTAATGTTTTGAAATATTAGTACATATTAATATCTCAATTAAGGTTACAATATTTAAGTTTTCAATCATTGTCAATTTTATTTGTTTGCTAAATATGGAATTTAGTCACAGGTGCCATATAATCCATGAATCCAAATTCTGAGATTGGCGGGTTTTGGCAAATTTTCTTATGCATCTGGCAAACTCGTTTTTATTACGTCATACATATGGAAATCTATAAGAATTATACAGAAAATTCTATTTTGTTAACCCTAGTATTTATATCATGGCGCAGATCACGATACGTCATCTTGGCAACATTTCTTCATTGCCATAAAAATTCAGAATTTGGAATCATGAATTATACGACATCTGTGGCGGAATTTAATAATGTGATGCTGTAAACGCTAAAATAAATAACTATTAGTCTAAGATTTAGTTAAATTATTACGACATGTCTGGGTGCCTATTTTTCCAAACGAAGAGCAAAGCTCAGCCAACCGATGATAATTTCGAACCACTGTGAAGTGACGAAGTTGACACCTGAACCAGTAACTTCTTTCCTTATTATACTGCATACGCAAAGGGATATTAAGATTTTACAGAATATTTAATATGCCTAGATCTTGGTAGCGCGATTGCTAGCAGCTGAAATCAGATATCAAGCACGCTACTTTGTCCACAACCAGAACAAATCCCGCCAATTTATCTGATCTAGTTGTTGCCATGGAAACATGACGCATTCCATTTTCGAAAGGAGGAACTAGTAGAAAAACGCCAACTTTGCTTAATGTGAACGCCATGAGAATAATATGACCTAACTACCGCTAATTCAAAATACTTTTAACCCTCATTTAAAATGGTCATCTGTTGTTACTATAATAACCGCCATTCTCCAAGCTTCTTCTTGGAATTATTATTGTGGTAGACAGACAGTACTTTCTGGACATGAAATCGAAATCTTCTCCCTACCAATATCCAGAAAATCCATATATTATAATACAATGTCAAACTCGACTCATTTGCCTTTAAATAGGAGTTAAACAGATTTAGATTTTAAAAAAATCAAATTAGAAATACTTTTTTTATTTGAGCACTATTTAAGGAATATTTTGCTATTTCTCTAATGAATATATTTTTTTGTGAAATTCATCACTACTTAAACACGTGTTTTTGTTTGTCTTTTTTTTTTTTTTTTTAATTTATCGGGAAAATGTTTGCTTTATTGCTTTTTACATATTTTATAGCATCTTCTATTAAGAACCTCTGATATAAAAACGTTAGAACATGAGAAAATATTTCTGCTGGTTTACTAGTAAGCTCAACACAAACTGCATACAATTCCAATAAGGACCGATTCCTTCATTGGAAATGTTTCCATGACAACGGAAAAGTCATGCTAATCGAGTCCACACTGTTTTTGTGATGTGGATTAAAATCTGATTATGATCACTGTTAATTCAAATGGCTATGAGTTTTCCATGAATTGATTGTTGTCGTCACTTTAATCGTAATGAAATTTAGATCTAAGAAGCAGGAATAGTGCAGACTGGCTATTATTATGGATCATGAGCAAATAGATATGATTCATCAAAAACTAAAAATAGTAAGAAAAATATATTCTCAATTTAATAAAATTTTATTGCAAATGACTTTTTTTTAAAAGAAAAGTTTTTTTTTTTTTTTTTTTTAAATTTTTATCCTAAAGCATTGATAACGCTAAACAAAATGAAAAACATGCTCTATATTAGGAAACACCATACGACTTTAATTCCCTTTCTTTTTTTCCATTATTTAAATCTTTAATTTTTTATTTGTTTATTAAATATATTTTTTTATTTCCGTGCAATCATTTTCTTTACACATGCTCATTTCTAAATCATATCAGAAATAACGCATGTTGTTAAACATGTTTCTGGTCATTAACGAACTTTAGGGACGGAGCTTCCCGACAGATGGCGCAACTACAATGGAGTTTAATAAAAGATTTTAAACAGTTAAATGACAAAGCAAAGTGATTTAACAAACATAATATAGCCTCATCTACATTGAGTTGAGAAAAATCTAGCAAAACAAGTTAACAAATTGAAGATATTGAGTTTTTAATGAAATTTTTTTAATTAAATATTTTTATCGCTTAGCTTATTTTTCTCTTTTTGCATAGTTTTAACAAAAATTTATAACACTGTAGACATGAAATTAAAAAAAAAAAGGTAAAATAAAATAAATGTAAGCATAATTTAAATGCATTCTAAAATTACACATTCTTTTCTCGCTTTTGAATATGTTTTTATCAATTACATAACAATACAATTTTGTTTGGAAAAAAAAAAAAAAAAAAACAGTAGAATTTTACATTTTAAGCAAAAATATAACCTTTCATTAAAAGTAAAACACTTTTAATAAGATTTAATTAAATATCATTCATCTTACTAAATAACTGAGAATACTTTTTACTTTTATTACATAAAAGCTGAATGTGTAATTTGGAAAGAGATCAAAGTTCATAACTCTGAAATTTATGACAAGAAAAATATTTAAATATATGGTTTTGATAAAATATTTTTTAACATACTCGTTGTATATATTTCACAAATAAAAGATTTTTAAGAAAAAAAAATATTAAAAAAATAATGAACTAAAATGAACGCACCTGAGATTCGTTGAGCGTTTCCAAAGCCTGCATTACACATTGTTCTGGATTCTGGGCCTAAAAATATATGAACGATGAATGTACGAACAATAAACCATTTTCGACAACGGGAATTTTATTCAAGTTTTAGAAATTTTCTATTATTATCACACACAAGCACAATTTTGCTGTACTGAAACTCGATGATAGTAAATTAAAGCTTTTTTACGCACCGAGTGTTGCAAAAATAATTAAAACATTAATTCCTGAGTCTTGTTTAGAAATTTATTTTTAATTGTTATTAATTTTCAGATTTTTTTTCTGGAATCATTTTCAGAAAAGATTATGATAATTAATTATCTTTTGAAAGTAAAAAATAAGAATTATCGTATCCCTTGAAAATCATAACTTTTTTATTCGTGTAAAATATGAAAATTAATTGTAAATGAAATGTATATAATATATTCAGTGTATCAATTATATTTCAATTTCACAGTTGTAAAATTCGAATATGAGAGAGTATTTTTAAGATATTAGGATTATGTGTTACTGAGACATGGTACACCATCTATCGGAAATATGTACAACTGATTTAGAAAATAAATTAAGAAAGTGAGTTAAAACTTCATTAAGATATTTTCAGAATTTTACTGCAAATAAATGAGACTTTAATTTAGCATTCTAATTATATAATAAAATTTTCCCTAAATACTTGATAATCATTTCCTTAATAAAACATATGTATATGTAAATTGTTTTGTTTAAATTTTTCTTTTAATAGACATTTAAATTTTAAAGTGTGTAGCTCATCGCAAGCACTAAATGGTTTTTTAAATACTGAAATAATTTTCATACACGCATAAAACATAAAAACTTTTTACAAATTATTAGAGAAACTATACTGAAAAATTATTTTTTTTTATTATATTAATAAAAAAGGCAACAATAAAGAAATTATTAAATTTATATTCATATCATAATTCTAAGATTTTTCCAACTTGAAAAATTAAACGTCACATATTAAATAAATGTGAATTAAAGAGAGTAAATTTATAAAAACAGAATTTTATGAACAAAAGATAAGATTTCATTCTTGTTATTACGACATTAATCTGTATTTTTAAGTCCATGAAAAAGTTTAACATTATTTAAAAAAAATTTAATTGGTTAATGATTATTAACCAAAGATACTTTATGATTTGAACATATTTAAAAATAAATTCATTTGGACGTTTTAATATCAGAAATTTAAAATTGATGGTAAAGTTTAATATCATGGAATAGAGTTGTAAAATAAAAAGTTTTATAAATATCAAAATATAATTCAAAGAAAAATAATAAAATTTGTTCAAAACTAAGCAATAATGTATTTTAATTATAATTTCAAAATTATTAATTAAAAATATGGAAATATGTCATATGTTTGGTTAAATTATTGCGATAAGTGTTCTGTCGTCTGGGTATGTTAAATACAACCATCCACTTGAAAATTTATTCTCACATTTAAGTGACGTGGTCGACATATGACCTGGCGCCAACCTCCTATCGTTTTAGCCTTCCACCATTAAATGTGATCAGTTATTAATAATATTATAATGTATATGAGTACAATTACTTGTTCGGCATTTGCGTCTGGCACAATTCTCGTGTGATAATCGTCCAGTTCTAATTTCGACTTCTTTTATTTCGTTTTCTCTTTTAGTCGGAAGTTTTTAGATGTTCTAAGCAGTTAAGAAATATTTGAATATTTCTTCGAAAATTTTAATTTATTCAAATGAATAATGAATTTCATAAATGAAAAGTGTCTATAGAGTTCAATTCTAAAACGGCACTAGAGCCGATCTTTACGTTTTTAACGTTATATATATATATATATATATATATATATATATATATATATATATATATATATTGCGAAGTTGCATACGTTGTTTCTCAAGATATTCCAATGAAACGCAATGTTTAAATACATTGTACCGAGCTTCGGGGTTCGTGTGGTTTGAGAGTTGAAGAAAGCAACTAACAAGATGAACACAAGACTTTTATTCGTAAAAATTCCACTAGAAATACCAGGTCTAATAATCACAATTATACAGATACAATTCGACAGATACGATAAGTAACAGCTTCCAATCACAGGTCTCAAATACCTCAGGCAGAGAACAGCTTCTCTAAACTAGCAGTCACGACTAATCGTCTTCACAAAACTGACTGTGTGTACCAAACCTTAACTATGACTTAACTATTAACTATGTCGGACTGCGGTATTTATACCTGACTTGGCGGGGAAATCTACTAATTTCGCCAAGGTTCAGGATGCTTCTAGGCTATCGCGCTAAATATTGGTCCTAGAGCTTAGGTGATGGATGTTTCCAGAAATATCCATATCTCGCCAACTTTTCTCGCCAAAACATCGCCAAGTCACCAAATCGTTAGAAAACCCGCTTTTAACGTATAACACTTCTAAATACCGCAATTTTTGCCTAAAATGTGAGCATTTCCGATCTGTCTGAGATATTTTAAGACATATACAATAATTACTTATAAATTTGTACCAATTTAATAAAGTTAAAATACATATTTGTTATATGCAAGAAAGAATCGTGTGAAGTGACAAAAGTTAAATCGTTAAATTCCACCATTTTTAAAACAGTAGTGATTCAATGACAAACAAAATAAACTTACATAAAAACAGTGGAAAAAATTGGGGAGAAGCTCATTTCATTATATATATATATATATATATATATATAAACATTAATTAATCATTACTGAACTTAACTAATCACACATTGAAGCTTAACTAGTCATAGCTTATTTAAGAACAAAATATTTACCACAAGTCCGGTCTCGACATTTGGAAGCAAGGTCAGCTTGGAACCTTCCAAAATATTGTTGTCCATCAAGGAGCCTTCGGTCAGTTGTCTGAAAAAAGAAAAATATATTAATCATATACTTTGTGATAGTAAAATTTATCTAATTATTTATAGTTAATTCTTTTAAATTTCGATTTCTCTGCTGCACAAAATCTAAAATGCTTTAATATTTTTTTTAATTATTAAATTCATTTATAGCTTATTAATACTTTTACTTTTGTTTTATTTATTTTGTTACATTTTTGTATATTCTTAATATATTATCATAGGAATAAGTTAAAAAATCATAATCTTGCTTGAAATTAACAAAATACCAACTTAATCTAACATTAAAACTTGTTATTTGTATATCGATAATTTCCAACTAATAATATATATAGAATAATAAGTACTTTATATCATGTAAGAAAAATACGTACTATATTATTTATATTTCGGGTTCGGTGTCAAAACAGGTACCCCTTTGGAAAGGCAAAAAATTGACGATAATTATTGAAAATAAAATTTAATTTTTGGTAACCCTGGTATTTTCAGTGCATTAACCAACGTAGTAGTTTTAGGGTTGCAATTTTGTTATTTATATTTTGGCACTTATTTTAGCATCAATCGCCAAAAAATTAAGGGGTACAAGTAAACTTTTATTAATGTTTCTTTTAAAATTAAACCATGTGTTTTTAAATGTAAATGCTATCTTATATTAATAAAAATATAATTATTATTTTAGTCGAAGCCTATTAAAATGAAATCTGTAAGACAATCGTTATCTTTTAGGGCTAATTTCTTTCTATAAAAGTGTATTTTCAAAACAATCGGTTAGTGGTATTGAAAAATAATTCAGTGCGTGGATATAAATGATTTAATGTACATCAAATTGTGTTAAAACATAATCAACATAAAATATGAATCTTATACAAAATAAGCAATATTAAAAAATAATCCACCAGAAACACATATTTTTGAAAAAACGTTATAGTCTTCAAAATAAAACTAATTTAGGATGATTAATTTTAATTGAAAAAGCACTAAAACGAGTATTATTTTTTTACCATATTTATTTTATAAAAAATTATACTTGTTTTTTACATATAAAAATAGTATTTAATTTCCAATGTGGTTTTTGCACCATCAAGACGTAATATAAAAACAAGATCAACTAATTTTATGAAACAAAAAGCAAACAATGATTTAATATAAGGAAATTAAATGAATAATTAATTGCAAAGAATTGTTAAATTAATTCGAAATATTTGATGAAATATTTTAATGACCACATCTCAAAACAATGGTTGCCATTCAGGAAATAAGTGAAACTAAAATTCTTGCAATAATTTTTATCATTGAGGATAACAATAAGACATATAAATTTCCTTTATATATGGAGTAATAATGGAAAAATTACTAAAAATTTAAAATTGTAAAAATAAAAAACCGAAATAATTAAAATTGTATATAAATTTTTTAAAATCAATTTGGAAATAATGACAAAATACCTACAAAGAAAGTGCATTCATTTTTACGAAATAAATAGTTCTAGAAATTGCTCATATCTTCAAATTTTAATCAAACTTTGATACAGGTAATAGAAAGTATAATATACCTTAAAATATTATTATTAGTTTATTTTATTTTATTTTTTTTAACACATTTAATTTTTAAAACTTTTTTTAAACTCTTTGTAAAAAAAAATAATTTTATTAACAATTTGAAATGCAAAACTGCATTAAATTATATTTCAATTTATAGTCATATTTAATTCTATAATTTTGCAGTACGAATATTAAAATGTCAACACACACACAGACGGAAAAAAAAATTATAAGAAAAAAACTAACCAATGCATAAAAAATAAAAATATAATATAAATAAATCTAATAATGAAAATTAAATTAAAATCGTAGACTTTTAACGCGTCACTAAAACAGGAGAAAACGGAAGTTCCCGAAATCATTTTACAACCATGAAATATTTATAAACAATTAACAATTATTGTTTACCTTCGCAGCGACAGCCGACATGACGTCAGAGTGAAAAGTTCCTTGGGTGCAGGCGCATGCGCTCCGTAGCATTCGCTTTTAATGGCAGAGGTCGGATCGTTATGACGTCAGCGTCAACATTTTCTTGACCCGTGAAAAATAAAAATCGAAAAATATTTCGACTTTTGCATGTGATTGTGGAGTTTGATTGAGGTCACAAAATTCCTCACAACCCCTGATATTTCCGGCGAACCTTGATAGATGACTCTTCTCTCTCTCTCTTTTTTTTTTTTTTTTTCATTTATTGCGTTAAAGTGACATTAAACATTTCCGTTTTGAAAACAAAGAATGTTGACTTCAATGTTTGAAAATGTTCCAAAGGGAAAAGACTCGCTTTCGCTTTTGAACAATTGTTTGTTTTCAGTTCTAAATAAAATGTTATTTGTTCTTGATATATTTTACAAAAAGATAAAAAAGAACCTTGTTTTGTTTCTATTTATAGTAAAAAAAACATTTAAACACAGAATCTCATTTTAATACATTGTTTTTATGCAATATCTAAAAAAAAATTTATTTACTTTTATTTGTACTTAAAATTAATTATAACTTTACAGATCTAATGCAAAAATTGGTATTTAAAAATAACTGATTTAGATATAAATAGCAAATACTTATTATTAGTAAAAATTATAAAAAAAATTAATTAAAAAAAACATGACAATATTTTTCTGTTACTTATTCATTTTTTAGGATCAAACAAATATAAAATTTAACTTTATTTCTTCCTTTTTATTGTAAATGAAAATACATGGTTTAATGATGTATTATTCATAATTTACTTATAATTTAATAAAATATCGATGATGAGATAAAATTACTGAAATTTACAAAAGAAATAGAAAATTTTAAAATATGTTTATAAAATTTATAATTATTCTGCATGTATTTACCATTATAAGCATTTTTGAATTTACTAAATATGAATAGCAATTATCAACAATTTAAAATAATCAAACTTTAAAATAAAATATAAACTTTTAAAATGTTATGTTACAACTTGATACAGAGAAGAAACCTTTTGAGAAAATTTACAACAAATATATTTAAAAAATTTATTGATTTACTTTATTTCATTGAAATTGTGCAATAAGAGATCAAGAAATTTTTATTTTTTTAATTATCTTTCAATAAATATAATTATAGAACTAAAAATATTATCTATTATTTTAGTAAAATATATTTTACATATAAATTAAGAATTTTTTAACATTAAAACGATTCTTATTTAAGAGAAAGGTCTTATGAAAATTTTTCGTTTGTGTATTTTAAATAAATGACAAATAACATTACACTGTAACAAATTTTTTAATCATGTAGTTTTACATATTTTAAGAAATAACAACTTATATATTAAAGCAGCATTTTATTGGTAGGCACTTAATTTTTTTTTTTAAACATTTTATATTATTTTAATTCGTAACTTTTAAATTTTTATCATACAAGCGAGTTTAATATTTTATCTAGATAATTTGGAAATTTATAATAAGAATTAAGTTAATAAATTAATTTCTTTATAATATTTGACATAAATTAATAGACTCTTTTTTTCTTTTTCTTTTTTTTTTTTTTTTTTTTTTGTTTTAGAAATTTACTTTTAAAGTATTTTTTCAGTGTCGAGAAAGATTTTTCCTACCCTCACTCGAACCAGTATTCGCTGGAACACATATAATTCAAAATAATTGGATGGAAATATTAAAAAAAAATAAAATCAATATTTTGGAAGTTCCTATTTTTTTATAACTTAAATTAACTTTTATATTTAAAATTATTTTCGGAAACAAAAACTAGTGGTATTATGTAAATAAATTTTTAATAAAAATTTAGAGCATAATTTCAAATCTGTATATTTTTGAAATCTAAACAGAATTTCTATGAATCTCTCGAGTCTCCTTTACTTAAAAATAATACATATTTAAGATAACAATTTTACAAAATCTAAATTTTGTTAAAGGCAATAGTTTCTAAATGCTACGAAAATGAAAATCAGATGTATACAAATAGGAGTTGTATAAGAACTATAGATACTCTTATTTATATTTTTATCTTTATTATTTGCACTCTAGAAGTTAAAACAAAAATTAATAAATCGAAATAGATTCAATTGATTTTTACCCACTATAATTTAATGATTCTAAATTAGTGATTTTCAACTTTTTCTTTTCTTTTCAAGGCACTGTTTTAACGATTTCAAAATTCGGGTTCACATGAAGAAAAAAATGTAAAAGTTGTTTACTTATCTATAAAACACTGTGTAAAATAGTTTATAATAATAAGTTTGAATGCAGACTAAAATAATATAATATGTACTATAAAAATAACAGTACGTTTATTACTTTACTCGTAATAAAAAGCACAGCATAACAATTTTTACTATATACATTTTTAAAATTTGGCGTCACACGTTAGGTATTATGGTGTACACAAAAAATGCAGCCGCATAACAAAAAAAAAAAAAAAAAAAAAAAAACATGTACAAAACTATTTTTACAAGCATGGTTGGCATAGGCGCATTAAACAGATATTATTAATGAAAAAAACTGCTTATCAGTCAAATTACATTAAAATTCTTCCTTGTTATTTTCTTTAAATAATCTGTCGTTAAAGTAACACGACATGGACAGTGCCAATTCAGATGTCGATCCCATCACTTATAAATGGCCTAAAATTACACACAAGCCGCTTATGCGCATTTTCTTAATATTTGATTTCCGTTATGTATTATTATTATTATTAAAACTTTAATATTTTAAATTATTTATAGCAATTTCATTTTTCTAATTGCTTAAAAACGCTTTATGATTTAGAAACTTCTAATTAATTTATTCTTTCACTCATCCTATTGAACATTTCTAAAAGATTTTGCATTGTTATTAAGATAATTATTATTTAATTTTCACTTTAATCACACAAAACTACACACGCATATATATATAAATAGAAGGTATGATTCATTCTAGTGGTAAAGTTTCGAACATTTTTTATTTTTATTTTTGACTGAAAATACGAAACACATTTTCAAAAACGATTTAATAGATAACAGAATGTGATTTTGGAAGCAGACGATCTGTAAAAATACTTTTCGCACTTTGGGATTAGTCCACTAATTTGTTTAAAAGGCAGTCGGGTGGGGGAAATAAAGTACTGAAGGAGAAAAGAGGACAGGAGAAGCGAGTAAAAAGTGCTTTTTCTCTTCACCTTCCTCACTTTTCCTGTCGAGAGGTATTGTGGGGGTGGTGAGAGGGAGTGGATTTCCTCTCATTCATTTATTTCCGAGGCATTTTCCTGTGAGGAAACATAGCAAGCTGATGATTCGCGGCTCTAAATCAAACGTTTTGGCATTCTCTTCGTATAAGGAAAGCGCCTTCTGACGTCATCAAACCCTCTTCCTCCTGAAATAAAACTGCCATTCAATTTTCGATTCCTCTAGAAAAGGGTTGAATTAAGAAGCAGAATTCTTTTTTTCGAATTATAATGACTTCCCTCAAACGATTATTAACATGTGCTTATATATATATATATATATATATATATATATATATATATATATATATATATATATATATATATATACATATTACACATTGATTAAATTGAAATAAGAATGGATAATAAAACGGAAATTTATTTATTTATTTATTTTTATAAAATTTAAAATGCATGAATCATTTTACTAAAAAATTATTACTAACACTATTTTTATTAAAAAATAAAACTATAAGGGATATAAAATACAATTTATAATTACATTGAATTTGGTACTTGATTGGGGTTTTTCCTTTTTATTATGATAAAAGTAATACAAACATACAAATATTAAAAAAATATGCATAATTTATTTGTTAAAAAATATATCCATAGATTCTGAACCAAAAAAATTACACAACCCACTAATGAGTTTGTGAGACAGTTAAGCTTGATCAATTCATTCCTTTAGCATTTGTAAAAAGGATGCTTAAAATTATCAGAAAGTAGTGACTTTGAATCCCGTCCCAAGCAATGATCCGTCATATTCGCTAATGGCGTTAGGGCTCGTCAAATATGTCGAGGTCGCAATGTCTTCCATGTGAAAAATGATACCTTTAGCGAGGTCAAATCAAGTATTTAGGGGTGTTCTGTTTGATTCCTGCTTCTAAATTATGAAAACTCCCACCCGGCTGCCTCATTCTAAGGTAGAGCCCAATTCAGGAAGAGATACAAGGAAATACGCTGGTGTAACAATATATTACAAAAAATAAACGAGAAAATTTCTGACCATCCATCCCGATAAACATGTATGGAGAAGGCAAAAACGTAATAGTCATCACTTATTACAATGGCCTTCGGTCATTAGTGTACGCGGTGTCTAATCGTTCGTCTTCTATCGTCATAGTGGCTGATATCAAACCCGGAATCTTTCACGTTGAAAATCGCTAACTTAGCACTAAGCTGCGGTGAGCCTTCCCAAATGTACTTCACACCGCATAGTCAACACCGTAACATTTTAAGTGTGCTGTAAAGTTTTTTTTTTAATAAACACACCGGGTAAATTGTCTTCGCACAAGAATTTTATAGATTTGGCAAATTATGCGTTGCAAGGGATGAAACCGGGAATCCTCCCAAGCATCCACTGCAACACACAAGCATACAAAAGGCAAAAGCGAACATCCAACATGCATCTCCATTTGTTCAATAGTATCAGAAATCGAACCCAGGACCATCTGCACCGTACAACCACCAGCTTATTGTGAGCTTAATTCATTGTTTTAAACATATTATGAATTTAATAGAAATTATATTAAAGTCCTTTACGAGCCAGGGACGCTACTAACATTCAGTGAAACTCAACACAATAAGCAGCATACACTGGCGCAGATGTTTCGACAGCCCAGACAATAGCAATGTAGTGGTAGACTTCCCCAACGGAACTCGTTGAGCGTGGGGGTGTTGGTTCTAGGGTAACCTGCAATTTCTGCGAAACGTTTCTGGATTTGTAGA
The DNA here is from genome assembly GCA_030067965.1 of Latrodectus elegans. Taxonomy (NCBI): domain Eukaryota; kingdom Metazoa; phylum Arthropoda; class Arachnida; order Araneae; family Theridiidae; genus Latrodectus; species Latrodectus elegans. Next base: position 29,274,155 of record CM057819.1, on the reverse strand, counting down.
ACTCTCAGTTACCTTGAACCCCACAAGTTGATGGAAGAAGTTTCATAAACAATCTATATTGACATTGCAATTATTCATCGTGATTATTCCTATAAATTGTGAATAAATATTTAGTCTAGATTTAACAGTTAAAGTGAACCCAATTCCTTAACCGACCAAGCCTAATTTTTGTCTCAGCCCAACTAGTATGAATCCGTTACAAGGCCCTTTCCATCTGACGATCTACGAACCAACCGGTTATCGAACCCAGTATCTTCCGAGCTCAATCAAAGCCCTTTTCTCTGCGTACTGAAGTCCGATTGAATAATTGTAAACCTGCATCCAAACTTTAAAAAAAAAAAATCAAAATTCTACAAATTCAATAAAAATTGAAATTTTACAAATATTTTTATTAATTGATTTAATTAACTAATGAAAAAAAACATTTTTGAACGTCACGTCATAAAAATCATTAATCACAGCTATCTAATAATAAATAGCGGTAAATATTTTTTGTAGTGGTAAATATTTTTTGTAATATAAGTTGTTCTTCTTTTCGCTTTAATGTATTACATGAAATTAATAAAATAAGAGCCTAGTTATTTTTATTTAATTTTGTGCATTATTTACACTAGCAACGAAATTTGCAATTTTTTCAGTCGTCAAAATGAAATCAAGTTGCGATATTATGGGAAATTTATAATTGAAGTGCACGAATTTTAACGCAGCCATTGCTGGCAAAAAAAGTATATATTTTATTTTACATAAAATAATTCTAATTTTTAAATATTATTATTCAGGAAAACATTTCTTGCAAAGCAGAAAATGAATCCAAATGGTTCGATCACAAATATTTCGCCTTCTTGAAAAACTGAAGTCTCCCAAATCCAAAGCCATCATAACGATATTTTGAAACAAAGTACACGGCCAAATAATTTTCTTGACGTGATCGGATGACCTTCATGGAATTGCGAGGAAACTGGAATGATTTGACTGATCATTTTCTATTTTTCCATGAATAATTTACCAATTATTAGTTGAAAAAAATGTTTACGTCTGGAAAATTTTTACATTGTTGCCAGTTTTAATATTATAAGTGTATTAAAAACACAATGTATTCTAGAAAATACAAAAATTAAGCTGGCGAAACTTATTTTTTACAAAAGTACATTTATACTATCTCTTAAAGAGTTTTCTTCCATGCTGACAACTGAGTGTTTAATGTTTTGGCAGTCAGTTCTGTGGGGAATAGGTTCGATTCCAACCTTGGGTGTCGACTCCTGTAGTGATTATCTCTTACTTCAAGAATTATTACATATTTGAGGATATAATAGCTTTGACTTATATATAGCAGAAGAATGTTTCGATTTATTTATTCGTTCCTTTACCAGAATGGTTCTGTAAAAATAAGAATTACGACGAAATCTTTTAAATCTATGATTTCAATATTATTTCTTTATCGTATAGACATAAGATTATATAACAAGATGACATAATAAGATTTTCTTTATTTATTTGGCAACCAGGTATTTATGACGTCATTGAAATGGAAATCCATAAGAATTATGCAGAAATTTTACTTTGGCAACCGTAGTATTTACGTCATCGTGAGACGTCACAACACATCATGTTGTCAACATTTCTTCGTCTCCAAAAAAAAAATCAGAATTTGGCATGCTGGATTATACGACATCTGTGCCTAAAGTTTATATTGTTTTTATAATTTCTTTTTTAAATATTGTACGAGCTTTTTCTTTCAAATAAATAGTACAGCTATAACTATGTTTTTGTACAAAAACAAAACTGGCGCTTTTTTCAAACACTCCAGACTTATTTGTCTCAGATTAAGTTTCAAAACACAAATACTCGAATCTCAAATTATGCATTGCTTCTGAATAAATATAATAAACACTATTTTTCTGCAAATAAAAATTAATGTCTCACATCACAATAATTTTACATTAATAGAAATAAGCATTTTTTAGACTTCAAATTGAATGTATTCAACTATTGCTATTTAGTCTTTAAGTAAAATAGTTTCTTTGCAAACTAAACACAAATAATACACAAATCTGGATCTCAGGAAACAGATTTCATGTATCAAAACATAGTTATTACAATTATAAATACCGGAAAAAACTTTATTTCATAAAAAGAAGAAAAAAAAAACAGTCAAAGATATCAAAGTAGAAGCATCAAAAAAGCCTTAATCTTTTCAATTATTATGTTCATACACATTGCTTCGATTCAGGAGGATTCAAAAAATTTCCACACATAATAATATTATAATTTAAATATCTTGAATCCTGAATCGCATTTAACAATTGTCATATTTTAAGAATGATTTTACTTCAAAATTAATTGAAAAAGTAAAATATAGAAAATTAATTCATATCCAAAATTATTTATATATCATCCAATTTCCAGTTCGAAATTTTAATACAGGAAATATTACGACAACGATTTATTCTTTTCAATATATACAATCCAGAAAATTCAAAATTATTCTAGTTCATTTATGCACTTTCTAACTTATTATAAACAGCACCTGTTTTAGAATAGTTTCATTTTATAAATTATACTTCCAATTCAAATTACCATACAAAAATTGAGTCTAGGAATAACACAAGTCACAGATTAAATTTCATTTATAAAAAAATTGACTATTTGTTCAGTATTTAATACAAAATTTGAATTCTGAACAAATTTTAGGGACTGTATACAGTAAGAGTTATATTACACTCTCTGAATTTTCCTACTTTAATTTCTAAATCGGAAATCACTCTAAATCACTGAGAACACGTGTTTCCCAACCGCTGTTATTTATCTTGTTACGCTAGTATGTGGGATCAGCCAAATAATATTATTAATCTGAAAAAATTCGTTTTAATTTTACGAACCCAAGAACACAGACACTCACACACACACACACATAAAAAACACACAATTACATAACAAAAAACACATACAACCACAACAATCATAACCTACGAAATAACTGTTCTTTTACATTTCCTTTTGGAAATTTTGATTTCTATGGAAACCAAATGAATTAATTTTTTCTCTATTAAAGAAACACGATGCGTGAGTAAGACAGTACAATGTAAATGTATTAGATATGAGCTATCCTTTAATGAAGCGAACTGGTTCTTAAAAACAAACTCCGTGTAGGAAGCTAGCGACCAATGAATTACAAAAAACGGTATACTTGTATGCAGTTCTTCCTCTTTCCACCCACACCCACTTTTCCGCTCTGGCTCCACCAATCAGCGATCTCGAAACCGATCACCCTGTTCTTCACGAGACCGCTCAACCGGTCTGTAGAGAATCAGCAGTTGAATCCATTCTTCGCGTTCAGTTCGATTTTCAACTAGATTGCTTTTCCTAGCTCAGTCACTAGCTTGCTCCCCCGCGCTTTCTTCTTTTTGACTCGCTCTCTTTCGTTCCAGGCGGCAGAACAGTTCAACCGAATTAGTGGCAGCTGAATTCGCCATTTTCCTTTACTTGGAAATTCCACAGTTTTTGCAAGAACTGCTATCTTCATTAATAGGTAACTAATGATAACGCTGCAACCCTATTAAATTAATTTTGTCAAATTAAACTTTTTCAGTCCAATTTGATACGAAACAAACCTCCTCATAATCCTTTTTTTTTTCAAGACAAGTATTTGATTTATATGAGTATAAACTTGTAATTTTTATTGTGAATTTTAAATACAACATGTTTAATTAAACCTCAAATCAAATAAATAAATTAATAAAGTTTCAATTTTATTTTAATTTTTTATAAAATTAATTGTGTTTGTAGGTGAATAGTATTAAAGTTATATATTCTATAATCTTTATTATTAAGCCGAGACATTTAATGAATATTTTAATAATTTAATAAGTTTGAAATATAATAAAAAAAATTCTAGGTTTAAAAATAAAATAATAAAAAAATAATAATAAAAATAATTTAATAATAAAATAATTATTTTTGAAGCTTTGCTTCAGTTGCAAAAATAGTAATATTTAAAAAAAAAAAAAAAAAAAAAAAAAAAAACACTACCATTTTTTTTAGTTTGTAAAATTGAATAAGAATCGAAAATTATTTGAAAGTATTATAATTACTCTTTTAATTCATTTTTAAAAACATCTTTTTTAAAGAATAAGATTTTTCTACATAGATCACACATCATGTATTAAATTTCACTATTAAAATGCTGATATGTTTTATATTTTTGAAATTCCTTTTTTGCAAAAGAAAATTATCTTATGTAAATATTTTAAAATTTATGTTTGAGTTCTAATATTTCCCGTAATTTCTGTGCTAAAAATGCTCTAAGCATTTTGAGCATTCAGAATCAATTATAACTTTTAATGATTCAATTAAAATTACTCTTTTTTTATTTACGGTGCTTCGAAGACGTACCTTTTATGAAGTCTCCAGTTATTGATTTCAAAAGAAGTATGTTCTTTGGTTGATGCACCAAATAGTAATCAAAATGTCACTTCTGATTTCTAAGATTAAAAAAAAAAGCTTTTTATATTTATTTATTTTCTATCTTAATTGTAGGACAAAATGTCGCCACCACATTCAGGACGAATGTCTAGCAACATATGGAAATATTTTGAAAAAATGGACAAAAAGGGAAAATGTCTATATTGCAGTCAAGTAATATCGATTTCTTCTGGGACGAATTCCAACCTCAAGAGGCATTTGAAGGCCAAACATCCCACTTTGCCTTTTGAACACAACATCAGAAGTCGATCAAGATCACCATCTATTGTAGATGAGCCCTCGTCACAAGAAGATACTCCGATAAATCCTGGCATTTCCGACATGCCCACATCATCCGCTTCAATTCACCAAGCTCAAAGTAATCAATTGTCATCTAAGCTTCGTCTCATAGCTCCCTTAATTTCAACACAAGCAGCTAACCAGCATTTAATGAGCAAATATGTAAGTACCACTAAACCTATATACATAAATGAAAGCAAAATGGTAGATCTACGGTAGTTGAAAATGGTTTCAACAAAATATCATCCATTTTGCATTGTGAAAATGCTGAATGAAAAAAAAAAAAAGAAAAAAACTGATGTTTTGATTTACATAGTTCCCAAAGAATGTTAACCAAGTTCCTTTTAGCAATTTTTGTTAATAATTTATTAGAAAAAATTAGGAAAGAATTAGCTGAAATGTGACCAAATTGTCTTACTTTAAATGGATGGAAAAGCCAAAATATAATACTTTTTACTATATTCTTACAGTTCATTTTATAAATTTGAATACGCAGTTGAAATTATATTACGTAGAATGTTCCAGTTTTGATAAAAAAACAAACTGGACATTAAAATCTACATACAGGTTGCACATATAATACTCTATATAGACAGTAAAATTACAGCAATTGTAGCAAACAATGTTGCAAATATGAAATTAGAGCCACTTCACTTTTAAATGTACAATAGTTACTTTGTTTTGCTCACACTTTAAACTTGATTGTCTAAAATGTCATAAAATTATCAGATTGAAAAACAATCGATGAAATATGACAAAGTTATGTACCTTTTTCTTAAAAAAAGTTTTTATATCCTTTGATTAAAATGCTAGAGCACTGGTTGCCAAATTGATGGTTCACGAGAACATTTCGCTAGTTTCTAGAAAATTGGGGAACATACTTATTCATCACGTTATGTTTTAACAGTTATTACATAACTGAACTAATTATTACATAACTGGTTCAGTGAGTGATCGGTTTAAATCTGATCCTCAAAATATGAACAGTTTAGCCCATTTCTATTCTATATGCAATTAATAAACGTTATTTTTGTTATGAAAAAAGAGGGATACAATATTTTGTCATAAGAACTTTAAAATGTTATACTTTGGCACCAAATATTTTATATTCATTTAGAAACTGAATAATGAATATATTGCTTACATGAATAATTTTTATGTTATTTTAAATGAAATATGTTACCAAAATTTAGTAGAAAAGATTAAAAAAACTTTTAATTACTTTTTATTATTACAAAAAGTATAATCATATTTTAAGAATTTGTAATGAAGGGTTTAAAAGCTAAAGTTTGGTTAAAAAGCTTTAATTTTGAGTACATTCTTTATATTTTACCAAAAAATTTCTTAACTTAATTTCTCATTTTAAATGGGAATCTTGATTTTTGACTTTAGCTTTAAAAAGATTCATCCTTTTCTATCTACAATTCAAATAAATCGAGAAAAATGGTATTGATAACAAGTATGCCTAGTCATGAATAAAAAATTGCGTACCAAATAAATAAGCCTGTGTTTAATTTAATTTATTACATTGAATAAAGTTTAAAAATAGAAATTATTTTACATATTTTGCTAACATATTTTTTCCGTACGTTTCAAATTTAATTTTATTACAATTTTAAAATAAATATATTTTTAGTTTAGAATATTATTTGTGAATTTGATAAGTCAATTTTAGACTTCTTGATTTTTAGAATACCCTTCGCGCGCGCAAAGAATATAAAAATTATGAAGTAATTCTTAATATTGAAGAAAAAGAGAACTGTTATCTAAATTAATAATACTACGTTATTGATGTTGACTATAGCGCATGATTATTAATTTTGTCGAATAACTTGTTAATTACATAGTATACGTTATTTCATTCAATGCATTTCATTACAAGTAATACGGACCCCAATATGAAATGTTATGAATTTAAATCTTTACTATTAAAAATTAAAATCATTTTATATGTATTTATTTATTTTGAACAAGTGTTTAAGAAACACATAAGCTCTTTTTAAAGGAAAACGTACTTCGTGAATTAGGGGAAAAAATGTCAATTATTTAACACTTTTTTTTAGAATGTTAAAAATTGAGATGATGTTTTTAAAATAAAAAAAAATAATAATAAATAAATAAATAAAAACTTTAAAATATGCGCGAAAAAAGTATTTTAAAGTGCGATTAAATAATTACATATCGTGGCGAAACTGGTTGATATATCCTATTAGTTCCACCGATGCGTTGGTAAAATAAGAAATCTTTTTATTATTTAAATGAAATGTGTGTTTGTGTGAAAATATAATCAGATATTCGATGGTGAACTTCGCTTGTTTACTGCCTCTCGATGCGATTTGAAGGCAGACAGAAAATTCGTCGAAAAGTTGGATTTAAGACACCATCTCCGTATGATGTCGTTATCAATTATGTAAGGCGTAGATGAAACGTTATATGATATCATTGATATTTTAAACCAATGAGAATTATAAAGTGATGAAGCCATGGTCTCAACTGGAACGAAAGAAACAACCACTTTATGGTTAAAAGAGAGTCAATGTGTGAAAATTATACTTATTCCTTAGGCACAGATGCTGTATACTCCAGCACGCCAAATTCTGCATTATTTTGGAATTGAAGAAATGATGCCAAGATGACGTATTTTAATGTTTCGCGATGACGTAAATACTAGAGTTGGCAAAATAATTTTTTTTTACATAATTCTTATAGACCTCTATGACGCAATAAAAACCAGGTTGCCGGAAAAACAAGAAAATCCGCTTAAAAAAAAAAAAAAATGATTAACCTCAGAATTTGGCATTTTGGATTATACGTCATTTGTGCCATTCTTTATCTTCAAACAGAATGCTCACATACTAATTAGAATAAAATATATGAATGAAAGATATATTTTCATTCCATGATTTGACTGGCATTTATTATTATTTTTTTTTCCAGAAAGCTGAAGAAGTACATGTCGAAGCTAGTAAAGACACTGCACGTACTACTATGTCACATGACAGTGGCTTCCGAATTCCAACTGCAAACGAAAATCGTAAGTGGAAAAACGATACAGATTCTGATGACATGGTAGGCCATGAAATACAAATCAGAGAACGCTCGATTAACACTCTGGAAGATCCATACTACACATATGCATTGAACTTAGCCAATGAGCTGAGGAAATATGACGCCAAAACCTTGGCGCATGTCAAGAAAGCCATTGCGGATACTTTGTTTGAAGCTGACATGGGAAGATTGCCCGCCATCACCACTGAGTCATTTGCCAGTCACATGCACCCACACCAAGTGTACATGGAATCCCCTGGAACTTCAGACTCTCAGGATTACGGGTGCCCAACATCTTCTGGACCAATGAGTCCTGCCATTTCGAATTCAGTCTTACCCAATTGAAAATTCCTTATTAGGCCATGCTAGCCACAACCGCAAAACTAGGCAGAAATATTCACGGAATTTGCGGAAGGAATTTTTCCACAGATATTTTCTCGCTCATTTATTTCAGAAACAAGTAATAACAATTTATTTTAATTTTATTTTAATAGAATATAAATATAATTTTTTAAATTAAACTTGAAATAATTGTTATTAATTATTTTATGTTTTCAGGTATAATTTAACTACAGGTTTTCATACATTGTTTTAAAAATGTGAATAATCGTTCATGTCTTTACAAATTAAAGATTGTAATTTCTCCATGTACAAAATAAAAAATAAAAAAAAAGTGTTAAAAAAGGAAAATTTTAAATTTTGACATATATAGAAGGAACATTTCAATTAAATTTTTAATCCTCCTTTGATTGTTCAAATCAACACCTACTTTTTCGAAAAAACGAAAATATTTTCGTTGATCTATAAATGGACGATAACGGATTATGAGCTAAAATATCATTAATCTAAATTGATTAAAAATGCAATATATGGACAAAAATCTTAAACTTGATGATTGATCTAAATGATTGCATGAAACACCATTCAAATTATGTTAAATCCCTATGTTTTAGAAATGAAAAATAAAAAACTTAAAATTAAATAAAATTAGCATCTAATCTTTTGACGTACTTTGTGCTACACATGTCTTTTGTTTATGATTTATATTTCTTTAATGGACTGATTAAATTTTCACAAGTGTCCAATAAAGCTTTAGAAAATAAGATAAATGTAACAAAATTTATGAATAAGTTTTCTTCTCTTTAAGTTTGGCTTTATTTTTAAAATTCAATAATTAATATCTTATTTTAAACATCATTTATACAATTATATATATATATATATATCAATTTAGAATAATAAAAAAAATACTGTATAAACATAAAAGTTATTAAAAATTCGGAAGCTTAATTTCTTCAAATTTCAGAATATATAAATAAATCCGATAGAAAACTTCTTAGCAAATAAGACTTATAAAATATTTAAATTAAAATACTAAAGTAAAAATATTTGGATTTATTAGGTACTTTTTTCTCTACTTTAGTCATACTATTTAATTATGAGCATGTTAAAGTTTTATGAAGTTGCCAACATTATTAGAAGAATCATAGCAGAAAAAAGAAATCGATACATTTTGCATTTAATATGTGTGTAAATGTGAGAAAATGATAGCTTAGAGGAAAATATTTTTTTCGTATAGTAAAAATTGGAGTCATTGATCAGTCACTCAGAAATATTGCGAAGTTGACGTGAAACTTAACAACGACCCCGGATTTTTGTATGACGTAGGAAATAACTACACATTAAGAAGTAATAGAAAATTATTGAAATCTCGCCAGATAAAGCGATCAGTTTCGCCGTCGGGGCAACCGGCGAAAACAATCAGCTGGCAGAAGAGCTAAGTCTCACGTGACATAATGACGTCAATCGCACGGTATGACGTTGTTCTGACGTCAATTCCCGGAACATATCATATGTCGAGCAACATTTTGGAGATTTTGAAGGTTCGATGATAAACTCCTCCTTTTAACTACCAGGTTCTATCGGAATTCTCGAAATTATTTTTTTATTATACGTCAGAGGTCCCCCATAAGATGACAATTGCCCTTTTATTTTTCGATTTGATTGATTTTAGGGATTTGATTCTTGCTAAAACTGAAATTAAATTCAAAGGAAAGAACTCGTTAAACTTCGGAAACAACCAATCAATATAAATGTTCTAGAAACTTATTCGTGCACTTAAAATTATTCGAGTAAAAGTTTTATGAGTTAACAAATGAGAACGTGTCGCTTTCTATTCAGACTTTATGCATGATAACAAAAACTTACTCATTCTTTTTCTATTTTTGTTTCCTGCAAAAAAAAAGCGTAAAACAAGTTCTTGCGAGGTACAATCAATCGAGACAGCTGCTTTCGGAAAAGTTGTTCACCTTCATGCTTACTTGTTACCTTGATTGCATTATTATTTATTTAGTTATTATTATTGTTTTTAACTTTTCCTTTATGCTTAATCAGTATGTAACTGAAGTGGATTATTAACGATTCTCTGGCAACTTATGTGAAACACGTAATTCAAACACAGGAAAACAAAACAGTGTGCGAAACTTTCCTTAGAGGAAAAAGAAATTATATTCAAATATAAATATTTTGTCACAGAAAAGTATAAATATTGAGATTATGCTTGAAACTTACTTAATAAAAATAAGATTTATAATTGATTTTTATTAATTAAGTTAAGTTCAGAACCCAAAACCAGGAAGAACAAATTATTTTCCTTTAAAAACTATAATTAAAAAAAAAATTCGGTATTAATATTTTAATTTATTTGTAATATTTTAATATATTTAGTGAAATGTGAAATGTATGAGAAAAATATAAAATGACAAAAATTCATTTTAAGGTACAGTAATGGTCATTTTAAGGTACAACATTTTATTTTTATTTACATAAATAAAAGTATCGTGATTCTTTTTAGAAATTTAAAATTTATAAATAATAATAGTTGAAAATTAAAATGAAATATAGGCAAATAAATTTTTTAGAAATAATTTTCATTGACTTTTAATTACTTAATATTATTTAAATTGATTTTAATTAATTTTAAAATATAAAAATTGAATTTATAAGAATATAATAATAGATTAAAAGAAAATTAATTAACTTTTATTTATAATTCTTTTATGTTATTTTAGTTTATAATTATTGGGGATTTTTTAAATAAATTAAATATATACATGAGATCAACTCCTATTATTTAGAATATAAGATGTTAGCTCTTATAACAGGTATTGAAAAACAATGTTCGATAATATGTGGGCTTAATTTGACGATATTCTGACTACAGAAATAAAAATCAGTTAGAAAGATAAAACGAAAATTAATAAAAGGATAACAAATAAAAATATAACGCAACTAAAATGATTAAATAATTTTAATTGTTAATTCATCATTTGATTTGAAATTATTTTTTTACGTAAATTGAAAATATTTACTGTTTTATGAATTTAATTATTGGTTATTTATAAATTATATTAAAAAGCATAAAAATAATTATAAATATAATTATTTTTAATCACAAATTTAAGTTTAATTTATTTTGTTTTATTAATTTTATTTTGTTCCGTTAATTACTGCCTGAATATTTTTTCAGTGGGAATTTTATAAGAATTATATATATATATATACCTAGCACAAAAATTGAATACTTTAAAATAAATTTATAAAGCTCATTTATAAAATATTTTTTATACAGTGAACGTATCGCTTAATGAAATTTTTAATAGGAATTGAAAGCTGCAATATTAAAAAAAAACATTCAAAACATTATAGATATAAAAAGTACAAATCATTCTGAAACGAATGTATAAGAATTATTTTCTTTCTTTTTTTAATTTTATTTAAAGAAAGTTCTAAAATAAATCATATAATAGATTAATTTTAACTGATTTCAAATGTGAAGATTATAAAAATTTACAATACGAAATACAAAACTTTAAAAAAGAACAAAATTTTTTTATTAAATAAATGCTGAAGCACATAATTTGCGTCTATACAACAAAATGAACTGTCATTTAATTTATGGTTTCTTTTTGTACAACGAAGAGAATATTGCAATATTAACAAAACCTACAATTTATAAATTTTTAATAAATCTAAGCAAATTTTATTATAATGATACAAATCCCACTAATGAATGATTATCAACGATCATTTACAAATATTAATACGAACAATGTTAATGGTTAAAATCGATCTTAATATTAAAATATTTATCATTTTGTTCACAATTTAAAAATTTATAATAATCGCATCAAATTCAGCACGGATAATATTTATTTTCTCGCAGTTTTAAAAATTCTCCTTGCCATCTTAAAACGGAATTTTTTGTACATTGGAAATTTCAAGAGAAGTCAAAATGCATTTTCGCTATTGTTGTTTTCAAATGTAAATGACAAGTCTTAAATCGGATACTTTTCGTCAGTTTTGAAAAAAACTGTTTTCTCATAAAAAAAAAACTAGGGATTATTTTGCTAACCAATAATGAAGATGTAGCAAGAAAGTACGCTCCTCACTGGATCCGTGTTTTCACCCCCACACACACTTGGAAAATAATGCGTAAGCGCATCGCGCATCCCTGGTTTCACAGGTCACGCGAACGATGACCTTGAACTCGAAATTCCAAAAAATTCCTCAGGATTTTCCCTTTTCATTAATTACCATCGACAGGGAAATTTTTGTAGAAAACTCATATATTCAGGAATTCAGTCCATTAGAGCAGGACTCCTTAGTCAGTTCGAGGGGGTTGGAAGCGAGAAAAACAGGGTACCCGTAAAAGTGCAGCTCCCCCCTCTTTAACTTCATCCAGCAGTGGCAACAGCAGGACGCTGCTGGAATGTCCGTGGGCGTCGGACGCCCACGTCCCTTAACTGCGACCGCATTCTCAAAACAAAGACTCGCTTTCGTTCTGCCTCCCTATTTCATTTTCTACCACACTCGGCGCCCTTCGCATAGCTTCCCGACGATGAAATTCCCCGCAACATATAAGTTTTTTTTTTTTTTTTCAATATAAAATTTCTGTGGTTGTATCAAAAATAAATAATTATTGCATTAACAATTAAAAAAAACATACATTACAATCAAAAATATTTTAATGAACTGAATAAAACACAATACCAAAGAATATAAAATACAAATAATGCAAGGGAATACAAAATATATAGTTGACAGCAAAATATAATTTCATAAGCTCTTTTTTTTTTCAATTCTTCTTTCGATTAAAATTCATAACTATAGATTAATAATAACAAAAAATGAAGCATTATTCCTTGAGGTATCATAAAAAAACGAAAAATTACACGATATCAAAAAAGAAAGAAAACTAGTTAACAAAATAAGGACATTTATTTTCTTATTGGTTTTTTATTAGTTATTATTATTAATACTTTTATTTGTTTTCGTTAAATCTCAAACTTATACTGTTTAGAAAAATTTCATTCAACATTAATAAACAAAAGAAAATTTATATCTAAAAGTAATACAATAACATATCTTTGAGCATAAATTATTTTTACAGTATTTGTGAATTATTATCCATAAATAAACTAACTATTTCGTAAAACCAAAATTAATATCTATTATATAGTGCATGTAACATGCTTGTTTTCATATTCATAAGAAGGAAAAATGTTCAGTGTTCATGAAATAAAATGAAACAAACTTTTTTAACTGGCGAATGTGTAAAAAGTAATTAAATTAATAAAATCAAAAATATTTCCCCAATTTTTCGAGAAAGGGATGATATACACAAAATTTATAAATTATTGAAAAACCTTAGAATGGAATATATCGAAAACATTAATTTTATCGTTGAATTTCATGGTTGAAAATAATTCCTTCAGTTTCTTGTTTTACACCAGAAATGAAAGATACAATATTAATGGGGAAACGAAATTAGCAATGCCCATAATAGAAAAGAAAAACTTCCTTAATGAAAATTTCTCACCGTGTTATCAATTTAAAAAGATAAACGTTAGCTGGCGGGAAAAACAAACTTACATCTGCCTGAAGGTCACTAAATATTTTGAGCGAAAGCATGGGCGTCATTCCAAGGACCAAGTGAGATTCTTACTGCAAACGATACACACTCGTAGAAAACAAAATCTGCTTTTAAATTTATTAACGTAGTATATTTATCGTTTCCTTAAAGAAAGAATATAATAAATATCAAAATATAATTAAAAGGTTTTACTTAAAAAAGATTGTTTTTTGAAGATTTTATGACACTAAGAAAATCAGCTTGAAATAAATTTAAGTGTGAACAAAAATTCTTTTTGAATTAAAAAAGAATTATAAAATTTTAATGGTGGTATCCTATGGGATAAGTGTCTAGAGTAAGATTGGTGTTTTTATTTTTGTAGTCATACTGAGGCACTACTTTTTTTTTTTTTCCGAAATAAAATTTTAACAAGGATTTTCTTAAAATTCCAATTTTTGATAGATTTATCAACAGTAAAAAGACATTAAGTTTTCGAAAAATCGACTAGGTAAATTTTACGCTTCATAAATAAAATACTTTATTATAAAATAGCAAAGAATAAATCAAAAATATGATACAATTATGTATAAATAAAAAAGCACGTAAATAAAAATATGCAAACAAGATATTACTATAAAGATGAAAATATGTGAAGTAATTTTAAGATAAAATTGTGTTTTTCGAAATATTTTGAGTATTTTTAACTTCAATCACGTAGTTTGCAAAAAAATATAAAATTTCTTCAGGTAAATCGTGTATAAATACACACAACAAAATTAATTTCTTAATTAATTTGCAAAACATAATTTTTTGAAATAAATGAATTCTGTCAAATAGGAATCAATCAATCAACAATGGCACTACAACCCTGTGTGGGTCTTGGCCTTCTCAATGAGCTTATTCCATAAATAGGAATTAACTGGGATTAAATAGGGGGAAAAAATCAACAAATTAATTCGTAAGATGAAACGAATGAAATTTTTGATTATGAACAAACGTTTTAAATTTTGCAAATATTTAAATAATTGAGTTTTTCATAAAGGAAGAATTTTGTTCTAATAATTTTGATTACTAATATTAAAATTCATGTTTTAGATATAATATAAAAATATGTAACTGGTTTACATGTATGTCATGTTGTTATTTTATTTTCATACAGAATAATTGATTAAAAAATAAATTCTAAATGAAAATTTTCAATTCAACCATGTTTTAAAATTGAAACTTTTTGAAACATTTTAGTAAGATGTATTTCATAAGTAAGAAATTTCATTTCATAAAACTGGAAACCAGTAAAAATCATGAATAAATTCGCCTGACAGATATAAATGATTTAATTTTCTTCTAAATAAAAATATTTTATAGATAGAATTATTTGTCCATTAACAAAAATACAACTTTTTTAAATTGTTAATTACTTTAGAATATTATCTGTTGCGATATGGAATATTCCAAATTAAAGTAATTAATATAAATAAATAAATAATAACAAAAACAAAAATTTAAAAGAGAAAGAAAGAAAAATATGTGAAATTTAGAATACATTTTTTCTAATTAATTTTACATTTGTACACTAAATTGCCTAAATTCGATTTAAAGAAAAAAAAAAACTTTTTTATGTATGCATTTTTGAAACTAAATGAATTTCATTTCTTCTAGGCTTTTAAAATTCTTGAATAAATAAAATACATATATTCGATTTTAATGCAACAGAAAAGTTGTTCCTGATTCCAAGGGCAATCAACAATTAATTTGTTAAAATCACTGTGAAAACTTTGAAATTTAACTGAAAAAAAAATAGTGTATTCGATTTTAATGAAAGCATGCAACAAAAAATTATTTCCTGCTTCCATAGACAATTAATTTGTTAAAATTGCTGTTAAAATATTGCAAATAGTAAAATTCGCTAGGCAGAGAAGTTTTGAAGATTTTTACTATTTTTAAACATTTACAAGCATATAAATGATAGACCATTTCAGCCTTCAAAAATGTATCACAATGTTGCATAATTTTTGCAAAACATATTTTTTACGGTGCCCCTAGGATTTTACAAATTGCATAATAGTTCCAGATCCAAAAACATCCACAATGCGCATGCGTGCGCTACTGTGGGACACAAAAAGGTTTTCCCAAACTTCTAAGAGATCAATACTTTTCCTGGGCCAAATTCTCAGCTCAACATTGGAAGATCCAACCTACGCAATTAATTGCAATTTTCATTTTGGCAACTAAGATCATAACTAGCTAATTAAAAGCGAAGTAAACTGAAATTGAATGAGAATTATTTTGAAATTAAACAAAAATTTGCAATTTCATTTAATTTTATTACATTATTAAAATGTTTTAGCTATTTTCATTTTTTCCACTGGCTTGAAAATAAAGGAACATTTACTCAAAATATACTTCAATTAAGTTATAAATTGAAACATTATAAGTTCGCAAAAATACTATGTTACAAATACAGTTTAAAATTTATTTTAACAGCCAAATGCATAATAATGAATAAAATACTTTTATAAAGCAACAAAACTACGTACTTAATATATTGAAAAAGTATTTGTGAAAAATTTATGGAGTTTAAAAATACTTTTAAAAGATAGATAATAAAAAAAAAATTCTTACTTGTTTCTATGTAATAAAATTATTTTGTCTCGTGGAACTTTAAGTCTTTTCGCCAGAACGAGCTTTAAGTTGGTAACAGAACAGTGTGCAGGCAGGGTAACTTCCATGCGCCCCCCTGTAGTCGGCTGAACATAAAAAGTTCTGTTTTCAATTTCAGCCATTGGTAGGGTGAGCAAGCCTTCGGGAGCACCCCTTTGTCACAACCGAGTTGTTCTGCGGGACTAAAACGAATATTCAGAAAGACCGGCGTTCCTCCACGTTTTTTCCTCGTTACTCGGTCACCCGGCACCCACACACACCTCGTAGTATCGTGATTACGTCATGAGAGCTGTAGGGTTGCCGACTTCCAAACAATTACTGGACGACTGCCAAGTTCTGTTTCGCCAAAGCACTGGAAGATCTATGATGCCATGCAACAAAATGTAGAAATAAATAAAAAAAAACACCTAGATTGGATTTTTCTTATCCTTAGGAAGTGAAATTTTTCTGCGTTCCTGGCAGTCAATCAATTAATGTTATTAAGCGGGCTGTGGAGGCGGATGAACTTTTCGAATTTTAATTGGAATTTTGGTCGGAATTTCGAATGGTGGTATTTTGTTTTTCAATGTGGGCGTTGATAATTTTCTGTTGTGTCCTACGAAACATAATATGTCTTCGTGGTTAAAAAATAAATTGAGTAAATGGAAAATTCTTCTAATGTTCTTTAATAGTTTCTCATAGCCCAAACCATATAAACTACAAGGCAACTTACAAAATAAAAAACACAATAAAATTATCAATGTAAAACTACGATAAAATTATCGGAATTTGTCTTATCATATCTTATTTCCGAATCATATTTGTTTTTATTCTTGTAGTTAGCCTTAAAAAATTAACCAGATTAAATTTAAAGCAAATGTGATTCAGAGAAAATTCTGCAACAAAAGCTGGAATTGATGCTATTTACAAATTGTAGAATTTTATCATGGAAAAATAACAAAAAAGTTTATCAAAAAAATTATCATATTATTTCTACTTGATTTAGAAGCACAGGAGAAACTGTAATCTTTTATTTGTTTGAATTAGTGTTATTAACCCTAAATTTGAAAAAAAAATGTGATATTTCAAGCATTTTATAATAATTTGGAAAGTTATTAATTTATAGGTAAAATAAATCAGTAATGGAAACCGAAACACTAGCATCTATAGAATATTTAAATAATTTGCTTATAAATTTTGATAAAAGACAAAATTTGATTGCTTATTTAATTTTTTAAGCAAAAATGTATTAAATTGCTGTGTAAAACTGAGCGTGACAATTTAAGAATTGAATGATTTCAGAAAAAGTATTTTTAATGATATATCATTGATTTATAAGCATATTTCATGGAAAAAAATAATATAAATTATAAAATCTTTGATGATTACGTACAATAAATTTAGATCTAAGCAGCTTATGCTATAATAAGTGATTGATTTAAAACAATAAATTTAATTTAATATCCATGAAAAATCTCGAAGATAAACGTAATAAAACGACAAAATATTTACTTTATTTGAGCAGCATAATATCAAAAACACTCATTTATTTTTATAAACTGTACAAACAATTAATTCTATTGATAAATTTAAATAAGTTATGAATCAAAATTTCATTTGAGTAATAACTTAAACTAATAAATTTATAAATAAAGAATATCGAAATCATTTCTGAAAACTATTTAGATAATATATAATGGAATATTTTCTAAGTTATTTCTAAAATATTTTAATTTTATAACTCGATTCAGGAAAAATATAATTGAACTTCTGCAAATTGTTATTGATAAAAATTTTTGTTCATTACAATTGAGTTTTTTTTTCCTCAAATAATTTTTTGAATATTTACCCAGGAGTTAAACAAAAAATAAACTGCAATTTAAAAAAATTTAGTTGAATTTACATATACTAACCTAAAACGAAACATTTTTTAACTATTAACATAATATTAAAACTTTAATTATTACAATGTTTTTTCTTACAAAGAAAAATTATACTTGGAAATTAACATCGATATATTTCTGTGTGTATGTAGCAGATGTCCATGTTTAGAGAATCCATTTTAATATTCAACTAAGCTGAAAATATCTTAAAAAAATTTTGATTAATTTCAAAATACTTTTAATTATTAACTAATATTAGAACTTTAATTATTACAATGTGCTTTTTTTTACAGAAGAAAATTATGCATAGAAATTAGCATCGATTTATTTCCATGTATACAGAACAGATGTTCCATTGCTTATAGAATCAACTTCAATAATCAACTAAGCTGTAAATGTCTCAAAAAAAATAATTTTTAATAATCTTTTAAAACAAAAATTAATATTATATAATTTTTTGCAAATATTAATACAGTGAATAATAATAAACTAATTACTAACAGATTACGAATAAATAATAGTTAAATAAAACAAGAAATTTTACTCATCGGTGAAATGTTAATCCATGTAATTTTTTGTATCGTATATTTGTATGCACAAATATATAGATATATATATATGTTTGTACATATAAAAGATTATAGATTATATATATATATATATATATATATATATATATATATATATATATATATATATATATATATACACAGTTCAATAATATAAATATACTGTTCATATAAGATACAAGATCCCTTTTTTCACACACATTTTAAAATCAAATGAAAAAATATTACTGTTTAGAGTAGTAAAATGAAGACATAAAATAAGCGATAATTTTACAGCATGTGAAATAAATGCTTATCTTGTCTAACCATAATGGCTACTCTGTTACACAGTTGGAACTTATCCTTAATATGGAAACTTCTTTTCCTATAATCTTAGCCCTCTAATCCTTCCTAAGTAATAAGAATGATTTTTATCTAATAAAGTATAACTTAATATTTACATTATATAAAATTTAATATACATTAATTAAAATTTGTTATGAAGTCATTAGTTTTCTGTATCAAAATGATGTTTTGTCGTTGAAAATGAAAGCTATCTTTTCACTTTTATTTTTATTGTTAGTAAGATAATCGTAAATACTATAGCAATAATTTTCTTTTTTTTTTCCTCCAGATATTTGAAATTAAATCCTGACACGATAATAAACATTTTAATTTCAGACATAATGTGAGAATAATTTATTAAAACAATAAATGGGTGTTAAGTTAAAACCGACTTTAAAACCCTTTCGTGGGAAGATTATTTTCCACTTACAAGATCCTACAAAATTCGCCATTATAATATATTGACGTTGCTATTAGAACGGTGGGAACACAATTTCCCGCTTCAGTTTTGTGCAACCATCTGGTGTTCAATGGATAGAATGGAATTGACGGCAACTTTGGTTTCGAATGTTTGAAAGCTTTATTCGAGATTTGCCCCACAACATCTGTTTTGATATGACATTTGTACTGCTCAACGATTCTGCTGAAAACGTGAGTAAAAACTGTTTTTATTTCGTATATTTCTGCACATTTTGTGCCAGTAGCTATCTAATATTGTGAACAAAAGAAACAGAAATTTAGACCAGCTAACATTCCGTATAGATTAGCTCATCAGCTAATGGACGGATATTCCTTAAGAAAAAGGAAAGGACGCCCTGCTAGTTTCCAAGCAAGTGCATTTCCTGATGATGTGCGCTGAGCCAGTGTGGGAAATCATATGCTAAACTATAGACGCTGTAGTAAACGTAGCACAAAAAGAAAAGAAGAGGACACGCTGCATCTGTGCAGAATGTGATGTACCCTTGTGCATTTTAACACTCTTCTCATCTTTTCATGGCAAATAATCACCATTAAATTTAATTTTCTTTATGACTTAGGGAAGGGTACTTCTCACCCTGAAATGTAAATATAAAAATAAAATTCGGCAAAATAAAATGCGTTCTTAATCGTTAATAAAACAAAAGAACTGCGAGGAATTCAAAGGAAAAATAAATGGCCCACGCAAGGGCTAAGTGATTTTTTGTTTATTATTTTGTTGTGTGTTAATTAAAAATTTCCTTTTGGCATTAAAAGAAGACTTTCACATTAATTTGTTGTCTATTCATACACTGTACTTGTTCTTTTAAATTGATAATATATTTTTTGTGATTATTAACTGCTATCGTTTCAGGCTACTGAGAATAGATATGCGAAAAAAATTCTCAGTGCTGTCAAGAATGTTAAGGTTTGCTCGCCAGAGGAATTGGACAGATAATAATGAAATAATTTTTAATTTAAACTTAAAAAATTTTAAAAATCAAAATTTTTTTTATGTAATTTTATTTATTTTTTGTTATCTTTACAAACAATTCATATTTTGAATGTCTTCAAAATCTGCCAGATTTCGATTGATGATTTTTTATGTTTAACAGTCGGTGTTTTCCCTTCTGAGATTCCAAAAAGCTCTTCCATCTCCCTCTTTTGTCGTCAAACACATCTTCCGTTTCCTAGACCTTCATACTTTAGAAATGAAAGGCAATTTTTTAATTGTTCCGCTGCTTTATTTTTTACTTCTTTCATTGTAAAACGGAAGAGTATTTAACCTTTCAGATTTTAAAACTATGATCAGACGATCAATATGTTTGTTGATCGATCGATATTGATTAACAAAAAATATTTTTTGGAATATATAGTTAAAAAAAGAAAAGAAAAAAAAACTTTTCTCTCTCTTAAGATGTATTTTAGTGATGTTAGTGCAAATTAATTTCTTACTCCAAAGAACAGAATAAAGTAAATTTAAATGTATTTAACCATAAGTTGTTGTTTCTTTCGTTCCAATTGAGATTATGCTGACGCCCCTTTATTACAATTCTCATTGGTTTAAAATATAAATTACGTCAGATAACGCCTCATCGTATTGAAAAGTCGTCGTAAATCCGACTTGTGGACGCCTGCCTGCTTTCAAATCGCATTCTTCGAGAGGCAGCAAAGTATGGCGAAGTTCACCATCGAATGTATGAGTGTCGTCAGCGATGAGAAAAAATCCATTCATTATTTTTACCAGTAATAAAGAAGTACTTTTTTAATTATATTTTTTCCTTCTGTAAAAGTTTTCAAAGTCATGAAATTACCTATTGTTCTTAGTTTTTACTCTTAGTTTATTGTTCGTACTATTTTTCACAATTTACAATAATTAGTTTTCATACTTTCAAATCTTTAGCGATATTGCTTCCAAAATTGAATATGTTGAAAATGGAACAGAAGTAAAAGCAGAATGAAGAACACAAGTTTTTACTTTATGATTAGCTTAAATAGGCAAAGACGATAAAAAAATTTTTTCTAATTTTTGGAAATTTTTATTTGAAAGACTGAGGAAATTTTTTTTTATTTGGTTGAGGTGAAACTAGTAGAATATTTATATCATACTTATTTCATCATATGTTCATTGTGTGTATTTAATAAGAATTTTTAGTCTGAGAAGCTTTGATTGGCTTGTCTCTCTGCATTCTTTACTGCTCATAAGCCAATGAAAACATTAATCTACAACTGGAAGGGGCAGATTTCAAGCACGTGCCACAAACCAAGTGTTGTTGAATGGAAAGTTTGAGAAATATTTACCACTCAACAGTTAGCTCGAGTTACAGTACAAACAATTCGACAATGTAGTATGGAGTAGCATTTGACAATTGTCATTTTTCTAATTCACTAACTTAATCTATTCATTTCAATTATGAGTAAAATCACAGGACAACTATCATTGAGAAGATATTTTTCAATAAGTGGAACATACAAAGCAAAAATAACCTACATTTTAAAAAGAGTTAAAAAAAAAAAAAAAAAAAAAAACGAGGTATATAAATATTAAGCTCCTTAGTGACAAATTTATTTTTTCAATCAGAAGCAGTTTTCAATATGGGGGCATACTCAAATTCGAGACATGCAGTCACGTACTCGTTTTATTTGTAAGTGCAATCGAATTTCTCCTTTGTCCTTGGGACAAAT
Source organism: Latrodectus elegans (assembly GCA_030067965.1). Lineage (NCBI taxonomy): Eukaryota > Metazoa > Arthropoda > Arachnida > Araneae > Theridiidae > Latrodectus > Latrodectus elegans. The sequence goes on along the minus strand of CM057819.1, from coordinate 29,251,875 downwards.
TTTGCTATTTCTGTTTAAAAAAAAAAAACCTTTTCTTTTTCTGAAATGCAAAGCCAGTGTTTCCTTATCAGTTGACAATAATAAAAGTCTGTTCGTGCGATCTCTGCTTTGGATGAAATTTTTATCAGTATTTTTTGTGAAATGAGAATTACTGATGAAGCTGTAACAGGAATTGTTGTAACGCTTTTTATTAAACGAAGTATAAATTAAGTCCGTTGCAAACTTAATAATAAAATCATAGCGGAGAGGATTAGGTTAAAGTATTTTCATCTGGAATTTTAATGAATTATTTTTTATTATTTAATTAATTATTTTTTATTATTATTTTTTATATCTATATATATATATATATATTGGATAGACGAAACGAACAGAAAAACATGCTCTCGTGAAAGAGAGTATAATATATTTTAAGCTAACTTCCATAACTTCTTGAGATTTACGTGTTTACTATCCTAATGAAGAAAACAATATAGATAAATGATTAGTTAAATTACTGAAAAAAAAAGAAAGAGGAAAACAACATATTATGCCTTTATAATATTCAGAAGACTTAGAAAAGCAACTGAAGAAAACCGTTGCGCCATAATCATGCATATGCATGGAAATGAAAAGTACTGGTATAATAAATTGCAACAAAAAAAGAAAAAAGATACAAAAAATTAGCTGAAAAGAAATTTTTCGCGACTATGGAAAAAAAATGTAAAAATATATTTGAAGGTAACAATTATTATCAATTCCATTCTGTTTATCAGATGAAGAGTGAGTAGCTTAGGTGAGGAAGGAAGAAGTTCTTATAAATTTACAAATTTTTAAAGATTTATTTACAAATAAGATTATTTACAGTCATTTTTTACTTAACTCCTTCACACAATTTCTCTGCTCGATTACTTGTACATATCTCTTAACATGACATATTAATCATTGCCATCTAGTGGCCAATCTCATCGATTTTTAAGTAATATTACAGCTTGATATTAATACAATTTAGTAACATTAGGGGCCGTGGTAGCTTAGTGGTTAGGGCAATGGTCTTCCGTTCGGAAGAGTGGGGTTCGATTCCCAATACAGCCGAAGACCCACATAGTACATGCGATATACCTTGCTCGTTATATCTGTGAATCGAAAATACTGGGTCGGTCTTTGAGCAGTTACCATAGGTGCAATGGTCTGGAGAAAATTTCCTCCTCCTTCAGATCAATTTCAAAACTGAGGGAATGTATCCTCTGGTGGTGCCATCTATTGGAGGAATTAAAAAGAGCCAAGACGTACTTTCAACTTTGTGTGCTGTGATTAAACGAAAGACGCACCCTATTGATTTAAATTCGCATAGCCAAGGCATAGCGAGCTTGGCTTGTCCAAGTGTCACATGTAACATAAATTAAGTAACAGTAACATTTAAATCATTTATTTAGAAATTATTCACAATATGTGTATTATAATATATAATAATCTCAAATACCTTAGACTACTGCACAACTGAAAGTAAAACACGTGTCGGCAATAAATCATCGTAGTACAAGGTAGGAGGGAGTACCTTGTTTACATATTTCCGAGCTGAAAAACTAACACTCTAAAGGATATGCAGAGTCATACACTCACCTGTGCTGATTCCTGCTTGCAAGCTTTTAGATCAAAAAATGGTGGTTGATTGAAAAGAAAGCGTTATAGTAACCAAAATATATTGAGTTCTGTTGGAACCCAGACAAATATCCTTCGTGTTCGTTAATGGGTGCAGAGGAGCTCGTAAAATATGTTATGCTCGCAATGCCTTCCAAACGAAATGATACCTCCAAAAATGACACTCCTAATATTAGTGGTATTATGCCATGGCTAAATCTAGCTTCTTATTTACTAGAATCCACAGTATAATTTCAGAGTTTCGATAGCACTTCGTATTTCACTATACAAGATGTCATTATTCTCAAACGTGCAACAAGGCAATTGTCTGAACACTTGGAATGCAAAAAAAAAAAAAAAAAAAAAAAAAATTGTCTGCAACGAGATGTTCCTGACTGAATTTGAAGTAATTCTGGTGAATTTTTCTATTCATACCTAAGAATGTCTAGCATCATTCTCTAAAGGGAATCGAGACTTGAGGATTTGTTGATAAACAGCATGTAACTAAAATCGCTTTGCTTCCGTGTTCAGCAGCCCACCTTCTTTGCTCCCCATATCATTTTGAAGTCAATAGAACGCATTATGAAGACCAACTTGATAAAATCTGTTTTGAATTACTTAGCTTCACCCCATTTATTTATTGGTAGAAGAAACTGCATTTGTGATTAAATTATTTCTTGTGCCGACTATAGCTGTTAGCAGAAAATATCAGTCTCCTGCACGTGAACGTTTTGGACGATGTCTAATATTCCCTGTCCTTAGAAATCAAGCCCAAAGCTTTGTAATGTCATTCCTTCCTATTCAAACAACATCCGCTCCACTATTAGTCTAGTTTTAAATCTCTTGCTTGTGTGCCGAATCATAGTATTTGGTATACATGATTATAGTATTTGTTCTGCATTCTCACTAAACCGGAAGAAAACAAAATGATGGCGTTTGTAAAGAAAACCACGAGAATTTTTGGTGCTGTCAACGAAACAACAGGTAGTGTACACTTTATAATTTAGATATTTATGAAAAATTCTATATACAACCAGATATATTTCATATCATTAAAATAAAGAACATTTGGTGGCTATGTCACCCCTACAGATCTGATGCCAGCAAACCAACCAAAAAAAGTAGCTTTTTATCAGGTGAATCCCACCACACATTAGGTGGCTAGACAGCATTGAAAAAAACTTCCCAAGTGATCGGTACTGAAAGATAAAGAACAATGATGTGTAAGAGTGCAAAATGGCGAAACCTTGAGAAAGCCTTAGGCTGTCCTGGACAGTCGCTGAAGAAGAAGGCATTTTGCTAAATCACGTACTCAATCTGAACATACTCAAATCACCTTTTCGAAAAACAATAGTGGAATATTTTACTTTTATGATTGAAGCAAAACAGAATTAATTTTTGAAAATTTTATTATATCATATAAAGATTCTAAATTCTTTTGTGGTTACGATAATGCTTTTCCTAAATTTTTTTATATTGTAAAAACAATTTAAAGATGAATTTCCTTCCTTTGTTTTATGAGCTTAAGGAATGTTAAAAAGTTCGTGGTTGCAATGCCATCCATGTAAACGTATAATTCTAGAGGAGATAGGTCAACTACGGCGAAGACTTCTCCTTGGTCCGTGCTTCTAAATTGCAATATCACCCACCCTACCTCCGTCCTCCTAAATGATGAAGCCCAACTTTATGCTAGCTGCAGGTAAGTATGTTGGTGCAGCAACAAATCTTAACTTTAAAATGGTTTATTAGGCTTTATATATATATAGTCATTGTTATGAATATTGGTATTCATCCATGTGCATGAAAATATGCAACTGCTTGTAATTACATTTTAATTTATAAAGTGTAGCATATACGGAACTAGGTGTACTTCCATCATTACAATATGACCTTTAGACCATATATAGGGGATTAAACATCATGTCATTTTCGTTTATTTAACCATATCATGAAAAAACAAAACTTAAGCAGATATTAGTGGAAGAATACTTTATCTATCCCCAATTTTAGGGGAGTACACAGAAATTTTACTTCTTTGAATTTTGTAGATTTGAATTTACTATAAAGTTGCTTATTTATATTTCTATCTTGATCTTTTTTATACTCTCTAAAGCTGACTCTATAATGTGGGGTTCTACGAAAATATTTAGGGGTACTACTTGACAAATTTTATTTAATTAAAAGAAATAAGAATGGTGTTTAATATATTCCTATTTCCCGCAGAAAGTTTACGATCGACTCCCAAAATATACGTATTTTTTGTGCACAATACCTGTGTATGAACCTTTCTAATCTGGGACAGGACATGGATCGTGACCATCTACCATATTGTAAGGCATTTTTGAAACGCTCAATTGTGGACCGCTACTGGGAATACATACATAGACTTTTAGATACATAGACTATTGTTACAGCTGCTTTATTTTTTCATTTCTCTTGTTATTTGTATTTTTGCTGTAATTGTTTTTTTTATCTGTGCCATTGGAAATAAAAAAAAATACCTGTGAATGGATGTTTAACAGGGATCTAATTTCTGATCCTACCAATAGATAGCCATAGTGGCATAGTGCAAAATTTTTTGGGGGTTACTGCTTTGGCGATTGTCTATGTCCCTTGGCATCTTATAAATGCACAAGTTGATCCATGCAAAAGAAAATTTTTTTTTTTGTTTCCATCATAATCATTAACTTGTGAGCTTTGCATTTTCCTAAATGACATACTGACAATATATAAAACAAAATAAGAAACTGTGGATTGTTGAAAAACCTAAGCAAAAACTGAGCCTTTTCACACCATTTCTAGTAGAAATATATGGGCGGAAGTATACACCGGAAGACTGGCAAGAGGGCTAGTTTGTTTGTAAATAAAAGGTAGGGGAGTATTACCGGCCCCAGCACATCATCCACGTTACGTTGGACTGTCATTATGCCGTGAATACGAACTAGAGGTGACCTGGAATCGTATTCAATAGCGTCCCAAACCATGATGCCACATTGTCGCGTGGTGGTGCGTTTCACAATTGCTGTTGGACTATTCTCCACGTCGATGACCCACTTGTACGCGGCGACTATCTCTGAAGAAACAGAAGTGTGACTCACCTCAAAAGACAATCCTTTGGCACTCTATCGTCCACATCGCTCCAATCCGCCACCATTCCAGATGCTAGTGTCTATGCTGTGGGGTCAATAGCAGTGTTCTTAATGGACACCATGGGCGCAGACCATTAGCAACCAATCGACGCTAAATGGTTCTGTTCGATATTGGAGCATCTAGGGTGTCTTTCCTATGTTTCAGAATTTCGATAGATGAGCTTCGCGGGGCCACCACCGGCTCCCATAGTTCGTATAGATGCAAGTGTGCTGACGTCACTTTGACAACGCCGGCAAATCGCAAACGTTTCGCATTTCCTTGTTACAACCACTTTCGCCCAAGCCGGATCGTCCAGGTGTATGTCAACTGCGATTTGCTATAAGAGCCTACTTGCCCTTCTCATTTCGATCTCCATACCTCTTGTAAACTCGCCTGTCTGCTGGAACTGACTCTTAAGATGATGGCCTGACATTCTCTGAAATTACAGGCGTTCTTTGCGACAAAAACTTTCAACGATTATCTTCCCAGTAGCAATAACGGTGCGAATAATGCTGACTCTGCTGATTCCTCACCTTATATCTTATCCTAGGTACGCTTGAGAGTTACGCATTTAACTTCTTTTGCATAATGCGGTAAGGTGCGCTTACCCTGAAATTTTTCTAACCTCGCCTTCTTGGTGTTGCATTTTCAATGTCAGGCAGTGTATTTTTGCCGTATATGATAAAGTTCTGTATCATATTTTAAAATGTTTTTATCAGCAAAATCACTTATATTTATTAGGAAAAATAAATTAAGAAATCTTGATTTTAAAAAATCAGAAATAAAATGCAACCCATCTTAAGTCTTGATTCATGATAATTTTCTGATTAATTGAAAATAGTATTTTGATTTTTCTTGATTCATTTTAATTTCTTATAATTCAGATATTTTCGTGTGTAATACTTTTATTAATTATCGCAGTTTCAATTCATTAGAAAGTTTTGTTTCTTTTTACAAACAACCACCAGAACATACTGTTAAAAATTTAAAAACGTTAATTGTATATATGTCTTAAAATATCTTATACAGATCTGAAATACTCAGATTTTTGGCAAAAATTGGGCCATTTAAGCGTATTTTACATTAAAAATGGTATCTCTAATGATTTGGCGAAATGGTGATCTTTTGTCAAGATCTTTGTTGCCTTGGCAAGAAATAAATATTTCAAGTAAATTCTATCACCGAAGCCCTAGAATCAATATTAAGCGAGTTTAGAACCTAGAGAAACTTGGCAGACTCTGAAATTTTCTCGCCAAGTCAGGTATATATACTACTTCCGGCACAGAAGGGTAGTGAAAACGATCAGTCTTTAATTCTATTTTGTTGCTGTTGTTGCATGCCCTCGAGGTCAGCAGCGCTAAACCAGGTTATTGAGCGCGTACACCTTAAAAACACCAGCAACATAAATGGATTCTCCATCGGATTTCTCCAGGAGAGACCAAGATATTGAAGAATATGTTCAGGAGAGGCCTGTTCACTTAAGCACTTTGAGCAAATTTCGAATTTCTTCGTACCCTAGACGAATTTCAAGTTATTAAGCTGGTCACTTCTGAAATGGGCAATAGCCGTTTTCTCTTGTCTATTAAGACCAGTAGCCAGGGAAGCACCTGGACTCGCGCAGTGGTACCAAAGATGCTCAGTAGGGATAATCGAAGTGGTTTCATTCTCGTGTTTAATCTTTGAGTTAATCTCCTGAAATGTGAGAGGTGCCGACGGCGCACCGTCCTCAGTCACATCAGCTTTGGTCAAAGTCTCCACAATCTTATTCCCCTCGAGATCCACGTGGAAAGGAATAGACCGTAGGTGAATATGATGCGATACGGAGAACCGTTTTAACATTTGTAGTATTGAAATCCCAGTCCTGTCCCTCACTTATTGCCATCTGTCCAAATGCTGCATTACACTTTTACTATCAGATAAAATTTAAATCTCAGCTCCATGATGAAGTGAATTCAGGGAGCTCAGGGCTTTCTTTATGGCAATAAGCTCACTACGGAACACAGAGCAATAATCAGGATTTCTCTTTTTCAGCATTAAGTCACTATATTGCTGTTTGATATAAATTCTGATGCCAGTACGATTGAATCCATCTTTACTGCCATCTGTATAAACCTGTATGACATCTCTGGATATTTCTCCAATTCTCTCAAGGGACACTTGCCGCAGAAAATCGGGAATATCAGATCGTTTCTTTAAATGAACCGGCAATTGCGGATGGAAAATAACACTATCTAGATTGTCCGATGGGTCAAGACATAGGTTCAGGTGATGTTGTTCCATGGCATCTTTAGCTATGTTCAGATTGGCTATTTGGCAGAAGGAGCTATTTCTCTTGTGTCTCTGACTATAACGCCAACTCCTAAAATAAGTTCAGGTGCGATTATGAGAACCCAGAGCACTAAGTTTATTATAATATTTAGTTAGGTATGAGAGTCTCCTTGGGCTAAGCGACTGAAGACCTACCTGAAAAAGTACTGTGTCTTTGGGACAGGAATTTCTCAAACCGGTGATGATCCGAGCTGCGCTGAGCTGGACTTTTTCTAGTTTCTGGAGATTGAATGCTATTTTAGTGCATAGAGGCTGTTGTCTGTCTGAGGTATTAGAGACTTCTGTGACTGGAAGCTATTTATTGTAGTATTCGCTGAATTTTAACTGTGTAATCGTGATTGATTTCTACATTTAAAGTTTCTTGTATCTTGTTGTGAATTTGCTAAAAATAAAAGTCTTGTAACTTTTAAGAGATTGTTTAATCGATTTTCAACAAAACCGAAACCTGAGGCACGGTACAATATTATCCTTTTTATTTTTGATATATTTCCAGAGATTTTTTTCTATCGAATATTTTTGTTTCATTTCATAGTATTAAAAATTTTCAATGTCATCATTATAACTAGAATCTCCCAATTCTTATACATTTATTAATAATAAAAAAAATTAAATTCCATATCTTTATTTTATTTCCTTTTTTTAGACTCCAATGCTCTAGTTTCTTATATGGAACCTCATTAAATTTTTTTCTTACAAATTTACTGGATTAATTTTTTAAATTAGAAGTGTCAGTTACAACTGATGCTCCTAGTACTTTTTCTTTCCTTTTGTGATATAATCTTCGCCAGTTCATTTATTTAAAATTAATAACTTTAATAAAGGATATATATTTACTGGAGTTTTTTTTTTTGTTAAAATTTATTAGTTCTCCTCTGTTATCTGTAACTTACATTCACATTCCATGGTATGAGATGTAACAGAAAAACATTCAATATTGATATTTATCATATCGATTTTTTTATTTTAGAATAATTTGAAGTCATTAGAATATAATCGATTTAGAAATATATCGAATAATATATATATATATATATATATATATATATATATATATATATAAATAAATATATATATAATATATATATATATAAATAAAGATATATATATATATATACATATACACACACACACACACACACATATATATATATATATATATATATATATATACATATACATATATATATATATATCAAATGATAATATATCGAATTTTTTTTTATTTTTTATTTATTTATTTATTTTTTACTTTTAGAATAATTCAAAATTTTAAATAAATTAATTTCCTTGTGGATGAAACTGAATGATATTTGTACATTTTATTATATCACGATGAATATAAGCATTATAATTTCTATGAATCTGTAGATTTAGATTAAGTTTATATTTGTGGTAGGGTGATTCCAAAAAGACCTAGCACGGCGATCATAAAGCTATGGTACTGTAACCCAAATGAAATCCTTCATTTGAAGAAACCAGCGGCTGAAGCAGAATTCATCAGACATTTACGAAGGATATCCTGTAGCATATAAGGTTCAATTAAATGCTGACCCGTGTGTTCACGTCTATGAGCAGAAAAGGTTTCACATTCACATAGTATGTGTAATGAAGTTTCCTCCAAATATGGTCAACCCCTGCTACTAGCATCGTTCTAATATTCCTATTATGGTGATTAGGTGACTCTTAAGGTGGCATAGGTTTCTATGAGCAACATCAACTATGTATCTATCATTTTATCCAAAACTTCTATATATCTTTGCATCAATTTTTTCGAGTTCACCAATTATGGGACTCAAAATCAGATATTTGTGTTTTTCATAGAGCAGTTATTAAAGAATAAAGAAAAATAGCACTTTTGGCTTGGTTGATTCAAATAATTTACCGGCAAAAATGCTTAGCTTAAAAAAAAAAAAACATTGACTTTTCGGTTGATTTTAATGGAGTCGATTTCCACGCGAATCTTCCTTCCCAAGTGAGCAAGAATTTCGATGCTTCAGCTCATTTGAAACAACTTGCTCTTGAAATCACTTATAACATCCCTGGTTTCCATAATATACACAGACGGAAATAAAGATGAACGTGACTCCCCAGGAAGTGTAATTTATATCTTATTCTAAGAATGTACCACATAATATAAGTAAGAGAAATCCAGAGAGTTGTTCAGTCTTCTGAGATGAGCTGAAGGTCGGTGATGTTGGACTCGATTCGTTTGTGTCCTCTACCAGCTCGTTTGCATTATTGATCCTATCTGGTAGTCGAAGTACATTTCTAGTTATAATTAAGGGCGTTATAATATAGGAAACAATTATTAACCATCTGGGGTATTTTTTTTTCTTTCGTGAGGTACTCTTCCAATGGATACCTTCCCCTGTTGTACATGGAAATGAAATAGTAGATATTTTGGCAAAAGCGGATGCTGATGGGCAGGTAGACCCATTTGAGTCATTGATTCATTTGGAGCTGATCTCAAGTGCTAAAAAAGCTGTTAGTTCTTCTTCGACTATCCCATCTGTTCACCAATGGTACCAGGAAAAGTTGGAGACGCGTTATCACTCAAGTGTTATAGGCGCTGCCAGACAATCATCACCAGGCTTATTAGTGGACATGATAGATCTATTTTTATGGAAAAAGATTTTCCTAAAATATTTGAAGTGTTCTGATCATTAGGACACTCCTGACCATATTTTAAATTGTCTAAAGCTTTCTAGAAATGATCTTTTCACAAGACTAATTTTAGTGTTAGATTTTCTTAAAGTGACAAATTTCATAGATCTGATTTAGCCTTGCTAAACACCGAAGATATCCAACAACAACAACACTTTTTTTTTTAAATGATATAACATTGTAATTATATACAGATATTGCAATTTCATTATCGCTACATCTATCTTCTTGTTTAGAGTTACATACATTTTTGCTTGCATGGTATAAAATAAATGTTATTAGCTAGTGCAATTTGAAAAACAGAGTTTAAAAAGATAAACTAAGTTCTGGAACAATATTGTATTATTCAAGAGCTCATTTGTGTGAGTATAATTTTGAATTATAATATACAGGTATATTTTTTTACTTTTGTAAACTAAAATGCAAAACACTTAAAATATTCCGTTTTATTTATATAATTGATAATAAAATTTAACAATCCACAAATATTCAATAATTTGCTTCAAATGGTAAAATTTTGTAATTATATTTTCCTTTATTAACTATACAAATTCCATCAGTGTTCATCATGCATCTTCAGTATACATCCTTTTACAGTTTTGCTGTAAATGCTAAAATTTTTAAATTATAAATATTGTCATTTTATTAACTGGAATATCCATCTTCTTGTAAACAGTTTCATATATTTTTGCTTCAAAACCTAAAATTTTGTGAATGTAAGTATTATATTTTTTCTATAAGCTGTATCAGTTGTATCTACATTTTCGTTTAAAATTTTATGTATTTTTATAGATTGTTATTTTATATATTTTTGCTTTAATTCTAAGTTTTTGTGATCACACAATAAATTGTTTAAAATACTATTTGCTTGTGTGTGTTTGTGTTTGTGTGTGTGTATGGTTATTCAATATATTTTTATTTTAAATCCTGAATTTTAGTAACTAATATTGTTATTTCATTAACTGTATATTAGTTATATGGCTAATCAACCTGCCCCTCTGAGTTTCAAGAGTTCCTTATATTTTTGGTTTAAATCCAAAATTTTTGTGAATATAAATATTATCAGCTATAATAGCTACATATCTGTCCTTTTTTGCTAAGAGTTCCATATATTTTTTATTTCGAATCCTAATATTATATGAATATAAATATTATCTTTTCCATTAGCTATATCTGATGTATGTCTTCTCTCTTGTTTAAAATTCCATAGTTTTATATACTACAATTCCACATATTTTTAACTTAAATATTAAATTTTTGTGATAATAAATGCTGTTATTTCATTCGCTATAATAGCTACATATCTGTCCTTTCGTCAAGAATTCCATATAATTTTTCTTCGAATCCTAAGGCTCAGTGAATGTAAACATCTTTTCCATTAGCTAGATCAGTTATTTATCTACGCTTTTGTAAAGAGTTCGCTACATATTCCTATAAAATTTAAAATAGTTGCAACAATAAATATTGCTATTTTATTCTCTAAATTAGCAGTTATAGATCTATCTCCTTTCACGATTTATAATTTTCTTTCATAATTTAATTGCAAATCTTTTTTCTTCGATAAAAATAAAAGATCTTGATTTGATCGTTTGAATATGCAATATATTAAGTATGATTTTTATATAGAAATGAAATATAATTTTCAGACTTTAATTTAAAGAGAAAGTTAAACCTTTTTTAAGATTTTTGGAATAATAAAAATATACTTTTCACTATTGAAATTTGAAAACTTAAAATATTTCTCCGAAATAATATTCCATGAAATATGTATAGTTTATCTTTGAATTTCTTTAAAAAAAAATGATTCAGAAAATTCAATAATGAAATATTAAAAGTATTTTTATATAGAGCCTAAAATAAGGTAAAGGATTTATAAAAAACAGTTATTTTATAGAATTTTCTTGTTTCTTGAATTAATATCACAATAGATGATTTTCCTTTATTTTTTACACATACGCATTTCATACAGTAATATTAATATGTAACTGATACTCTGACTGCTGTTAAAAACTCTCATTACAGTAATTTTTTTTATTTGTGAAGTGTGTACGTAATTCTCCTAATTTCTAGAAAGTAAAAATATTTTTCAATTCGTATATTGTCGTATTATGTCTTATTACAAAATCAATATTTCGTTTTTCTAGTTTATTAAATTATTCGTTTATAGTTAATTATTGTTTATTATCGATTTTGTTTATTTATTAAATATTTCGTTATAATTAACATCAAATGTTATGTAAATTAAAAATAAGATATTTCAAGCTTTTTCTTTGTCAAAAAGGCTCACGTATGTTTTTTAATTTTTTATTTTAATGAAAAGAAAATAATATTCTTGTTTTTCACAGTTTGCGTTTTCACATCAAAAATTAAAAAACCTGAGGTTGTGGTATTATTTTCCAAAAAAATCATTTTATTTAAATAAAAAATAATGCATTTTGTTAATTATTTTGCCTTTATTATTTGCTAAATTATTACTACTAAAAGCAAAGATCAAATAAATTTGTGTCCAAAATGTAAAATTCCAAATTTATTTTGTCAGTTATCCAAAAAGCGTCGAAGAGATTGTAACCAATTTGAATCAATAAAAAAGTTATCAAAATATTCATAAATTACAAAGTTGATGTAATACCTTCTCTAATTTAAAGAAATTTGTAGAAAAATTTAATTGAATCAGTTCTTTGAAACTCTTTTATTTTAATTTAAAATAACAGAATAAAATAAGTTGTGCTTACCTACAAGTACATTTAATTTCGTAAGGACTTTTATCATTTGGATAAAAAAAAAACTTCCAAAATAAACATATTCTAAAATAGTTATATGCTTTTAAAATTTAATTATGTAAAAAATTTAATTATAAAAATATTTATATGCTTTTAAAATTTAATCATGTAAAAATTTAATTATATACTTTTCAATTTTAGTTATAATCATATTACAACAAAATAAATCGCTTGTATTCGTTAAAGAATCTATGATATTTTTTTATTTTTTCTATCAACTCAGATATTTTAAACTGACTACTGAAAGCATTATTTTGACTAAGGGTGTTATAAATTAATTACATAAATTTAAAGTTTATAAATTTTTGTAATTCACTTTCCAAAACCATTTATGTATTTCATAACTTAATTTAAGCATTCAATTGAGTTACCATTAAATTTTATTAAATCCGGTTCTTTTACATTATTTCTTTTTGCATTTATATAATAATTTTTAATCATATCGCTTTATATAGTAACTAAATGCAGTTCCCCATATTTGTAATTTATAAATTTTATTGTATTTAAATAAATCCTCCTTGGCGATCCAAATAAATCCTCCTTGGCGATTAGTCTTTGCTAGCCATAAAGTGGATATTATGTATTGTTTTCTTCATTTTGCTTTTGTGTGCTTATATTTACAACGTGTTCAATTTTGAAAACAATATTTCTTAAGAAAAAAAATTGAAAAATGAAAATTTGAAAACTGATTTTTAGAACAATAGGTAATTCTCATGATTTAAAAAACTTTCATAAACGGAAAAAATTATAATTAAAAATTACTTCTTATTTACTGGTATAAAAAAATCATGAATAGATTTTTTCTCTTCTCCGACGACACTCAGACATTCGATGGGAACTTCGCCTTGTTAGCTGCCGTTCAACGAATGCGACTTGAAGACTGGCATCAAATTCATCGACGAGTTGGATTTATGACACCGTCTCAATATGATATGACGTAGAAGAAACGTTATCTGACATCATGGATATTTTAAACCAATGAAAATTGTAATAAAATGTCATAATCGTAATCTTAATTGGAACGTAAGAAACAACCACTTTATGATTTAAGGGGGGAGGGAAGAATTTTTTCACAAAACACATATCTATTGAAATTAATCATAAATGCCATCCTGCATGTCTATGTGATGCATTAATATCATTATATAATCCTTAAAATCTTTAAAACTATAGATAGTTTCACAAGTATCATATCTAAGAACATTTTTATTTAACGAATGAATTCGAATAATAAAAAAGTTATACAATTTTAAATTAAAATTATAAGTGCAACAGTTTTATCTCAAAAAGTTTCAGTCTTGGAAGAAATTTATAAAAGAAATCAAATATGCACAATGTTTTCAAGAGAGAAAGTTGCATAAACACAACATTTTCTATAATGCCATTTGTTTTAGGACATTCCACTTGATTAGCTCTACGAAGAAAGGAAATAACAGTAACTCCTATAAAGGGTTACTCTGTGGGTGTGATATCGATTCCTCGAAAGTGGGTGGATATCTGTGATTTAGAAGCAGGGAGACTTCAGAAGTATCATTTCACATAGAGGACATTGCGGTTATAGCAAACTTTAGGTGCACCAGACGTTACAGGTGAAAACGACGGAAATTCGGTTGTATCGGGATTTGAGATAACTACCTTCCAATGCGTTAAGATCAGCAATACATGAAATGTACCTAGTTAACAAAATGAAACTATTAATTGTAACCAAATTATGTAAGCTTTATTAATAAATCACCACAAAATATAAAGGAAATTGCAAAAACACAAAACAATTAAAAAGTTTCTTGAGTATATCAAATTTTTAAAATTATACATTCCCAGTGTGATGGACGTTCCTGCTTACTTGAAATAAAATCCCAATAAATATTGTAAAAGCCTGATAAAATCATAAATATTATCCCAATAAATAGCAAATTAACTAAAATACGCACATGGTTAAGATTTAAGATCATAGCTGTCTTAGAAAAACAACAAATTAGAAAATAAAAAATTCCTTAATAACCCAACTAATATATTGAACTCATTGCGTCCGTAAGTCCACCTTTAAATGCTTGAACTGCTACACATATGCGACACACAGAATAGTGAAACATTAGAAAAGTGTGGAAAGGAGCAGAAAAAACAGTGTAGCTATAGCAGTACGATTTGTATTCCCTGTGGCATTACTTAATGAAATGGTGTTATTCCTTGAAGCAGCGTTTTTATAGCTTCTTATGCATTATTATGAATTGAACTACATATGTTTCAACGCATTTTAAAACATAGCTTAACGTGATGAGTAAATATTTTCCACATTTTTTTTGGGAACTAGCGAAATTTTGTCGTCGACCACTAGTGGTCCGACCACTTTGGCGATCCCTGATCCATGGGAAATCCCAATGGATACTACCAGTAATATTGCGATTCAATAAATCGCAATCGTTTTGGCTACAAATTTCATGAAAAACAAAAACATGCTAGAAAGCATTTCGCCTTCTAAACATCTTTTTAATTATTCCATTTATTACGTCACAGACGTCATAAAACTTATTGCCATGCATCTAACTTAGGTCCTTATTATCGAAGGCTGTGGTTATCTCCTAATCTTGTTCATTTCATAATCTTGTTCATTTCATAAAACTTTCATTCAATTACCATGCTAATATTCATTATTAGCAATCCTGCTATCTATTTATGCAAATCGCCGAAATCAACTTTGTATCATGTAAGAAGAAAGTTTCATCTATTGGTTGAATTATTAAATTTATGCAGATTTAAACTCAAAATCAAATTCGAGTAAAAATTTACTGAAATCTCTCTTTTTAGCGTAAAATTTAATTCTCATTCTTCTGAACTCAAAATTAATATTTTAAAAAGATACAATTGCTTTAAAAATCCACTTCCAGAAAAATAAATTAATTTAACAGCATATAATGCAGAATCTAACCTGTGAGAACACTGTTGTAAATCTTTTATAGCATCAAACATTTTTTACCATTTTCTTGAAAAAAGTTTCACGAAAAAGGGCTTTACTAAAAGTCTTAAGGGATAAAACCTGGAAAATTCTCAAGCAACAATTCCAATGACGTGCAATTATTTCTTCTCTTTTAATTTGCAGTCAAACATTTTAGTTCTTTACCGAGAATCTAAAGAGAAACTCAAAACATTTATCTTTATAAAAATTTTTCAACCTTAGCTTTCAAGTTCTAACAGAAGTTTCGTATGAAGATAAACAATTAAATGCAAGTAAACGTTAAATATGTTTTACCATCATTTCCTTCAGTAAAAAAACGTTTATTTATAATACTGTAGCCAGTGCTGCGGTGGCCTGGTTAATTAAAGCGTTCATTCTTGTTATCGGACGGTACATACATACATAGCGGTGTAGATGTGCCCCGGACTGTACCTTTAAGTTAATGGATTTGATATACTCGCCCATTACCAAGTGAATCGTAATTTTGAAACACGGTCAGGTAGCGAAGTCACATCTGAACTCGCATCCTTTCCTCCACATCAGCGGAAGGACTTTGGACGTTACATAATAACATGGACACGTCTCCAGCCCATGGAGTTACAGCAACTCAGTGAGGGAGGGTATATGGTTCCCCTTTTCAATCACTGCCTGCTTCAAAAATGCTTATAGGGATAATATTTATAATTTCGTTGGGATTTTATTATTATTTGTTGGGACAAACACTTTATGAAAGATACTGCTACAGACTTATGTAAGAAGAAAAATACACCTATTACTCTGGTATATGAACTATGGAATCATGTTGGAGCTTCATGCCCAAGTGTGTTTGTACATGCTAGCCATTTTTTTTTAAAATGGCCCTCTTATAATTGATATTATTATCAGAGGTAGTTGAGTTTGATACTAATAGTCAGAATCTATGCTTATTAGTTTTAAAAAAATTTAATCGGTTGTTGTTTTCAATACAATTGTCTTATTAAGTATCAATTTGTTATTTGCCTTTCTTTCTAGTGTAGTAATTTTAGGGAAAAACAGATTGTATTTATTTCAAGAATTCCAGTCTGGGATTGAAACCATATATTTTTTTTTTTGTTG
Organism: Latrodectus elegans; assembly: GCA_030067965.1. Taxonomy (NCBI): domain Eukaryota; kingdom Metazoa; phylum Arthropoda; class Arachnida; order Araneae; family Theridiidae; genus Latrodectus; species Latrodectus elegans. The sequence continues at coordinate 29,235,306 of CM057819.1, read as the reverse complement.
GAATTTCCTTTTTTATTTATTTATTTTTTTTAAGCTTGATGTTGTTATATCAGAATCTCAGCACAGAAAAATGCCCACAGAAGTAAAAATAATAAATTTCTCAGACTTTGATTGTTTAATAATCCTCCTATATTTTAATAATATTGACAGACCACGAAAGAGTTTCAACACATTAAAAATTTCGCAGGATATAATATCCTTTTTTAAGAGTAGCATGGAACAGAGGGTACCAGCCCAGGTACTGATGTTATTTCTTGATTTTATGAGATGGATGGTTGTACTTATTGGTTTTTCGCAGCAGAAATTATACATCCAGAAACTTATCATGATAACTTAATTATCAAAATGATGCTATCAAATCTTGGATAGAAAAAATGTTAGGCCTAAATTGGTAACCCAGAAAAATATTGAAATAAAAACCAAAACATGAAAGTGTCTTCTTAGAAATATTTCTCAAGCAATAATTTCTCCCATCTTTATAACTGAAAAGGATTTTCATAGTTTTAGAATCGAAATTAGAATTTATGTCTTCAAAGTCCAGCCACTGATTTATCAATCCATTTATTATTTATGGATCTTAGTGAGGCGATTAATGATTTTATTCGTAAATTTTAAAATATTATTTTGTTAGAGAATATGAAGATTTATTTAATATATATTATTTTAATAATATTATTCTAATATGATTAAGAAATATCACAATTAAATTACCTTGAAATTAAAAAAAAAAATTTGCTTTAACTTCGTCAAAATTAAAGTCATAAGCAATTGGAATTTCTTCAATAATATAATTACAAAAGAAAATTTTGGTGAAATTTTTATTTGAAAAAGTTTGCCTCAGTTTGCAAACGACCTATTACAAATCATTTTAATTGAATTTTGAGAATCGGAATAATAATTAGGTAGATATTTGAGAATGAAGAAAATATCTTTTATGTGATAACTTAAATTAATTGCACTGTATCTACCTAAAACGTACGTGGGAGTATTATGAAAAGGTGATGGAGATCATCATCACCACAGATAAAAGTTCACGGAATAAGGTGCATTATCTTATTCCGCGTGAACTTTTTTCTCAAAAACATAGTTTTCGGTTGCAACAAACCCAATTTGAACAATTTGATTTAAAGTCTTAAGCTGAATCTCTTTTTTTTTTTTTTGAACGCGATTGGTATATGGTGAATAATTTCGAATATTATTTTAATTTGTTTCTCATTTTTCTATACTCTTCCTTCAAGCAACGCTATAAAATAATAGGATAGTGATAATTGGAAAGCGATCCCAAGCTTTAGGTAACACGATAAATTTAGAAGCAAGATCGTAACAAAAGATTCAGGATTATGGTGAACGAGTCGAAGCAGTTAACAGCTATTTATATATATCTCCAGGAGCACACGAGCGTCTAGTTTGAGGCGACACCTTGACTCACGTTGACATCTATTTTCCATGGTGGCTGATTTTAATGTGATGACATTTGGAATAAGTTATACGAAACTTAGAGTTCTTAATTGGGCCATAACAACCAGATCTGGTATTATACTTAAATCGTAATACATAGGAGAAGATATATAAAGTAAGTAGATCTGGTAATTAGAAACCAATTACTGTACTCTTACGTTTTCAAATAACATTTCCGAATTTGATATTAATTTCACGAAAATCGCCAACAATAGCCAACTGGTCTTGATCGTGTGCAACGATATATTCTGTAGATCTGTTTTGAGTTTCATAGAATAATTGATATTCTGGAATAATTCATATTTATGTACTATTAAATAAATGTGAACTATTAATATATTTAACGAGCTTCATTATAGTTTAATAAGGCTATTTAATAATTCTAAAGTACTATTATCTTTATGAATTACAACCAACTATAGCAAATTGATGTTGTTAATGATTCCCCAGAAATACTCATCGCCAATTTCATAATGGACCCTAAATGTTCTGGCGCATTATTTTTCTTCAGTTGGTTTGATAATACAAAATAATATTGATAATTATGAGTAAATCACCGCATCTAATCTAAAGGGATTTGTAGTGAAACATTTTTATGATAAAACAGGAACAAAAATCTATATACTGAAAAGGATTTCGTGAAATCATGTTACTACCGTTTTAAAATAAAAATTACTTCAGAAAATTCCTCTTCTTTTTATTTGTTAAATTTATTTATTATTATCCACGATTAGATACTTGAATATGGCATCATACGATCCTCGCAGATGGCATTGTCTGCTTGTTTTCTATAGGGAAATCGAAAGTAAAAATGAGTTAATATTCATCTCGTGACATGTACACAGTAATCTTTGACAAATTCGTATCAATCGCTTACATGCTGAGATAGAGAAGGATTATTAATAAGATATAAAATAGTAACTTTTCATGGGGTGTGTATATAATTATGTGTATACATATAACATAATAATAAAATTTTTATTTAACATGCATTGTTTTTTTCCAACTACGGGCACTTAAGTGACAAACCCTTTGCCACAACAAGGCCAGAAACTGCTACTCATTTGTCGTTACCTAGCGGGCACCCGTGAACCAAGTCAAGGAGGTGAGTAGCGTTGTCAACTCCATACCACCACAAACCCGTTTTAGGGTAGGCCACATTCATACATCATCACAGAAGAAAGGGCAGAGTAACACAGAAAGAACAAAGAAAGAAAGTAATATCTATGCGCAAACTGGAATTCGAACCCGGGACCCACAGCTCAGAATGCAGTAACACTAACCACTCAGCTATCGGTCGTTATAATATATATTATAATAATAGATAAAAATACAATATATATATGTATACATAATAATAAGTAAAAAAAATATAACACATTTAATCTATAATAGACGTATATATAATGATAATACTGATAAATTAATAATAAAAATTGTTGATGATGTCGTGTCCATAGAGTATGTGCAAAATCCGTAAATGTCTCCGAAGCTGCCGAGGACAGCCCTGGTGATCTCTACGGATTTATCTGTAAAAAGAAGCTCCACAGGATCCTCTTTGCTGATGTAAAAAAAGCTTGGCCAGCATTGCTGGACAGTTGAAGATGTGTACTGAAGATTAAAATTAATAGTAAAACTTTATAATAAAAAAAGTAAAAAAAAAAGTAATAAATAAAATTATAAATAAAAATAATTGCCAATTGATGCTTTAATATCGATGGGGCAAACTATGTGTCTACAATATTTTAAATTGCTAAAACTGAAGGAAATTTGCTGTAACATTTAAAGGTACATACCCACAATTTTTTTTTTTTTTTTTTAAAGTTTTAATATGTGATGGGAGATACAAATTCCCCTTTTTTCCTGGTGATAACCATTATTTGTAGCAATTACTCATTGCTGCTGCAATAAATTGATATACATGTGTGGAATCAAATCTTGCTTAGTTGTTATAATTAACAATTTTCCATGCATTAGTTGCTTTTTTTTTCCAAGAATCACTCTAAGAAAAGAAATGACGATTTCTTTATCGTGGTTGCAGCGAATATGTTTTTTATAATATCCTTTGGCGTGTTTTTAATCCCTTGATTCATCAAAATCACGTTCTTCCAATTTTATTTGCTATTTTAGTGCACTTTTTCAGTAATTTTTTTTTATTAAACTCTGGGTTTAACTCAGGACTTTTTTTGAATTTTTGAGCTTTATTATAATGGCATTTTAAATCACAGAGAATAACCTCTCTGAAACTCAGGAAAGAAAGGTAATCGTAATGTTGTAAATAATTTTTGATAACGTCTGAAAAATTTCTGTGAATTGCTGAGTAGCTATTTTGTATTTGTAAGATTATATTTATTATTAAATTATTAATTCGCATTTTTGGAAATGATCGACTGTCCATTTCACTCCCTCGAGAAAAAAAAGAACCAATTTTTATTCTATTAAGCTCAATTCAATAACTCTTATCACATTAACATTACACACATATTGGCCGATTTTTCGAAATTTTATCTACAACTTTTGATTTTCATTTCTTCTGAAAATTATGCTTGAATAGAGTTTACTATACTTATTTTGTAGGGGTTTTTGCTGCCACATTTTCAACGCATCCTATGATACTGGAAATATTTTTCGAATATTTTTCGTTGATATCTCTTTATCAAGGACGGTCAAAGTTCTCAAATGTAAAAAAATAGCTAAATTTCAGAAAGTTAGGTGGGTTTTGTTTTCATCATCAGACAAATTAGATAAAAGGGATTAATTGCCAAATATGATTGATGTTGGAGAGTAAACTTTATTACAGTGTCCAACAGGAGATATTTTTAGATACTATTAATTTTTGTTGATATAAGCGATAAAAATCGCCAGATGGTGCTACCGATTACAAACAACCACACACACAAATATCAAATATCACAATATAATTTACTATCACATTTTCTTAAACTGGTTCCCCGCCTTATTTTATTGGTTGTTTGCGCCATAAAACCCGACCAACCAATCGCCTTATTTTATTTTTACTTGTGTCATAGTTTATTTTTATACATATTTGTCCCAACGAGCATATAACTGTTTTCAAAAAAAAAAAAAAAAAAAAAAAAAAAAAAGAAAAGAAAAGAAAAAGAATTTAAATTCCGTGTGCTTTTGCTGAAAATATCGATTGTGTCGGTTTTCAGCCTGTGAAATCTAACAATTCCTTTTTATAATAAATGCCATTTAGAGCTCGAGGAAATAAACGTCATTCGATTTAAAATCGATAAATGACCCTTCAATATTTGCCCTTTGTCTTTGGATTCTATCTGATTATTGAGAGATTAAGCTGTAAGAATGTTGTGAAGAAATTTGTCTTGTGTGTTAAAAAAGAAAAAATTATTACTTGGTGTATTCATATCGTATTAATCGTAAATTTTTTTGTAACAGACAAGTTGAAAGAATGAAGGCTGAAATTTCATTTAGTCAGTGAAACAGAAATCTCTTTCAGTAAATGAAATAGAAATTTTATTTCTGTTGGAACAAAATCTAAATTAAATTAAAAATATCAACATGTCTTAAAAAATTAACGAATTGTACTATTTAGTGTCAAACGAATTTACGGACGAAAATTCTACGTGTCTTTTAAATTTTCGTATAATTCTATTATTAAATTTGTTTAATGAGTTGATTTAATTTATTTATAGAAATTTATGATTCGATCTCTTTTTTCTTGAAAAACTTTATATAACATAGTATTTACACACTTGGGGGGAATGCACGAGTGACTCGTGTTTCATAACATAACTACTTTTTCAAATCTGTATATTTCTTTAATTGGTGCAAAATTCTACTGAAAAACCTCTATTTCGAATTTTGTTGCAACGTTTAAATTTGATAATTTATAATTATATTATAAAATTTCAAGTTGAATTAAATTTATAACGCAATTCTCTCTCTCTCTCTCTCTCTCGCATTCACTTCAGATCACATTAATTTTAATACATTAATTTCATTTTTCGTAGTATATTATTTACCATGAATTAACTTTTCATGATTTTCAAAAATTGTAATATAAATATATAAAAGTAATTAAATAATTGTGTGATTGCATGACAATAAATTAGCAGTTTTGAAAACAGACATTTTCCCATTTCTCTTTTATGGTTGCTATCTTTAAAAAAATCAATTTTCACCTAGTAAAGTTGCAGATTAAATTCTGATTTCTCATCTTTTCTTTCGGTAGAAAAAAAGCAAAAATCATCACCATTATTGTAATATTCTTTTTTATTAAATCACCTCCTTTCTCATATCTAGATTATCTAGATTGAAAACTGAAATATTCAAATATAAGAATTTCTAATGAAATTCAAGCAAGGGAAGAGAAAATAAGAGCTATGAAGTCAACTTGATTGATTACTAATTCTCGGAAATTGCTTTTGACTTTAAAAAAAAATTTATTATTTTTTGAACGACACAAAATTTTGGGGAACTAGTTGTGTATATCCCTCCAATTGGCGATCTTTGCAATAATTTCTTGGTCGTCAAGCAATTCAAACTCTGTTGCCACTTGAAAACAGCATATATATGAAGCAAAAATGACGTAAAACACGAGAAAAAACCAAACCTGGCAAATCAAAAAAATCCGAAAAGCAACAAAAACTAAACTTGGCAAAAATAAAGGGAAAACTGGCAACATTATAATCAAAACAAAAAATGCTAGATTTGGCGAGAAATCTCTTGGGGGATATATCATTCTTATAACAAATATGAAACACAATTGAAAAATATTAAAAATGTTACATCGAAAATATTAACTACATCAACGATATTAATGAAGCAATGTTCAATATAATACTGTTTTTGTCAGGGTATGGTTGCATTCGTTTCTAACTTCTAGAAAAACAGCTAGATACAAACCATGGAATTAAAATTTTGTATCAGGATGAATTGACTGGGTCCACATCTGAGCTGGCATATTTTTCTTTAAATTTTCACACCAAGATGAGGAAGAATATTAAACACTACGAATCATTTATGATGCATATGCGATCTCAAAAAACGGCGATGGACTGCGACAGGCATCGAGCCTATTACTTTTTGGGAATGTCAATATTATTTTTCAAAAATAACTTGAGCATTTTTATTCCTTAATTAAAGGTAAGAGGTTAAACAGCATTTTCAATTCTTTGACACAGTAATGACAAATGAAAATATCATAGAACAAAATAAGACGATATTATAAACCAAATTGACAAAAATTGAATCGTTTATTCTTTGCTTATTCTACACAATAAGTTTTTTATTATGTTAATATTGTATTTTTAAATTTTATGTTTTGAATAAAATCAAGAGCTATATAGACATTAACGTTTAATAGTATCACGTTACCGTATGCAGGTGTGATACGAAGGCTTAAGAAAAGGATATCTTTTAATATTTCGATTTTTCCATTTGAATATAATTCAAAATTGGAAACTTACTCCTCAGAAACGGGTAGCATGAAAAGAGAACCATAGCAGATTTACATGATTTCATAATTTGGCAAATGTTTCTATTTACTTTTCATTTGACAGATTTTATTTTGCTTAAATTATGGCATTTGTTTTTTTTTTTTTTTATCTAGAATGCAAGTATTAAAATTTAGTTCTACTTTGTATTATTTTTATTTAACATAATTTAGAGATTTTTAATACGTTCTACTATTTGTTTACTTTAGGATTGAATTTTATTTTTTTGATAAATATTCACATCGCCTTATTGTTTATATTTGGCAGCTATAAGCTTCCATAAAAGCAATGAAAAATCATAATCGGTATGTATTAAAACAATATAAAATACAGTACAAAAAGTTTTATGCATTATTACATCATCGAATGACGTAAAGAACCAAGTTCCGGGAACATGCTTAAGTGCGCTGAAGTTCATTTTCCCGGCTTTCTAAGGAACAAGTAATAATCGGCTTTTAATAAGATTTTTCATTTGATGCAAGATTGTTGTATTTTAAACAGCAACAAAAAGAATAATGATTAAAAAAAATGAAATGTAGGTTTTATTCCTCTAAATTTTTTTAGTTATTCGTCTTAGCGAATGTGAATAATTTTATTTATTCGATTATTAGAATTTTTTTTAAAAAGACAAATCGAACTGGTATTCCAAATTCTTATGAGTATACTGACCTGATAGCTGAATGGTTAGTGCATTTCGATTCGTTAGTTCGTGTGTTTTGTTCGCACTTTGGATGTGGATGTTTTCAATTATAGAATACTTTTCAAACTGTCTTCCTGGTTGAATAACTTTGGTTTGCCAAACGTATCTATAAAGTGGCAACTAATTCAATAAAAAAAAACAAGAAGTACACATTTTATTAGTTATCAAATTCAATTTTTCTTAAAAATTAATTCAATATTTTTTTCATTTTCTCAGCAAATTTATTTTAATTATAATCCAATACAATTTTTTTATCTATAGTTCATATTTCTGGTCATTGAGGATTGGATAATAAAGACAGTGTTCTCTTTACCAGAAAGTAAGAGATTCAATACCCAACCATAGTGAAGATCTATTGTTTTCACCTATATAATGGCTGTGACCTATAAAATAAACAGCAGTCATAATATACTCCTAATGAAATGACAACTAAGCGATGACTCGCCAAGTTTGGGAGTCCTCTGATTCATTCTAAGTACGAGGATTCAACCACTTTCGGGACTATGATGTTACGCCCACTGCGTGCTCCATTACAAAAGGTGCCATCAATTCTCTACTTGGTTTTGGCAAAAAGTTTAAATCTACGTGGAATGGGGAGGCACTGGGGATTTTCTTTTCAAACCATTAAATGATTGTTTCTTTCCTTTCTGTTGAGATCCATTTTATTACGATTATCATTGGTTTAAAATATTCATGACGTCATATAAAGTTTTATTTGCGTCACATAGTATTAAGACATCGTCCAAGCTACTGGCTCCTTCAAATTGCCTTCTTCGAGAGGTAGCAAACAAGGCGAAGTTAACCGTCGAATGTCCGAGAATATTTAAGAGGTTCATTTTGTTATGAAAATGATTTCTTACATAAGGACCGAAGCATCGATTTGAGAAACCGTTATCCATTGACTCAAGCCATTAACACATTGACAATGGAACAAAAGAAAAAGTAACATGAAAATACAACACAAAAACATCCACTTCCTGATTCGTTTAAATTGGCAAGGACGATTTAAATTTCTAAAAATTTCTTCAGTTAATAGAATTTTAAATTGAAATTTGTAATATCTGAAACTTATTTTATATATATTTGTCGCTACTGCTATTCACCTCAGATCTCTCGGTCACAAAAACAGATATGGGCACTATAGGCCTGAGCCTCTCGGGGCTATCGTGCTTCTGAGTTTAATTATAATTTTGCAATTTTGGTACTAGAGTAAATGACAAATACAATCTGTTTTATATATGATAAACATAACACTATGTTCATAGCAACTTTTTTTCCAAAAATATTTTCAATTTAAAAATTGAAAACGTTTAAACAGTTTTTCCAATCAAACTATTTTTTGCTAATTTTGGGTGTCGATTGAAAAATAAAATAGTGGAGACAAAAATGTTCAAAACACCTGCGCTATCGATCAATAATAATGCAAATTTTCCACAGTAATTGAAAGAAAAATGTGGATTTTTCACCCTGCATCATAGGTTTCATAATAGGTTTCTTTTTTAATACCCGACAACTGAGTTAAAAAGCATTTATTTCCATTGTGTCTACTATCTGAGAAACATAGCGTGGACTTTTCACAGGTAGTAGGCTTATTTACATATTACAAGAATGAAAACTAAGAAAATCTCTAAGCACTCACCTAACAGATCTATATATAAGAAAAAAACATAAGAAACTCAATCTTGTTAACAATAGTTACGATCTAGTACAGAATTTTTCTCTCCAAAGTGCGTGGTTCTATACTAGACCCTTAATATGATTTAAAAGCGCCTAATAAATGGAAATAGGAAAAAAATGGAACTAATAGGAATTTTTGAATTATTGGAGCCTGTAAGGCCAAAGTTGCAAAATAATGGATGTTTTGCTATTTTGATCCTATACTCGTTTCTAGAGTATTTTATGCTCTAGAACTCATATGTCTATGTATTGCATAAGAAAAAGGCATATAAAAATAAATAGCACCTAAGCACTGATTAATATTTTTTGTATATTCCTTCCATCTAATCAATCTTGGTTCGAATCCCTCATGAGAAGCGTTAGCTTATCAAGTTCTCCCCAACATGTAAATAGAAAATATGCAAGAGTAAGTTTAAAAAACTTTTGATTTTGATAGTTTTTTTCTTTTTAGCTAAAATTGTCAGCCAGATAGTCGCCAATGTAATCTCAGTACTTTGCCAAAGTAATGAGCATAATCTCACCAGTTGAAATTCAGATTGAAATAAACTCTACAACTCGTTTACTAAGTAGTAATTTTCCATTGCTTCCAAGAGTACTATAAGCCTCTAACAAAAAATTCTTTTCTCTGTTTACCGATAGGACATGTGGCGAAAAGTGAGAAATATATAAATTGTATCACTGAGTAAAGGTTATGAAAAATCTCTAATCGATTATTATTTGCTTCGGAGTTGACGTTAAAGTTTTCGTGACGTGTGCAGATATGACGTTTCCGAGGTCCGTGATTTTGTTTAGTTTTTTCTTCCTTTTTTGGTAAAAGGAGACGTTTATTATGATATTTTACTCCACTGTCAATACAGACGTAACGAGAATCATGACGTTGGAAAGCAACGTCATAAATTGCCAGATCCATTTGCCTTAGTTGTTCAGATCAGTGACCTTAACTCTAACATTTCCGTAAGGTATTTTGTATCATGATTTCTCGTAAAAGGAGCATATTTCCATCTTATTTACACACAGTGACACAATACCACAAAGTAATATTTTATTTTGTTTCCTTTTACTTACATGTTGCATTCAATCAGCTTCGTCTGGATAATTTTAAAAGTAAAATTTAAAACATTTTTGAGATAAATTCAAAGAATATTGATCTATTATTAAAAGATATGTTCAACGATAATAATAATAAGAAAATTTACACATCTTTCAATTATATCCATAAATTGTTTCCATGGGTGCTTTTAATATTTCGTAACATAAAAATCACTAACTGTTCATTTTATGATTTTAGTAACAAATATTCAAATAAAATATTCAAAACAATTAAAAGAAAAATTTTAATGTTGGCGCAAGCAAGGTATTAGTCTTATGATCTGAACGACGTTAGTTACAAATAGTGAAATTAGATACTTGCAAATGACAACATCTGATGCTTGCGGACGAAATTATTTGCTTACATTGTAGAGAAAAATTAAAAATCAACATACCTTTCGATTCATTATGTAAATGTACTCGCTAATCCTTGAAGAATTAGTATTAATCGTTTGCAAGGATCAGATTTACTGTCGTCACCCTTTGAGCGTTTTTTCTTTTTTTTTTTTGTCGTCAAATTTGGCGAACATTTTTACTGGAAATTCAGCAAACTAGTATTTTAGCAACCCTATTTGTCATTAATTTCTCATGAATATTTACCGATTTAAATTCATTAATATAAAATTTAATCAAAAAATTTCATGGATAATTTAACATATCAACTTTATTATCTCAACTTTACCATTGATGTTTGAAATCTATAATCTTCGTTTTTTGTTAATTTTGTAAAATTTGTTGAGCATTGTGTTAGATACCAAAATGTATGAAATATTTGTTAATATTTCAGCCATTTTCCTCCTGCCTTTTCCCCCATTCAGACCCTGGGCGACTTTTTGAAAATTTCGCCAAGGGTGACCGTACAGTAAAATTTTACCCATTTACACACTGAAATGAAGATAAAAAGAACTAGAATTGCACATGAATATAGAGCTGTGATAGAAAACATTTCTATTTAAAAATTAAATTTGTTTGGGTTTCAAAAGATCTGCTGGAACGTATAAAAACTTATAAACAACTGCCACGTCTTTGGTCATCATTTGTCATCTTCTTCCTCCTAAAGTTAAAGTATGTAATTTTTAATTCAAAACTATATTGATTAACGAAATTTTTAAAAATTTCAATCGCCCTTGTCAATGGCTAAAGTGTATACTACAGTCACAGTTCACCAAGAGCAAAATTGGCGCCCCTTATGGGTTCCTAATCAAATCCCAATACTGTGATGTTGCATCACATAATTTTTACCTTTGACAACAGCTTGTTTTCTGATGCTGTTGGCAGCGCTTTCTCGTTGTGCTACTACTTCCTAGCCTTTGGGTTTACTACGGTTGGCAACAAACCTTATCTCCCCGGAGTTAGGGAATTTCCCCTTTTTTCGTCATTCAACTGCATGACCTCATGGAGTGAAAATGATGACATTCCAGCCTCTTTTTTTCAATGCTAGCATATGTGCAAAATAAGATGACGTGTCTGATGGTTTAAATAAATATCATAAGCTTCTGACTTATGAACTCATTGCTGTTCCCTTTGTTTTTTTGCCTATCCTGAAAGCTTTGTGCCTCACATCTGTTTTGCTGGTGTTCTCGTCTTCAAGCCTACAGATGATCTGACAGACGCTAGCAATCAAGTGGAGGAAAAGTGAACTAAGTCGGCCTCATATCCCAAGTACCTTTTCCTGTTGGGTAGCAACCATCTTGCCTAATTTCTTTCTGTCGATGGGTCCAGTTCCAATTCTGTGAAATCTTGTAGCATCTCTTTTCTCCGAGTAGGATCCAGCATGGTTTACCTAGAATTGATACCATGACCACACGGTAAGGACTGCCTTTTAGAATTAGAGTTCTAAAAGGCAATTCTTACCGGGTTACACTGGTTCAGCCTCCTCTTTTGGCCCTTATCGCCTATTTCATGTATTAAATACTGTGGCATTTTTTTTTGTAAATACATTTTATTTATCAGAAAGCAATTTTGTACTATGACTTGTCCCTCGTGTCCCCTTTAGGCCTTACACCATTGTTAATAGTCTCCCTTGGTACAACAAGAATTATTTTTGCAAAAAATAAACTGTAAATTACTTTTCGCATAATATGAAAATGTCTCTCATTTTATTTATGTGCATTACTCAATCACATGCCGAGCTGGCAGCCGAATGGTTAGCACTCTTGCGTTCGGTTCAACAGTTCGTAGGTTCGAATCCCACCTTGGGCATGGATGTTTGTAGTGGTTCGGAATCCACATTAAACTGTAGTTCCCGGTCTCATTAACCCTCGTTTGCAAAAAATGACCGTTGAGTGGCAAACAAACCAAACTTACTCAATCACACAACTACTGGCCAAAATCCTGGGGAATCATAACACCCCACTAATACGACCACAAGTAGGAACTAATTTGTTGTTGTTATTGCTTATCTCCAAGGAGTCTGATGGAATCGGACCAAATCAAGGAATCCGTTGATGGAGAGGAAATCAATGAAAAGGCGGGAAGAAATGTAGATATCGTCCCATAGTATATTCATACCATCCAGGATATGCTCAGGAGAAGCTTAGTGTCCGTGGCATTTAAGACAGAGGGGGAAGGTCTTGTTACCCGCTACAAAAGTGAGACATTTTAGGTGGCCAGAGGCAAGATGTGCAAAGCAACAAAGTTAAACATAACAAATAACTACTTCTCTTCCGCTGGGAACTTTTTTCGCCAATTGGTGAGGTTATGACCGTAATGTTCACTTTTACCCTTACCGATTTAAACTAACCATAAAGTGGATGTTCTGTCTTGTCTTTTTTCATTTTGCTTTTCCTTCTGTTCCATTGTCACTTGTTAATGGCTTGAATCAATAGAAAATTGTTTCTCAAACTGATGATTCGGTATTTATGTAAGAAATCGTTTTATTAACAAAATGAACTTCGACAATATTCTCAGATATTCCATAGCAAACCATGCCTTGTTTTCTCTAGCTGGAATACGATTGGAAGGCAGGCAGTAAATTCATCCACAAATCGAATTTACGACTCGGTCTTAATAGAAATAATTGTGTGTGATATTTATGAAACGTTAACTGACATCATGGATATTTTAAACCAATGAGAATTGTAATAAATGATGTAGCCATTATCTCAACTGGGATAGGAGAAACAACTACTTTATTGTTAATAAGTTTATAACAGCATATCAATATTCAAGTTAAGTACATAAGTGCTTATATAATAGCATAAATATTCAAATTAAGTTTATTACATCTTGTGTACAATTAACTCCAAAGATACATAAATATTGTAATAGGAAAATTTACGATTGGAACCAATACTTTTTGAGTTAATAAAATGTTTAGGTTAATGTTCTTCGTTCAAACTAATTTTGTAATTTTAATTTCATTCACTGATGCATGCTATCTGAAATACATCTAGTATAGTAAGGTTATCAAGGTCATGGTGGCCTTGTTGGTTTAGGGAGACGTTCTCATTATTGAAAAGCAGTGAGTTCGAATCGTGACTTAACAGAAAATCCTTGGCCTTGATAACCTTCGTGTGTGCTGAAGGGCACGTTAAATAAATGGTGACCGCAGTGTTTTCCTAGTGAAATTATACCTATTGTGTTGGTAGGTCAAGTATTTGGGGGTCTTCTGCTTGGTCCCTCATTATTAATTTGCAGGACATCGACATATCAGCTTCCACATAACTGGTAGAGTCCAGTTCTGGATACAGGGAAGGTTGCTGGTGCCACACAAAGTTACCTATGATCCTTTTGGAGATGATAATCCAATTTTCGTCTGTATTTTAACAGAGAAATCAATCCATCACATTTATAAGATGCTGAGTTTGATGCTATTCTTACTTTATTTCTATAGCATCGAGAACATAATAACATAGCAAAGTTGTGGAAGCATAAGAATTTCTTTCAATTTTTCGCTCTATTCGTGGAGTCACAAAATTAACTGGGAAAACAAAAAGGCATTTAACTTGGTATGTCCAAACATGATACATTTTTGTTAACCATCCATAAAGATTGAAATCCATATCAATGAACACCGCTTTCCAATAAAGCATCAGTGTGCCCTTTTTATGTCTAAAGTCAAGAATGTTTTTGGATAGCTGACTGGAATCATATAAAAGAAAACATCCAATAAATATTCAGATATTTCCATTGTTAATCCGTCGAATGAAAAATGATTGAATGTTAATTATTGGGGCATTGTGAGGACACTATATCTGGTAATATCCATTGTAAAGTAACATTTTCTTTTCTTTTGTTGGCAACACTTAACTTCGTTATTGGTTGTTGCCTCGGCCAACCAGCAGATGTGACTCTCTGCAGCACATGTTTTTGGCCTTTATTTACATGTGTTCCTAATACCTCGTTTTGTTCCCAATAAGCAGAACGGTAACCTTGTTCTTATAAAATATTTTTGTAGTTTGTTTTATGTATTCCGATATTTCGTGTGTAATAAATATTATTAAACTCAACGCTGTACAATTTACTCTCCAAACATTGTTGATAACAAATAAGTACATCCAAACAACATCCAACAACGGAAACACTTAAAGCATTTTTGTGTAGCCGAGGCGTGTAGCATCAATTATAGCTTCAATAGCGGTTACACTAAAGGAGATTTGTTGGTATACACGTGTACATTACTTATCTTGTCATTATTTAAAGATTAAAACAGAAACTATACTTCTCAAGAAGCTATATTTTCAATCATTTAATCTTTGTAAACGTGATATTTGGCAGATAAATTTTGCTGTGATGTTGCTCATAATGTTGCATTTTGGATGGTTAGCGATGTATATTGTTGACTGGATATTCCGGATAATAGGTTGTTAAAGTCAGTCATTTTAATTTCAATTCATAGTCATAAAGAGCGGGTTATTCTGTGAGTAAGTTATAAAAATAAAGCGAAATATATAAAATATACGAAATGTATTTTTAATTTTTGCTGTGTTCTGTTTAAGTAAACAAATCTATACAAAACAATCCATTCGAGGATCGTAGTCTGCATACATCTGTATAGATTTCATATTAGATTTTTTCCTTCATGGTCAAATGAATGACCTTGAAAAATATTTTTAAAAAAGCAACAGTTATCTATATTGACACAGACCATGAAAAAATATTTTTAAAAAAGCAACAGTTATCTATATTGACACAGACCATGAAAAAATATTTTTAAAAAAGCAACAGTTATCTATATTGACACAGACCATGAAAAAATATTTTTAAAAAAGCAACAGTTATCTATATTGACACAGACCATGAAAAAATATTTTTAAAAAAGCAACAGTTATCTATATTTGAGAACTTCTCCGGACAGGTCATCTGATCTCAAAATAAATCAGATGCATTTAGATAATTCTAATCGTGTTCCCTGAGGAGACTTTGTAAGGTGTGGACAGATAAATCCTGCTTGTTGGAGCAGGCAAACGGTTGACATTTATTTATAAATGCTGGAAACTTTTTTTTCCAATGGTCGGGGTATATCGGGATGTATTGTCCCCTTATACCCAAGGAACCGGTCAGAAACAGCGACCTCTTTGCCGCCGAGGCGTTGTCCCGGGTGCATCACAGGGGTTGGGCCACCATCGCACCCTCACACATGCCATCACACATTCATAGGGACCCGTTAATAAGGTAGGCACCATTCATACCTCATTCACAAACAAGGAAAGGACAAAGACAGGATAGAGAGAGAGAGAAAGTACATCCATGCTTGAACCCAGAGATTCGAACCCAGGACCTCCCTATCTGTAGCCAGGCACGCTGACCACTAGAAAAGTTGGCCGGCTTGCTGGAAACTAAAGAGATGAATTATTTCTAATCAAAGGAGCAATTCTTTGGGACAGGGAATCATTGAAGTGGGGCATGATTTAAAAGCAGATAATTTGAAAATCTGACCCAAAGGAGTACAAGATTAAAATGCAATATTAATAGGATTTTTTGTTCATAATCAATCAAAAACATGATAGAATATTAAGTCAGATATGTATTAATCAGTCAAAGTCTATGGTTTATCGTAAATTTCTGATATTTATCGTTTTTAAAAAGAACATATAACCCATCTTTAGATTCAGATTGTTTTAGATACCCTGATTATATACATAGTACATCGAGCATTTTCAGATTGAGAAACGTTTTCAAAATGAGTAGCAACCTCTGGAAATAAATTATAACCCTTCGAGCTGTAACAATGAGAGGACAAAAATTATTATTGTTCAAAGTTTCTTATAAATTGTCACGCACATTTTCTACGTGAATGCAATATAAATATGAAAAACGAAATGTTCTTACAACAATAGCTGAAAATCTTTTCGTGCAGTTGCAATTTTAAAGGAATTTGATTAAAAGCTATTACGAAAAAATCTCTGTGTACAATTTTCCCAAGTAGCTGAAGTTAAAATGCTTATTAGTGAGACTGTAATCAAGAAAGAGGCTCGTATAATTTGTCTTTAATCTATTATATAATTTTCAATCAACTGAAAAAAAAATCATAAAATTTTGATGGCCTTGGTTGGCAACAGTGGCTTAGTAGCTTCACCCTGCTTCTTGTAAAGTTTAGCAAAATGAAGCATCATTTGCCTAGGCCTGTGATTGGGAAGGTGAACACATTCTTCTATACTAAGTTTTTGGAGTTCTGTGGGTTAGGGACATGTGTCCACGTTAATCTGTGACGATCAAAATCTTCATTGGGTTGCTGGAGCTCTATGGGTTGGAGACATGCCCTCATTAATCTGTGACATTCAAAGTCTATAGTCAAGTGTGGCATGGATGTAGAGGGAAGATGCCAGCTCAGGTGGGACCTTGCCACCTGACCGAGGACCAAAATTACGAGGCACTTGGTGATAGGTGAATATTTTAAATCCGTTAAGCTTAAGGTACAGTCATGGCTTTGTTTTCCCTTCTATTTATGTGTATATATGCAGGCGCTGATCAAGGCTCTACACGAAAAAAATATACATTCCACTATATGTGATGTGAAGGCCAAATACCATATTTTAAATCATTTATTTTTTATGTTAAACTGTCAAAACGACCTTAATTTGGAAAATTGTTCCCGAAATGAACGTGTCACGTAATTTGATGGATCCTGGATAAGAAGATGAAAGCTTGGAATCCAAAATATGATTCCAGCATATAAATTAGCGCACTTTGTTTTAGGAAGTGTTTCAATGACATATATTGTCTTATCTGATTCGTATTAATATTAAGTGGTAAGAAAATATCTGACAATCATTATAGGCCAAATTCTTAAGAGCATGATTTAACAAGCAAGAATGTGATTACAAACAACAAAATAAGACTATTTAAAAGTTGACACAGGAACAAACACTTTTCATTTTTAAAAAATGAAATAAGTTTATCTACACTCATGTCCATAAACTAGGATAATTCAGAATCAAGCAGAAATTGTAGTTTACCCGTTACAACCAAGAGAACACCATTGAACGACACCGTTACGATGGTGTAGGATTGCTCGTTTGGGGAGGAATTATTCTGGATTCCAGAACTAACATGCATGTTCAGAATGTAATCATGACAGGCCACATCTAACAGGATGTCATTCTGGAGCAACATGCACGTTTGTTTCAGGATGCCATGGGTACAGAATTTCTGCTTATGGATAACATCTCCCGTCTTCACAGTGCAAATATTGTACACAAATGCTTTCAATCGGAGGATATCCCCCGTATGGACTGGCCAGTATGCTCAGCAGATTTGAATCCAATAGAGCACGTGTGGGACATGCTTGGCCGACGAATTACAGCCCGTCAATTCCCTCCCACATACCTACCGGAGCTTCGGAGAGCATTGTCTTACAATATTACACTCATCAGAGTGTAATATTACCCAAAATCAAATTGATAATTTGATACTCAGTATGCCAGGATGTTGCATTGTCTGGGGGGGGGGCATACTATATATTAACCATCATACCAATCATGTTGTATTGATTTTTGTATATAGGTTCTTTTTTGAAATTTGCTCCATGGAGTAAAAATCGCAATTTCTATTAATGATGTCAAACATATGGCATATTTTTTGCTCTTTACCTTTTGTTTAATGAAGACTTTACAAATAAGTCACATTTGTTTTGCCTCTGTCTCTTTCATTGCCTCAACTTGCCTTATTCTTAATTTTATTGACATGTGTGTATTTTCGAGCAACTAAGCTTTAGATGATTATCTAATAAGTATTAACACTTTATTTGTGCGAAAAACTTCTCTGCCAAATAATTTGTTAAACCTTAAAAGATAATAATAAATATTTGGGTATTATATTACAATCTTTACTTATTAGTCTAAGTATATTAGTCATATACATTACTATATTAGTCAATACGTATATAAGTCATCACATGAAAAGCGGTCAATTATCACAAGAATGTCTACCACAATTTAAGTTCCTTATTGCTACAGCGTGATTAGCAAATTTTGCTTTAATCGGCATTTAAGGGAGTTCGCAATAATCTTTACAACTTATTTATTAAGTTAATCAAAAGGACTATTTGAACCATTAGTGGTTACCATACATCAGGAATTCAATGAATTTTATCAGGGGGGTATCATTATAATCATTATATCTCATCGCCTACTTTACTTGTGTGTTAAAGAAAAGAGATAGATGAAAAGATTTAATCAATAACTTTAATGCTATTATTTATTTATTTATTTCCGAAATTTTAAACACTTTCTTATAGACATAGTGCAATTTTTCACCTAATTTTTTCTACTCTTACTTTGTGACATAATTAAATTATTGAGTACTTCGTACAAACTCTCAAGGAATTATGTATCGAAAAAACGCCCTATTTGTTTACCTTTCAATGTTTTTAAAAAATTTTATTCATGATAAAGAGAATGTTTAAATTTTATTTAAATTAAATAAAAATGGTGTCCAAAAAACAAATTTCTTATTTAATTTCGTAAAGGAATTTCGATCCCTCATCAGGATGGTACTGTTTATATCTAGAAAATTTATATCTCTAATGCACAAATTTAGAAGATGCAGTAATAAAAAAGCTATTTTTTACAAATAGAGTGCGTAGTCCAGAGTCCTTGTAAAAAGGAGAACCCCACTAGTCAGTAAAAATCTGCTGATTGGGAGACTTCATAATTTAGATGGCGGAATCAAACAGGAAACCTAACCTGAAGCCCTAGAGATTTAACTTGCCACCCAGACAGTTATCATTTTATTTGGAGGGCATTGCAACCACGACTTATATAACATACCCCAGCCACTTTTAAATGAACAAGACATATCTTCGGTTGAATCGGCATTCGAATTCACTTCTTTCCGATTATGAGAACGACACCCTAATCAAACAGGCCAATTTACAAATAACTGAAGCTGCGAATCTTGCTTCAATTGAAAAAAATCTGAAGATGGTACAGCTGTTTCCATTTGTCCGGACGAGTGTTGATAAGCTTATCTGGGAAACAAAGTTATGGCCTTTACCCAGAAAGTTTCTGTATAGAATAAAAATGTTTAAAAAAAGAGTGAAATTCTGGAAAGTTTATCAAGGAACATGATAAAAGCAGTAATTAAAAATGGGCTCAAAGTATTTTAATAGGTATTTTGGTAGATAATTGGATGTTTTTGGATCCAAAAAAGAAAAAGAAAACTTTATCGGATTCATCGTAATTTAAAAGAGGCTCAAAGTATTTTAATAGGTATTTTGGTAGATAATTGGATGTTTTTGGATCCAAAAAAGAAAAAGAAAGCTTTATCGGACTCATCGTCATTTAAAATCTAAATAGGCGATAATTAAACTTCTTCAGATGACAATAAAAGAAAGATACACTATCAATGAAATGGTGTTCAAAGAATGTATCTATGTCAACGGATTAGCTGACATCAGAATTGAGTAGAATGAGCGCCCAGTTGAAGGTATTCTTATGACTGTATGGAACGATGGTTTTAAGCAACATGAGCTAAATATTTTGCACTTTCCTGAAGGCAATGAAAATTAGAGTATTGTCAATGCTTGAAAGCTCATCTTCTGAGGCAATGAATTTACTTCAACTGGTTTGTTATTTTCTTGTTTTTTCAGTGATTTCCAAAACATTCCAAGTATAGAGTTTTTTCATATTGAAATATATATTAGGTCTATCGGAAAGTCCTGTCTGTTGATCAATGAAGATTTTCTTAAAACCATTTTAAAGAAAGATCTCTTACTGACAATCGGTGATCTCAGAAAGCTTAGTAAACTATTTCGGACCTTATTCAGAAGATAGAATTGGCGACGAAATATTCAAAATGGATGCTAGATGTATTAAGTTAGACGATTTTTTGATGATTATTTCATCATATATCTATCTTTGCTTGTTTGGAACAAAATCAGGCCCTTCTTGAACAGGACGATAATTGGGAATGAAAAGTGGATTACCTACGAAAACATCGTAAAAAAAGGATATATTGTGTGGAAAACCTAGCCCATCCAATTCTAAAACAAATTTGGCTCTGATTAAGTGAATGTAATGTATATGGTGAGACATTAGGATCAATACATTATGAGCATTAAAAGTTGAACGAAAAGCTCACTTCAGTAGAGCATTGTCAGCAACAGAATAATTTAAAGGGATCAGTCTAAGAAAAGAGGCTTGTAATATCTGAAGAAAGAACAATTTAAGAAAGAGTCAAAAATCCGCAGAATTAGGCTGGGAAATTCTTACCTATATACCATTTTCCAAGGACTTATTACTCTCAAAGTATCACTTGTTTCTGTCGTTGTAAAATTTTTTGCAGGGCAAAAAATTCAAGAAATATCAAGAAATAAGAAATATCAAGATCAAGAAATTCAAGAAATATCAATATAAGTAATGGTTCAATTTTTGTTGTCTACAGATAAGACATTTTAAAAAAAAGAGATATACAAATTGCCATCCAGCAGGCATGAAGTCATAAATAATGATGGCAATTATATAATTTACTAAAGTTTATTCAAGGTATGAAAAATATTTTTTTGTTTTAGTCTAAAAATGGACAGAGCTTTCTCGTAGATTTAATATTTCACTATTTATACGTTAAATACACTCATGTCTATAAATCAAGGATAGTTCAGAATCACACAGAAATTGAACTCTAAAATGAAAATTTCACATGTGTAGAATTATCACACACATCTTGAAGAATAATATGGAAATTACAAGAAACCACCAAATGGCACCGATAGTACGTCACAGTGACGATAGTGTAAGAGAGGGGTATATAAGGAATGATTGCAAAGAAGTAAAACTGTTCACAGGTTATTGCACTGAAAGACTTTAAAAGCCTTTCAGTGCAATAACCGCGTAGTTATGGCACAAAGGAATCATTTGGATGATGTTTTACGTGGTAGAATTACCAGCTGTCTGGAATGTGGACGTACCTCCAGCTGGAATTATCCGAGGAACTTGAAATTGCCCATAGTGTCATCTCCAGGTTTTAGCAACGGTTCAAAATGATAGTAATGTGAGTTGACGCTTCAGTACAGATCGCCCTCGAGTTACAAAGACGAATGAGGACCTGTATTTGACAATTACTGCCAAAAAAAAAAAAAAAAAAAAAAAAAAAAAAAAACAGGCGGAGCACAGCATTAGACCTGTCTCGTCAGCTCTCTTCAGCTAACGACTCGACAGTTTCAAGGCAGACCGTGTACAGACTCTTAGGGCAGATTGGTCTATATGCTCGTAAGCCTGTTAGATGTGTTCCACTTACTGATATTCACTACCGCTTGCAGTTAGCCTGGAGTAGAGAGAATGGATTGTTTACACCGCATTGTGACACCATTCTTATGTGATGTTTCCCTACGAGTCCAGGTTTAGCTTTCAGTCTGATTCTCGCTGGACTTTCACATGGAGAAGGACTTTCACATTCTTACCACTTCCACCTAGAGAACACCACTAAACGATACCGTTACGGTGGTGCAGGATTTCTCATTTGGGGAGGAATTATTCTGGGTTCCAGAACTAACCTGCATGTTCAGGATGTAATTATGACAGGCCACATCTATAGGAATGTCATTCTTGAACAGCATGTACGTTTGTTTCAGGGCGCCATAGGTGCAGAATTTCTGCTTATGGATGACAACGCCCGTTCTCATCGTGCAAACATTGTAGACGAATGCCTTCAATCGGAGGATATCACCCGTATGGACTGGCCAACATTCTCACCGGACTTGAATCCAATAGATCACGTGTAGGTCATGCTTGACCGACGCATTGCAGCCTATCAACCCTCTCTCACATGCCTACTGGAACTTCGGAGAGCATTGCTTGATGAGTGTTGTAATATTACCCAATATTAGATCGGTAATTTGATATTCAGCATGCCTAGGCGTTGTTGGACAGTTATTGCATCGTCTTGGGGGCATATCATGTATTAACCAGCATACCAACTATGTTGTATTGTTTTCGCAACTAGGTTCTTTTTTGAAATTTGCTCCAGGGAGTGAAAATCGCAATTTTAATTAATGATGTCAAACATATAGCATTTTTTTGCTGTTTACTTTTTGTTTAATAAATAGACATTACAAATAAGTCACGTTTATTTTGCTTCTGTCTCTTACTTTGCATGAACTTGCATTATCCTTAATTTATGGACACGAGTATAGCTTAATTCTTATTTATGTAGTTTAAAATTTTTATTCCAAGAATCTCAGTTCTTCCTTAAAGGCTTAAATATCATATATCATACAAGAATTTATAATTAACTGTAAATTCTTATATATATATATATATATTAAATAATATATATATATATATATATATATATATATATATATATATATATATATATATATATATATATATATATATATATATATATATATATATATATATATATATATATATATATATATATATATATTAAAATTTACAAAACAATGAGTTATATCATCTATAAATTAAAGAAAATAAGTCATATTATATATAATTTTTACTTTAAATAGTTTTATTTCAACAAAAGTAATTACCCAACTGCACTCATCGATGGCAAAAGCCGATCGGTTGCTGAATCTGGTTATTATTGCAAATGTTCATAGGTTGGATTCTCACACTGAATGTGGATTGAATGTGGATATCACATTGAATTGAAATCACTCGAAACTATTAACGAATTGAAATCGAATCACTTCAAACGTGCATTATTTTCTATCGTATTAATCCTCGTATGAAAAAAATGATTTTTAAATGAATAGAAAATTCTTCTGAAGGAAGCAAACTATTTCAACAGTAAATAATGAATGCTCTGTAGAACGTGAGCTGATTAATTTCGCAGATGTTACTCGCGTATTTTTAAATTGTGTGCACATTTAATTTTATAAAAGCGAAATAGATTTAACTAAAT
The DNA here is from genome assembly GCA_030067965.1 of Latrodectus elegans. Taxonomy (NCBI): domain Eukaryota; kingdom Metazoa; phylum Arthropoda; class Arachnida; order Araneae; family Theridiidae; genus Latrodectus; species Latrodectus elegans. The sequence continues at coordinate 29,211,594 of CM057819.1, read as the reverse complement.
CATGCTCTTTTCATTTTTTATAGGAGATTTATGACAATTACTTATTGAGAAAACTAAAATTCTCATCTTTTAGTAAAAAGCGTTTAAATTCTAACTTAAAAATAGAAGTAAAAATTTTATTATTTTATATATATCTATCTATCTATATATATATATTGAAAATTAATTTAAAATACTTCTAAATATAAACTTATTTTCACATAACTAAAACTTTTACGTTTGCCATTTAATTAAATTATGTTTTATGTGAAAAAATTATAAAATATAAAGAAGGAATATAATAAATAGAATAATATATGGAATCTGATATAATTTCCTATAATAACCATGGAAAGTGTTTCCATTATATATATGTATATGTATATATATATATATATATATATATATATATATATATATATATATATATATATATATATATATATATATATATATATATATGTATATGTATATATATATATATATATATATATATGGATGTTAAAAACACACTCATAAATAATTCCTTGAACCATATAATTTTCTTAAAAAAATGCTTAGACATATTTTCTTCTTGAGTAAATAATTTCTCTTAATTATTCTCCAAAAAAATAAAAAGAAAATGATTGAATTGATAATTTTATGTCAGATTGGTATAGCTATCCCTAGAAATAAAAAATTCTAAAATAACGATCAAAATAATTTCAATTTGTTCAAATTTAACTGATGCTATTAACTAAAAGTGTTACTAATGAAGAAAACAGATTATCAAAATGTAATCTTAAATTAAAAATATTTATTTCTCACAAATTTCTAACTATAAATTTAAAATCTAAAAAAAATTTTCGATTTTGATATAGAAAAACGGTTTTAGTTCTCTGCAGAAACGTGATAAATTATTACTCCTCTTCAGAAAGAGAAATTCCTGTGGCTCATAGCTATGACGTCATATTGTTTTTGTTTACATTTATACTACGTACACGGGAATTGTTGATTCGCTACATTTGGAACCTACACTAAAATGCTACTGTGCTGCCCTCTTTTGTTTATTCTCAGATATAAAATCGATTTCTCCAGGTCAATTTTGTAAAGGAGTATTATGCATCAATTTAATGGAGAAAAATTTCCTACTGCGTAGTTTTTAAAGTTGTATATGGGGGGTTAACTAAAAAATTTACATTCTTTATGTTGTGGTATGTAAGTAGTTTAATATAAATGAAATAAAAATCAAGATTTCATTTATCTGCTGTGAAATTATAGGCAACGTGAAATAATGTAAGTACAAAAAGATCTAACTTCATTATTAATGTGCACAAAAGAAAACTTACCTAACCAAAAACAATAATAATACACTGGCAATTGTAAATTAAATAGTTTGGAAAAAATCTGGATAAATTGAAAGTAAGATTTGTTTTATTTATATAATTGATAAATTATAAGCAAATTATAAAAACGTACAGATGATTTCTTGCGTGGCTTGTAAAATAAATAAAATAATAAGAATGCTATTTAATAGATAATTGGAATTATTCCAAACTTATAAAAATTCAAGTTGAGATAAAGCTTTACAATAAATTTATATATATATATATATATATATATATATATATATATATATATATATATATATATATATATATATATATATATATATATATATATATATATAGAAATTTTATATATATATATATATATATATATAAACACACAAAAACACACACACATTATTTTTAATATTTTCCAGATTTTTTACTATTCCTCTAAATAACTTTTTTTCAGGACATCATACTGCTACTCTATAAGTAAATAAAAATTGTGGAGCATTTATTTTCTTTTAAATTTTAGTTTCATAAGAAAATATACCATGAAAGCAATATCACACACTGAATCTTTTATAGTCAGATTCCACACCAAAATAGGTTTCAGTTGGAAAAGTGGAGCAGCGTACTGCTGAATGACAGACAGTCTGGCACAAGACAACAACAACAATCTTCTATAAGCAATATATTCTTTTCGCCGGGTAGTCGAAACGTGTTTCTCAGTACAGAAGGTTCCGATTCATTAGTTCATTGGGAGATGTATATGCAATGGATTGGGAGATGAATATGCAATGGATTGGGAGATAGATAGGCAATGGATTGGGAGATAGATAGGCAATGGATTGGGAGATAGATAGGCAATGGATTGGGAGATAGATAGGCAATGGATTGGGAGATAGATAGGCAATGGATTGGGAGATAGATAGGCAATGGATTGGGAGATAGATAGGCAATGGATTGGGAGATAGATAGGCAATGGATTGGGAGATAGATAGGCAATGGATTGGGAGATAGATAGGCAAGGGATTGGGAGATAGATAGGCAAGGGATTGGGAGATAGATAGGCAATGGATTGGGAGATAGATATGCAATGGATGAAGAGATATATATGCAGAGGATGACGAGTTGAATATGCAATGAATTGGCAGGTGAATATGCAATGGATGGAGAAATGAATATGGAATGAATTAAGAGGTGGATATGTAATGGATGCAGAGATTACTTTTTCTTTATTTTACTTTAACCAACGCCCGTTCTTGGCCTTTCGGCCATTTGACGCCTAGCCCCCCAATAATGTCTGACGACATCGTCAGCTGGATGTAGGATAAGTGCAGAGCACTGCTTTAGATGGTCGGCATCCATCCTAGCATGGCCACAGAGCAGGCAAGCTTCATCAGCAGCCAGGCCAAGCCGGTGTAGGTGGACGCGCAGTAAGTCGTGTCCAGTGGTAAGACGAAAGCGTGCAACAGCCTCGGCTCTCTTCAGGTGACTTGGGATCGGGACAATGGCAAGGGTTTCCCATCGCTTCCCAATACTCTCCTGTCTTAGGGCAGCATTAGAGGACTTGTTGATGTAGGTATTGATAATTGTCTTAGCTGTACTAAGGGTCAGAGGAATTTCTGTGTGAGCACTATGTGACTCAAGTTTGGCCTTTTTGTCTGCTTTTTCGTTTCCAGGGATTCCGAAGTGGCTTGGAATCCACTGGAGAGTTACAATGCATCCCAGCAAGATGAGCTCCGCCAGTTTTAAACGGCACTGGAGAGTTTGAAGGCAGTCAGTTGGATTATTATTACTTAGAGCCAAAATTGATGACTGGGAGTCGACGAGAAAGGCAACTTTTTCAGGGGCCAGGCCAAAAGCAAGTAGTTGATTTGTAGCCTCGTGAACTGCACCGACTTCTCCGTCGTAGATCGTGGCAAATTTTCCCATGGCCAATGAGTCTTCGGATATCCGGCAGTACCAACCCGCGCCTGCTCCGTTCGATTCAGGGAGGTACGAGTAAATGTGAAGCCACTCATTAGGGGGATATCTTTTCTCGATAGTGTCCAAGGCGCAAGCTTTGAGCTCTTCGGTGATGGCCTCTGTTTTTGTTGGATGACAGATTAATCAAGTCAAGTCGGTATGTAGGAAGTGCAGGCGCAACTGTAATAAAACACTGAAGTGGAGCCTGGAGAGACGCAGGCAATGGCAACTTGTATTTCTGCATGAGTCAGGGGCGATTGTTTGGGTCTTAAGTCTCTGGGATGCACATTTGAATCCTTTCCAGTGCTTCCAATCTACTCTTCTTGCTCTCTCCCAAAATTTAAGAGTGAATTTGTCTCGCGGAATGTTAAAGGGTTCAATGCCAGTCTGGAGCTGCAGTGTTGTTATTGGAGTAGATTTAGCTCCACCTGTTATAATTCTGAGTGCAGTGTTTTGCACGACATCATATTTTTAAGGTTGGTCGTGCTAGCCAGTATCACAACCTCACAGCCATAATTCATTACAGGGCGAACGTAGGTCTTGTAGACTGTGGTTAGAACATCTTGTGTGGCTCCCCATTTCATACCAGCCAATCTTTGTAGAAGATTCAGACGCTTATGACTCTTTTCTGGCGTGTCTGTGATGTGTAAGTTCCAATAAAGCTTGCTGTCGAGGTTAATTCCATGGTATTTAAATATTGAGACCTGTTTAAGAGAGAGTCCCTTGTATACCAGATTAAAAGTCTACTTTTTGGTAGACATGATGAACATTTGTCAAACTGTCTTCTCGGTACTGGCTTCCAATTTATTCACGTCGGCCTATGTGCCGAGATTCAGAAATGACTTATTCATGGCATCTTCCAGGGATTTGATATTACTGCCCGTGGCCCATATTACAACGTCGTCAGCAAAGAAGAGGCATGATACTCCTGGAATTCTGTGGATGGCAAGAGTAAAGTCATCTATCATGATGTTGAAGAGAAGACAGCTAAGAACTGCTCCCTGGGGCAGGCCTTGACGTAACTGTCTCCATGGAGAGGTGGCATTGAGAAACTCCGAATGTGACGTTGCGAGAGGAAGCTCTTCACCCAGTTCAACACATTTCCTGTCACACCCAGTTTCTTTAATTTATGGATCAACATGTCATGCCACACTTTGTCGTAAGCAGCCTTGAGATCCACCAACACGGTAAGAGTGGATTGCTTACGATGAAAACCGTCTTTAACAGCTTGTGTAAGTTTAAAAACCTGATCAATGGGGGATATATGCTTGCGAAATCCTGCTTGACAGTCACTAATGGCACCTTTTGACTCTAAGAATTTACGGAGTCTGTAATCTATCATTTTCTCAGCAATCTTACAGAACACGCTTGTAAGTGAGATGTGCCTGTAGCTGTTAAGACTGTCTGCAGGTTTTCCTTTCTTTAGCAGCGAGATAACTTCAGCTTTAGTCCATTGATTAGATACTGTTGTTTTCCAAGTTAGATTGATGAGTTTAAGAAAAGTATTCAATGCTTTGGAACCTAGATTGATGATGATTTCTGGGAAAATTCCATCAGGTCCAGCAGACTTTTCTTTCTTAAGTGAATTGATTGCTAAAAGCAGTTCGTCATGGGAAAAGTCGCTGTTGAGGAGAAGAGAGTCATTTGTTCATTTGGAACTGGAATAGGACCTTCATTGAAAATAGATTTTCGGTCTTTAGCGGTAATATGGAGCTTGCTGACTACTGCATAGTTCTTGCTGAGGGCAGCAGCAACTTCAATGGGACTGATGAGTACGTTTCCATTTGTGGATATTTGCTCCCACTGTCGAGATGACTTTTCATTGTTGAGGCTCGAGATAAACTTGTGCGTCTTCGGGCCATCCCTACGAAAATCCATACTAGCAGCAAATGACCTGTATGCGGCCATTTTAGAGAGAATGATAGCACGTTTCAGCTTGGCTTGGGATTTTTTGAGAAGTATGCAATCTTTGATATCTTTGGAAGATTCAGCTCGGCATCTTGCTGGTTTCTTTCGTCCTTAAAGTCTTAAGTGACTCATTCCAGAAGGGTAGGTATTTCTTCACTTGTCCCCTGGGGATTGATTCCGCAGCTGCCGTCAAGACTCCCTTGGCAAAGATGGCAGCACATACATCAGGGTTGTCATTCTCTAGATCTTCAGTGACGTATTCATTAGAAAGCTGGGAGTACTTTTGCCAACGAGCTATTTTGAAGTTCCAGTGAGTAATTTTACGTGGCCTGGGATAAGCCTGGTATTATTATATTGTACCCACAGGTACATGAGACGATGGCCACTTCCATCCAGGGGATAATCAAGAGAAAGTGAGGACCTTCTTGTTAGATTGGCATGAGTAAAAGCAAGGTTATGAGAGCTGTAGTAGCCAGCATAGGACAAGAAGGTAGGTCCCGAGGGAATTCTAATTAGAGAAGAGTTGTCCAAGAGTTCTTCAACGGCTTTACCAGTGGCACTAGTGTTGGAGTAACCCCATCGAGATGAATGGGCATTGAAATCTCCCACGATGATGGTGTTGCGATGTTGGCTGAGATAGGCGATTTGCTCGAGTTTGGGTATGTTATTGGGCGGGTTGTAAAGGCCAATAACTTTGAAATGAATCTTGTCCTTCCATACATCCATGCACAATGCTTTTAGTTTATCGCTGTTGTCCATTTCATGAATAATAGTGTCTTTACTTGCAATACAGATTGATGATGATTTCTGGGACGTACAAAGATGAATATGCAAGAGGTGACTTGTCTTGATCATTTGATTATAAACAAGGTATAGTTCGGTGTTTGATAAAAGATAAGAGTTTCCGTAGAGGCAATAATGATGATGTCTGCGTCAAGTTTAAAAGCACGAGTTTTCAGCTCAGTGAACTTCGAGTTGTTCAAACCACCTGCGTTCCAGAACAAAATTTGGAGGTGGTTGTCCACGTCCCGAGAAAGACGGTTCTTTTTAACTTTTGTAGTCATATGTGGCTTCGTTCTATATCTTGCGGCGATCACAAATGAATGGAGGCTCCCAAACGGCGATCGCTGTTACACATTTAGCATCACCGGGGGAGCACGTGTAGCTTTAGAGATGCTACGGACGCGTGTAACTCTACCCTCCAAGGATGCAATGTATTGGGATGTGAATGGAGAGGTGAATATGCTATGGCATTGGAAGGTGGATATTGCACTTCTGCTTTCGATATGCAGGCATGTTGTGGTGGTTGCTTAAAAGTTTTCTGGATTTTCTTCCGGAATGCTATAAGTGGGGGTGATTTTCAAATGCCTCACTTCAAATATCTTATTGTCAGTTACGCCAGTTGTATGATATAATAATGGTTGTGAATTATACGGATAGATTTGCTAACGCAAGCAATTGTACTCTTAATTTATTGAATTTACAAAATTTATTTGAATAATTGTTATTGTACTAATATTTTTTCTTCATATGTGTGTGTGTGGGTCACAATGAAATATTCAATAGCCGCCAGCTCAAATTATTTTACCACTAACGTTGAAACACTGACGTGATGGGCGACCTCAATACAGATTAGTAATTTTTTCGCACCATATTTGGCGAAGAAAGAAATAGAGTTAATTGTAAAAGAGATTAAGTCTTATATCTAAATATCCCAATTATGAACTATGAAAAGATAGAGAAAATTGAGAGAGAGATTGTCTACAACAATGTTTCTTAAATTAGGGTAGTGATCCCGATTTTAGTCGTTGACCAGCAAAGGGAGTAACTAAAATTTTTAGCAATAATATTGGCATTTCATTAACATATTATTAACAAAACCATTTTAAACATTTTCTGAAATTATCATATGCTTTCTTTTATTTTTCTATGACATATGTTTGTGTGATACAACATTTTCCTCATTAATCACTCTAATATCAAAGTTTGCATTAAATCAAAAGAATTGGGTTGTCATATAATGTCGACTTTCCGCCAAAATTTGATAACCACATCTTTCCATTTCCAAGCAATCCTAGCACATGCGCACTTAGAAATAAATGGGTTTTCTCAGCAGAAAGCTTTCAAATGAACACTTAACAAGCAAATTATAATTAATGTATGGATTTATTCAAATAGGTGAATTTATTGTTATCGTTCAATTGTGTCTTTAACTTTGTTAATATGAAATTTTCACATTGTTCCATATTTTACAATTAAAAATTAAAGTTAAGGACCTTAAGCTGCAGTACTATATTACAGTACAAACGAAGAAATTGACAATTTAACTTAAGGGTCCGTACGATTCACAGAGTGATTATGGGGTTGTGGAAAATTTTCGGAAATATTATAGACTCCGTGACCAAAAACATTGAAGAAGAAATTATCAGAGGCATAAAACTTTATGACGCATATAATGTATTCAAAAGAAGACAAATTGCTTATATTTCTTTAAATTAATAAGATTCATGACGAAAGAAAAAGATAATCAAATAAATTGTAAAACTTAGAAAAAATGGCCAAAAACAAATAAAATTTTTAAAAAAATGCAAAAAGTAATGTTGCAAAATGCCACTCATGAGTACAAATGAATTTTTTTTCAATCAATGTAACTGCATATTCAACAGAATATGTTGAAGAGAATATAATTTTGCATCATAAAAGTATTATGATGCAAAGCGGAATTTCCTTCAGTGCTTATTACAGTTTATTACTTTAACAATATTTTAGATCACATTATATGACGAAACAATTTTTATTGAATTCACTAATAAGAAAACTACAGCGATTACTATTAATTGATCTTCAATTTATCCGACATTAGATACTTATATAGAAATTCCTTAATCAAATTTTTATTTACTTAATTTCATATATACTATTATAAAGATGTAAATATTTTTTTACAAACTTTGTAGCGGTGGTATTTGTGGTTTAATTGGCAAGATTCTTGGCGACAACTTGGCGAAATAATTGGCGACTTAGCGAAATTTGGCGAGAAATAAATAGTTTTGGAAATTTCTACCACCTACTAATAAAAAGCTTGTGAACTTTAAAGAGTTTGTTTCATCGACTCTCAATCAATACAAACCCCGAAGCTGGATACAATACTTCAATTTCGGGTCATATCCTATTTACTCATGCTTTTTTTCCTATATACATACGATTTTTTGATAGTCAGTAACGTCCATGCCATGACAAAATAAGATGTTGCTCGTGTTGTAGCGAGTTAGAATGATACAAATGTTGCAACAGGCAGAATAGAGGAGGAAATACTCAATATAGTATAGTGGTGATCGAAGCGAAATGTCGGGACAAACACTAAAAAAGTTTATTATGGATTCTTCGGAAATTCAAAATGTGAAACACGTCAGCAAACTTACTATTATGACTTGGCAAACAAGTCTCCTTCATTAAATCTGCATATCATTGCTATGTACTTAAAGCATTGCAAAATCTAATCTCAGCATCTTTAACTTGTGTGTGTAAGATTCTTAAATTGCCCTCAATATGATTGTGCTATAAGACTCATAAATTGTATTAACTTATAAAACTCTTAAATACATTTTGCACTCGCTGATTTTATACTCTAAAATGCGAAAACAAGTATGAAAGTCACAATCACATGTATAATTTGTTTTGATTGTAAATATTTATAAAGTGTTTGAAAATCTCTGTCAGACAATGAAAGTGTTGATGAATAAATATATCACGACTGTTCATTGTTTTTAAGGGAAATTAAGTATGGTGTCAAGAAGGGAGATAAAGATTTACTGTGCTGAAGCAGAGTTTACTGTACTGTTTTCTATGATTTCCTAAGATAAATTTAGAGAGTCTTGTCTGAAAATGTTCCATATTAGACGAATGATGATAAAAGTAGATTTGTATAAAAAACGGTTCTAAGTATTACCATTGAAGTTTAGAACTTTTTATATTTTCCTAATTATAAATTTTTTTATTTGCTTTATTTAGATTAGAAATGATATTTTTTTGCAATTTTTTTTCTTTTTTTTAGTACAATTATAAGTAATAGCGTGTAATTTCTAAGACGTTTGACATTTTTTTCTGATTTGCTTCCGCTAGTTGCGTTATAGTCAAGAATTATAAAACATTTAAACAAATAACATTTAAAAAATTTATCTTTTAATTTTTTTTCTAATCACAATTTGTTTCTTAATAAATAAGAGTACTTTCCATTAAATGTATGGCAGTTAAATTTTAATTAATTATCAGTGTATTATAATCTAATGTAATTATTGCAATTTAATTTTATTATATGCATTTTAAGGTAAAAGTTTACTACGGGTACGCCTTGATTTTTTGGCGATTTTTTTGACTCCAAGATAGGTGCCAAAATGTGAATAAAATAATGACAACCCTAAAAGTACGTTAGTTAAATTTCTGAAAATAGAAGGGTTATCAAAAATTAAAGTTTATCGCCAATATTTAATTAGAAAATTAAATATTGGCGAATTTTTAGGAAATTTTTTGCCAAAGCAAGGAGAACCCGTATCTACAAAGAACCCAATTTTAGTTACTAAAAATTTAAACACAAATGTTTCTGTTATCTCTATAGATGTTAATTAATTACACCATAAATGAGTAAATCGTGCGGCAGTGGCAAATAAAATATGCAATCCAGCAAACCAAGTTTGCTTCCTCACACCTCAAACTTCTCAGCATAAACAGTGGTAACAGAATCATTTTGGATTAAAATTACATTTCAGCAGTATATTACGATTATTTAAACACATTAATTTTAGTTAATTATGCCTGATTCATGCAAAAATGTAACTGTAGAGACTGCAACTTTTGTTAAACCTTAAATTTTGAGAAATATCTCTGTACAAAATTAAAAAAAAATTGTAATATTGAAATTATTGTTTAGGTGATAAATAATTACGTAAACGGCGTTTATAAACACAAATTAATGTTGAAAGTTCAGGTGTCGACGAAATAGGCCAAATAAAAAAATATGCAAAGTAGTATATCTTTAACGGAAAAGTACCGAGTTGAGGTTTATTGCTTTCTAAAATTGGCATCAATTACTTTTTAAAATTTAATTAAGAAGAATTAAATATGATAAAAACTACTGTGTCTATTAAGGTTGCGTGGACATTTAAGATGGAAGATATTGCTTTTAAACTTGTCAGGTTTCTTTGGCACCCATTCACAATGAATTTTTTTTTTTTTTTTTGTCCTAATACATTAAATTATGACTTTTGTCATTTGGGAAAAACAAGTAGACAATATAAAATCATCTGGTAATATTTACGAAAGTGTTTCAACAACTACATTTGATAATTTCAAGTGTTGATTTTGCATTAAACTAAACTAAAACTAACTATTTTGCATATAACTTTTCAATTGTTTCAGCTTCTGGAAATAACTTCCCGCCTTAACATCTGAGATCTTTATTGGCTAATGGTGATAAGCAGGAATATGATGAAATATGTCATTACACTAGCAATATCATCATTTGGATGCATTAACTTTCGAAAATCAAAATATGAAAATGTTAATTATAATATTTCAGTTTTTAATATGAGTTTGTACTAAAAAGCACTATACTTTTTTCAACACTTGTAAATTTCGGCACAAGTGCCGTATAATACATGGTCTCAAATTCTGAGTTTGACGATTTTTTCGCGGATAATCTTATGTATCTTGCAACCTCATTTTTATTACGTTATAGATATGGAGACCTATAAGAATTATGCAGAGAATTCTATTTTGTTAACCCTAGTATTTACGTCATCGGGCACGTCACGATACGTCATCTTGACAACATTTATACATCGCCAAAAATATTCAGAATTTGAGACCATGGATTATACCTCACCTGGGCCTAAATTTCACCATTTTCTTATTCAGCATTGCCTGTCGAAAACATATTAGAAGTTTGTCATAGTTAATGGTCGTACCAATCATATCAACCAGAATAAAAATGATAGCGTATAACACTATATATTTCAATTGCTCGTCGTATATCCTTGATACACGAGAAAACAAATGTTATTACTTAAAAATCTTATTCTTGTGTTCATAAAATAATACTAAGATTGTTTCGCTTCAAATTACAGAATTCAATAAATTTTCATTGATTGATGAGTACATTATTTTAGTTTAGTGGGAATTTTTCATAGAAAAAACAGCAGAACGAAATAATTATGACAAATCATTTCTCATTTATAGATTGGCAAGTTTAACGAATACCTTTTAATGACGAAAGATAGTTTTACATATTAAAATTTTTGACCAAGAGCATTAAACAGAATCCATTGAAAAATTTTAAGGAAATTTAAAATGTGACCGAAATATCATAGAAAATTTGAAAGCATTTTCTTTATGATTCACGTATTTGTTTATTAATACTTTTTATGGTAAACATATGTCTACTTAGTGTAAGAGTTTTGACACAATTTTTATTGTTGGCTGAAGAAGACTTATGTTTTATTTTATCTTTGTTATTTAGTTTTCTTATCGTAAGCATGAAATATGGTCATATTTATAGTAGGGTAAATTGGGAATACATACACCTGCCAAGTATTATCCATTCTGTTATTATTTAAAATCTGTTATTACTTCTAAATATTACATTGTTTTTTTAATAGATCAATGTCATTGTATGTTATCAAATCAGAGATTAAGATTGAAATAATAATAATCAGTTAAGCAATTCTTTCATCTTGACTCAAACTACTACAAAAGAAAATTTATATACTCAGGTAAGCAAGCCATTACTTAAATGGCGCATGTGCCGTATAATCCTTGACGCTAAATTCTGAGATTGGCGAGTTTTTGGTGGATTTTCTTATATATTGGCAACTTCGTTTTTATTACGTCATACATATGGAGACCTATAAGAATTATGCAGAAAATTCTATTTTGGTAACCCTAGTATTTATGTCATCTCGTACGTCATAATACGTCATCTTGGCAGCATTTCTTCATCGCCCAAAATTTCCGAATTTGGGATCCTGGACTATACGGCACCTGTGCCGTTTAAATATATATGTATACTAACTTTGAATAAATTATTTTGACACAGTTACCGTTATAATTCCTAATGTCAACTTTTGAATTTTTTTGGCGGCAAAGAAATTTTCCAAGAGAACGTAATTGTGACTTTACAAATTTTTTTCTGAAAAATGATTATGCTTCTAAATAATAAATGTAAGCCGAATAAATTATAAAAAGCTAAATTAACTTTGAAATATAAGGATTTAAAAAAAAGAAATAATAAGATTATTAATTTTGTAAATATAAATAAGGGAAATATAGGAACAAACATTTCGGAAATATAAATACCAATTCCAAGAAAAATGTATTAGAAAAATTAATGAAAAAGAACAATAAAACCCGAAATTTAAGTATTTAAAAGGTAAAGAAATCTACAGAACATCCAGAAAAATTCCCATAAATATCCTCGCAGAAATTCTTTCTAAAATCCGAAACTGAAACAAAATATTCTTAATTTCTCTGCGATGATGTAAATACTAGGATTACTAAAATAGAATTTCCAACATAATTCTTAATGCTCTAGAACTCCATGACGTAATAAAAATCCAGGTTGCCATATAAATAAAAAAGTCCGCCGAAAAATTCACCAAATTCAAAAATTAACATACGAGATTATACAGTAGCTTTGCCATAATTTCCTTTACCTGTACAAAAAATATAGCACTTGATGAGATAAAATAATTGCTGAAACAACGCGCCTAATGATCTCGATGATTATATTCTCTCTGATTGTGCAAGTGATTCTGGCTGATTGTATAAATGTATGATAATTGCTCTTACAAAAAATAAAACTTCATAGCGAAAATTGAGGTGAAAAATTAGTATATCCATACTTTATTACGTATTTTACATTATTTTTTTGTGCCATGTGATTAAGAAATGCCTTTGCTATCAAGATTTTTGTACTAAAATTCCTTGTTCCAGATTCTATTTCTTGGCGACTTTTAAAGTTGCTTGGAAAATTGTATAGAATGGACTATACTAGAATTCATTTTTAACATATTCACATTCATCATAAATATTATTATTGCTAAAAATTTGAGCGTGTTTAGTTTGATGCTGTTGTAGTTACAAGTTGAAATATTGCATCATTTTGTTTTAAATATTTCAAGAATAAATTAATAGAGGAAAAAATCTTCATGGTAAATAATAAAAGGAATTTATCTTTTTCATTTTATCTATATTTATTTACCTTTTCGAAATTAGAAAGCACAAAGATTAATAAAAATTGTGAAAAATCAAAGTAAACTTTGACTATGCTGTATTATGAGAGTTGCAAACCAGCTTTCAATAGTTAGAAGCGAAACGGGATTTTTTTCGGTTCTTTTTTGCAAATGGGGATTGAATGAGCCAAAACCTATTATATACTGTATTTTTTGAATCTTTATAATTATTCAAAAAAGAAAATAGGGGTTAAATTTATGTTGAATTGAAGACCAGGGGTATAAAATTCTATTAACATTTGTCATTCAAATTTTGGATCATTGAATAGAATAACAAAGATGGAGACTCAGAGAAAAATATATAATAGTTGAAACTTTTCTCATGATTTATGTAATTAAATTAAATGAAATATTAATATAATTAAGGGCTTAAAAATGATGTCGTTATGAATAAAATTGGAAAATTAAGATATTTATCTAAAACTGATGATTTTTTTTATCTTGGCGATTTAAAAAAAAAAAAAAAAAAAAAAAACAGTGCTTTGTCACAAAAATTGTTATCATAAAAATTATGTGTTGTTCTCTAAATAAGTAGTCTTCGAATTTTCAAATCCTTAGAGATATTACTTCCAAAATTGAACACGTTGAAAATAAAACAGAAGAATAAGAATGACAAACAAAATATCCACTTTAAATATAGGTAAAGGATGATATATATATATATAAAATTTTTAAAATACCTAAATTCATCTGGTAAGAAAATGTTTTATTAAATTATTCACTTTTACAGTATTATTTATTCATATTTGAATATAATCGTACAGTTATATCTGCAAATCAAGAAATTGTTATATAGTTGTTAAATTCTTAAAATTAGGCAATACATAAAATAAGCATCTTAAAGTCTTTATAACTTTGAAAAGCACATTTGGCATCGAATTTAACTATCTAGAACTTTTAAAATTCATTTCTCACTCTTTTTAAAAGTATTTATTATTTTTTTAAAGAAAAAAATACTTGTAAAAATTAAAATAAATCTATAAGTAAGCTAAGAGGAAGGAGCGAGAGAGGAAGGAGAGATAGAGAAAAAAAATCACTCTGATTTTTTCGTCATGGAATATAAACATCAATAATCGATTTCATAAATTATACTGTGTTAAAAGCAATTTTCAATAATGACTATGCCAAATCTTATAAAATGAAAGAAATTATTTTAATATTAAAAATAAAAAGAAAGTAAATTATATATAATAATTCTAAATATATAATAATTCTTAAAAGTAAATTAAATTATATAATAATATAAATTATACAATAATTCTTGAAAAGAAAAAAGACCATTTAATTAAGTTTCGAAGCATTTAATTTCCTTTGGTGTTGGTTTGTTAAATATAATCTTGGTGGAGTCACAATTAATGAAGAAAACTGAAATCATTTATTTTTATCTATAACTTAATAACTACTTAAAATTTAAATCAGGTATATTTGATTTTTTATAGAGATAATTTCCTTTTTTAGTTTAAAATATTTAAGATTAAATTCCCGTTCAACCTAAGGAGACATTGAGTTATTCCTGATTGTTTCGAAAGATTTGTGTGTAAATTCTTAAAGAGGTATCGTGATTAATCTGTATATCGATCGAACAGAATGCAAAAAATAAGGAATTTTAACAAGAAAATATACTGCATTAGCTATTTTAAGAGATATTTTATAATAAAAAAATTGACATATATTCACCAATTTTATTTGCATTGAATTTTTGTTTTAAATATCTGATAACAGTATTTTGTTTAAATTAGGCTTTTTATTGAAATAAAAGGGACATAATTGAACTTCTTAATCTAAGGAATGGAGAAGAAGTACTCATTAACACCCAAGACAGAGTTTTCAGCACCACAGCTTAAAATTGCCACGGATGCAATGAAAGATTTAATGAAAGACCCGTCTTTAGTCAAGCAACGAAAACATTTAGAGTTTATTCAAAAAACCATTTCTAACGCAACTGAGAACGAACGCAGAATATCGCAGAAATATCGAAGACTACGATCAGAATTGCTTGCCAACTCATCAAAAATTAAAGCAGCTATACAACTGGCTGAAGAGGATAAAAGTACTATTAATACTCTCAAAAACGAATTGGAAAAAGCATGGAAGATCATAGAAGAATTACAGTTGAAGCCCAACACAATTCCTAAAGTTTCGAATGAATCTGTGTTTTCAGTTGTTAGTAGATTGGGCTTATCTTCAAAGGAATCTCTAGTTAGAGAGGATTTTACCAACAAGAAGCTCCAGGAAGAAATTTTGCGTATGAAAATGGAAGAAAAACGTTGGCGTGATGAGAATCAGTCTTTGAAATCGAAGCTAGAGAAAGAAATTCAAGAGTCTTCCCATTTGCGAAATGAAAATTCGAAACTACAGCAAGAAAATAATAATCTAATGAATATGTCGAGTGAACGCAAGAAAATAAGCAAGAAATATGAGTTAAAAGTTAAAACTCTCGAAAAATTGGAATTTGATTTGGCATCAATTAAAGCAGAAAATACTAACCTCGTATCAGAAAATGAGAAATGCAAGCTTCAGATTTTTGAACTGGAGGAAGAATTGGCGAGTAAAGAAAAGAAGGAAGAAGAACACAAGGCAGAAAATAAGAAGATTGAAAGTAGAAAACAGAACGAGGAAGCAAGAAAATTGTTGAATGGCAACACTGATGGACTTGAAAGCAAATCAGTGACGTCATTCACAGAAGCGGTAATTCATAAAACGAAACGTAAGTGTGAAAAATTAGAAGTTCAGTTAAAAAATATGATAAAAGTGGACAAAGTCAATAGATCACACTTGAAACAAATTAAGAGAGAGTTACAAAGAGTAAGCAATGTTCTTAACGCTGTTAAATCTGAAAGATCGTCAATTGAAAAAGAACTTGAAGAAGCATTAAGAATAAATGCAGTTCTAACCACTGAGAACGAAATATTAGGAAGTGATCTCACTAAAAGTAGAGCATCTATTAAAAATCTTGAAGATATAAAAGATAATTATTGCCAACAAATAGGAAAATTAGAGGAAAAAGTCCATTATTTCAAGAGTCAATTAGAAAAACTAGAACGGTGCAATTATACCACACGGATCGCTAATTTAGAAAAGGATCTATTGATTGTATCAAATAAATGGGAAGAGAAAAGTAAAAATTCTATTGAATTGAAAGCAGCCCTTACAGAAAACCAAAAAGAAATGGAAAAATTGAACGTGATTCTTAAAGAATATGAAAGATTTCTGAAGCAAACGAATGACGAAATAGATGATAAATTGCCGAAGCAATGCTTGGAAAATTTTAACGGTACAGTTGCTAGCCAATCAGAAAATAAATACCCAGAATTCCCTCCACTAATCATTCAAGATATAAGCAAGAAAATCGTCTTCCTGATTGAATTAGTTAATACATTAATAACTGAGAAAGACAAATTACGTTTGGAATTAGAACAAGAAAGTCAAATACAGGATAACTACTTAAACGAAATACCTGAGGATGAGCATTTCAAATCAAAAATAACAGAAGAAAACAGTTCAGATTTAGCAATTAATGAAGAATCGTATGATACTGATATTGAATCGGAAAATGAAAGTTATTCTTGCAAAAATTCTTTAAGTGAAAGAACAAGCAAATATCTGTCGAGTTTGGAAACAGACAAGTCGAACGAAACCAGGCAAGGTGATATGACCAGCGGTAAAGAATTTTCTGAAATGGAAAGGTCTTGTTCTAGACTCTCTATATCATCATTTAGTGATACTGAAAAAATAAGAACATCTAGTTCTGATGCATTTATGGATTTAAATGTTTACAACCCAGGTTTTTCAACACTACCGAATTACAAAACAGAATTTCCAATGAAACGAAGTTCTTCAATGGAGTTTGATTCGAGAATGATCAAAAGAAGGTTACAGCCAATATCTAAAAGTCCTCTTCTTCCATCGAAGGACTTTTACTTGAAAAATGACAATAAATGTTTAGACACTGAAAGATTAAATAAGCCTAGAAATATTCAAAAATTTCAGAGGGACTTAAAATCTAAAAAGATGCAGTTACATGAAGGTATCACACCACAGGTAAATTATACTCTTTATATCAGAAACAATAGAGGAAAATATGAAGACGATAGCAGGAAAATGAAAAGAATGTAATTTTTCATTACTTTCAATATAATTACATTTAAGATTCCATTAGGAATAAACCATAACAAAACTAATTAGTCAGATTTTAAACTTTTCTGTAAGAAAATACTTATATTCTCGCGGAAGCTCTAAAACTAACACCGGAGTCGGTTTCAGAATATTATTTTTTGAATAAATTAATTTAAATGGCATGAATTTCAAAATTTTTAATGACATCACTGAAAATCTTTCTGCTTGAAAAGCAGGCAAATTTTGTTCAAGAAATCAACTATGCAAAATTTCCTTCGATATGTTATTAAGATGAATGTTTTGTATGCGTTTAGAAAAATAAAAATTGTTATTAAAATACTTAGAATATTTTAGCTACATAATTATTTTATTACAACTTGTGAAAAAATTTTATACCAATAATCAATTAAAATTTAAAATATTCTTATTTCTTTTAATGATAAAATCAAAATCTTCGAACTTATTGTCAAAAGATTTTGAAGTTACAAGAAGATTGAGTTACATAGTAACACGTTATTAATTAGTCTATTTAACATATATATAAAGTTTGAAACTATTGAAGTAAAAGTGCAACCAAAAGATGACATATTTTTAACACAGCTTGGCAATATCATAAATTCGATGATGACTTGTTGCTGCTGAGTTGCAACCTATAGTGGCATCGAGAATGTCATACAGACCTCTGCTTTTGTTCTCCAAAAAAATTGGCTTACATGTCAATATCACTTTCTTCTATTTCATCATTTTTATCATATACATTGTGAAAGAATTGAGAAATTAAATTGTTTGGAATCCTTAACTATTGAAAATAATGAAACTACAACAGGGAAAAAATTTCTGCTGGAAATAAATGTCATTTTATATTGCCAGAACAATTGATATCTCTAAATGTCATTTTATATTGCCAGAACAATTTATATCTCTAAATGTCATTTTATATTGCCAGAACAATTGATATCTCTGTACGCATACCAACATAAGACTCAAATTCTCATTTATATAAGACGATTGTTTAATCAGTTGTCCTATATGGACCCGAAACAGAACTGAAGTCGAAGTGCTTTTGAATGTTTGAAAATACGATAAAGGAATATAGCATGGAAGATTTTTGGAGTAATTCGATAATTTGAAAGATTAGAACAAATAAAGAGATCATCAGTGTGAATGGATATTGTTATTACAATTTACCAAGGAAAACTATTCCCATGTGTACATACACATACATGGCAGTGCAGGCGAGCACCGGACGATTTATAAGATTGACATTTTTGAAATAGTGGCATATTACCAAGAGTTTCGTATTTCTGAACATGGTTAAGTGACGAGGTCATGTTTGAGCTGGTACTTTCCTCTCCTCATCCAGGCTATCTGAAGGACTTTATAGAACGCATAGTGGACAAATATACTCTGCATTATTTCCTTCCGAAAATTTTTTATTATAGATAATGGGGCGTAATACCGTGTCTTCAGAGAGGAATCCTGGAAAACTCCCAAGCACGCATTGCAACGGATGTGTATATGCTTAAGGTAAAAGCTCAGCATTCATTTCCAGTTGTTCAACAATGGCTGAGATCAAACTCAGGACCTTGTGTTCTGAAGAGGGCTCTAGATAATTGCAAGTCCCCAAATGAAGGACTTTGGATGTCCTAGATTAACGTAGACATGTCTTTCACCTACAGAACTCTAGTAAACCAGTAAGGGTGAATGTGGTCACCCTCCCAATCAGTACAATCTACGTCAGGCAATGTTTCACTTTGCTGATTTTATGGCAAGCAGCGCGTAACTATTGAACCACTGGGGGTTGTATATATATGTATAAATGATGGATACGAAAATAAGTGCAAGAAAAGTTACAATAGAAGAAAATCCAGGAACGTTAAGGTTAAAATCTACATGAAAAAATGTGGATGTCTTGAAAATGCTTGGGTTAGAAAGGAAAAAGAAAAATAGGAAACAGAAATTAAGGTTAAAAATTTTCAGAATATCAAGGCCCTACAAAACCATAATATTATGATAACGGTGTAATTTTTTTTTCAATTTTACAGCTGTTTTTTCATAAGTTTTTCAGCTATGAAAAAATCTCAAGAATTTTATTCTTATAATTAAAATATATTTTAAATAATTGAAAAGTTTGTAAAGGTTATAAAAGTGCATTATCAAATATATTTGAGAACATTTACATTTTTAAGTAAGTATATATTTTAGATTTAAATAGATTTTCATAATAAATAATCTTTTATAATTTCATAAATAAGCATTTATTTTAAAAATAATGCTTTTTTCAAAAAATTTTCATCAACTTGAATTAATTGCGACAAAAATCAGTCAAATTTTGTAGTATATGTTAAGTGGAGTGGTAAACACAAAAGAAATAACACTTATGCCGAAACATTGGATAGTTTAAAAGGTTAACACTAAGTTTTTGTATACCTAATTCCACAAACACGTGACAGTTTGAAGCATGTTTAAAGAAATAACAACCACTTAGAAAACATTATAATTAAACACCACAAATAAAAAAATGAGATATAAACTTATAGATAGTTTTTATTATTCAATAATAGTTTAATACATTACTTTAATTTTCTATATTCATTCAAGGCATCTTGTAAATAAATAATCAGTTTTTGACTGCAATTCACTTTCTGCGTTTTGCACTTTCTGTTGCTGCTTATCGGGTTCATTTCATGCGAGATAACGGCATAGACTATCTCCTATTCATATTTATTATTAATTTTAAAGTGGTTGTTTCTTTCGTTCCAGTTGAGATTATGATTACGCCACCTTATTAAAATTTTCATTGGTTTAAAATATCCATGACGTCTGATAACGTCTCATTGTATTGAGAAGTCGTCGTAAATCCGACTTGCCGACGCCTGCCTGCCTTCAAATCGCATTCACCATCGAATGTCTGAGGGTCGTCGACGATGAGAAAAAATCCATTCAGGATTATTACCAGTAATAAAGAAGCATTTTTTAATTACAATTTTTTCGTTTGAAAAAGTTTTCAAAATCATGCAGTTACTTATTGTTCTAAATAAATATAATTTTCAAATCTTATTAGCGATTTTACTTCCAAAATTGAGTACGTTGAAAACAGAACCAAAGATAAAGCCAAGTGGAAAAGACTAGACAAAATATCCCCTTTATCATTAGTTTAAATGGGTAAGGATAAATTAAATTAAAGATTTTTGTAACTTTTGCAAGGGTAAAACTAACTTTTACATGGGTTATTGAAGATTTTATTTACTTAACCAGCGCGTCCAATTGACGTATATCCGTAAGACTAAGTGTACCACATGTATGTTTTCACCATTTCAGAACACTTAGGCAGAAAATTAAATGCAATTTATATTTATCACGTTCAAACGGATAAGAATCAAGCACAAGACATAATATAAATCAGTACATGAGGTAAATAATTTCTTAACGATGTCAAAATAGCGTATTCGGTGAGCTTGATATTAACAAAATCTAGAGAAGATAGAGAGAGAGAGAGAAATAGATAAATGCTGATGAGAGGAGAATAAATTAATCTAGACAGACAGTGCCCCAATGTTTTGAGATCGTCTACTGAATTTTAATGATTCAAATCATTTTAGTTTCGAAATTGAAATATCTATGTGAAAATATCAATTGCCTATAATACTGATTCACATACTTTAATAGGACAAATCGTTGAGAAAATTATTACGGGACTTGGGCCTCATTATCACGAGAATTAATCAGCTGATTTTAGTATTCTTTGATTCGAACACAAGTTTGTGTCACTAAAAAATGAAATAAAATAAAGTAAATAAATAAAAGTAAATACGTAAAAAAGTAAATGAAAATATTAATTTCAGTCAACCTGCACGGTTGCGTTTTTAACACTGACAGCAGTCACAGATTTATAATTGTCAACTTAAGCAATTGATAAAAAAAAAAAGGAAAATTTAATTTTTTTGGATCTCTAATTTATTTTGTTTCTTAACTTTCCAGTTTTTATTTTTAATCCCATCGAAGGACTTTTGATTTACGAAACAGATCTTGAAAACTTTATCTCAGTTAACCACCATTTAAAGAACTCATCTACTGTCTTCACATTGTTATATTTCCATTGATGGCATAATCCACTAACGCCACTATTCAAATATGTCCATCGAATTTAAGATAAACTTTCTATAAAAAAGATAAATAAAACAATCAGCTATATTCAGGCCAAGAGGTTGCCAATATAGTGTTTTGTTCATATTTTTAAAGTAGGTAATTTCTTCTTGGTACGGGCAACCAAGAGGACTCATAAGGAATGATTTAAGTTGCCTAATTTCTTTCCTGTTTGTAAGCGTTTTGTTTCTTACTCATAAGGATTATGTAAACAAGAAAAGAGCAAACCAACTTGTGAAGTTGGAGCCATAAAAACGCATCTCTTTTTTTTTACTCTTCAGTATATCTTCTGTGATTCTACAATAAGTGCTTAGAACAATCGCATTCTACAATCTCTTTTCTGAAAAATATAAAGAAAAGGGAAGAAAGACGAATGGTGTACCTCATTGTAAGTCAACCAATTATAAATCTCAATTCTTTCGAAAATCAACCAAGAAGACTCTTCGTAAGATCTATTTAGGAAGGATAAATGCGCTGATCTTTCTTTCTTCATGGGTAATTTGTATCGGGCAGATATTTGTAATCAACCGAACGTAATGAATAATTTCTTTTTCGGTTGCTGTAAATAAGATTCAAAAATTAGAAAGGATAAAAATAAAGTAATTGATTGTACACATTACGCATCAGAACAATGATTATAATTGATGTGCAAATTTCTCCATATCACAGAAAAAAGTTTAATGGAAAAATATTATTGCCATTTGGAAGCCAAAGAAATATTTTACCATAAGATTCGAAAATGCAACCCTATTCAATAATCAGGCTTTGGATCTGTATATGCTGATATTATATATATAATCCAAAATTTAGTAATATTTCACTAAAAATATTATTCAAAATAATATTCAATTAAAAGCAATTGGAAAATCGGACACCAGAAAATATTTTCTTTAAAGTAGTAAAAGTATTCAGTAAAAACAAGGTAAATAATGTAGAATATATAACACAGATTATTCGGACAAATAAAAATAAGTAACAGAGTTTAAGAATTGGAAAATTAAGAAAAAGGTTCGAATAAAAACTCTTTTCCTCTAATCAGGTGAGCGGGAGACAAAAGGAAAGGCTTTTCGATATCATTTCTGTACAGATTCTAAAGAATAAATAAAATATACAAATGATCTATTCCCAATGATTCGCTTTTAAGGATAAAGTAAAAATTAACACAAATTTTAAAATTGCGAAAGATCTGAAATAAAAATAAAATGTATATTTAAAAAAACGAAGTGGAGAAAACTTTTAAAAGGAAATAAAATGCTTTTAAAGAAAATTGGAATTAATATATAAAAAAAGACATGGAGCAGCTTAAAAAGAACTGGAAAAAGAATTAAAATTGAGAGAGGCGCATTGAGCGGATGAAAAAACATTTAATTTTTCAAATGATAGGAATAAACAGCTAAGTTATAAATATGTAGAGCGTTATCCTAATTCTAGTTAATCTCACCGTTTAAATGTTTAATTATAATTTGTCTTAGAGCTCCAAACAGTATTGAGTTAATCTATCTCCACTGTATTATTCGATCTACTAAACAGTTTCCAGGGTCCGATTTTGCCTGATTGGGGTTTGAAACAAAAACTTCTTTGGGGCTCACTCTTCTTCACAACAGCAAATAGGAAACATACATAATTAGAAATCCAACAAAATCCACTGAACAAGATGTAACTGATTTTTTGCAGTTCAAATTAAGATGACCCAATTAACAAACATATATCTCTGTAGTTTGAGAAAATTTCACAAATTTTCGAAATGCAGTTTTCTGATTGTTAACTTTGTCACTTAGTTGTGAAAAATCCATATCCTTGCTGGCGTTAAAAACGGATTTCAGATTAAAGTTTCGATAACTTGATGACAGCGTCTAAATTAAGCCAATCAGAGGCCTATTATTTTTGTAAATATATCACATTTTGCCACGTATAAACTACAATCTTTTGATTGTCCAAATTTGTCCACTGTGATAGCAAAATTTGTTGAATTCCACTGTTGTTGTTGTTGCACCAGCATGCATCCCTGTACCCAGCCCTGAATTGAGCTCTACCAGTTAGAAAGATGCAGCTGGGTGGAGTCTTCATAATTTTGAAACAGGAACCAAGTAGGAGACTCCCAATACTTGGCCTGCCGTCCCCAAAGATAGCTTTTCACTTGGAGGACATTTTAACGACGCCCAGTTCTTACCTGCCCCAGCCGCCATTAGCGAACACGACGGAACTTTGGTCAACCGGGATTTGAACACACTTCCATAATGAGAACGCATGGTTCTTACGGACTTTCGTGCATTGTTACAACTCGTAATTGGGGGGGGAATAAGGTTCTTCATTTGAAAGAAAAAAAGTTGGGATTCGCATACAAAACGAGAGAGGAAGAATATATCAAAATGGAGAATCTGCAGTGGGAACAACATCAAGTTGAATGTGAATGCATTGCTTCCATACATTGCATTTTTATACATCAAAGTCGAAAACAAGTCAATTTTATATTAATACATTGTCCGCTCAATATGTAAACACATATCCTTATTTGAAGCACAATCATTTTAAAATATATTTTGAAGTATTTAAACTCCTGAAGTAAAGTAAGTTCTTGATTTATAATTCACCGTAAAATTGATCCATTAGTATAATCAGATTAAATAGACTTTCCATTTTTTTAAGATTTACGAAATAGTCTTTGTATATTCGTATGTTAGATTAATTAAGAAGCTAATTTAAAACTAAGGGATTTTACACTGTACTGATACTTTGCTTAAAGAAAAAAAGTTCATTAAAGAATGAAACGTAAAATAAACTTTCCATTCGATTTTGATGCTACCCTCTGATGTAGATCCCGTTTGCAACTAATCTAGTCAAGTTCTATTAATTTCATAGTTATTTGTATTGTATTCTTTAAACTGAATGGTAACTAAACTGAAATTTATTTATAATATTCAAATATATATATATATATATATATATATATATATATATATATATATATATATATATATATATATATATATATATATATATATATATATATGTGTGCAACTTTTACAATTATTATAAAAATTAGGATAAATGATACATGACTGTTTGTGTATGTGTGGAAAAAAGTATTGTATATGCAAAATATATTTTTGTTGAAATCCGTATCGACAGTGAAATAAATGTACAGAAAATGTAAACAAATATCACATACAGTATAAAAATTCTTTATTAATGTGCTCAAGAATTAAATAAATAGTTATAAAAAAAATGTGACAGCAATTATATACACTCACAAATTGAAAACAGCATTAATTTCTTCATTTTTTAAATTAGTCCTGCATCTTTAGCCATTTCATAGAATTTTGATTCTTTATCCTTGAGTAAGATTGTGGGACTTCCAACTTCGATAATTGTTCCATTATCCATTACAACAATCCTGAAATTCAACAATTTTAAGTCTCAGATGTAGGAAGAATTAGAAATTTTATGCATTATGAAAATAATTATTGTATATTATGAGAATTTATTATTATTATACCCCTTGTATTCAAATACTGAATGATGAAAATGATAATAATACGATTGAAATTTCAAGATATTTTTTAGTAATTTGCAAAAGAAATTTTGCAATGATATGCAATACTTCATTAAAAATACAAATAAACTTTTTTTTATTGAAGTAGTTTTCTTACAGTTGTAATGATATATTATATAAAATATGGAAAGCTTTAGTTTAATATTTCTGCCAATAGATGGCGACAGCATCACGCAATTTTATAAGTTTTCTTCATTTATTTAAAATATAATTATTTCTATGAAGTTAAAATATGATTTGTTCTCTGTATAAAGATGATTAAAATTTTAATTTTAGGTGAAGAAAATAATTCTACTTAGGAATATGTACAAACTTTTAATGATGGTTTTTATAAAAATTTCAGAAATATGGTCTTAAAAAATTTCATATTAAATACTCAGCACAAAATTAATAAATCCCTAGTTCCGGCATAATGAGAGAAAATAAAGATTTTTAGAGCATTGATGCAGAAATTTAAAAAGTGATTTCGTTTTGTAATAGATATCGATTCTATTATTAAGGCATACCACATTAGCGTCGATGCATTTCTTTTATCAGTATAAAGGTTCCTACAAAAATGTGGATTCATTAAAGGAAACAGAATCTATTTTTTTGTCTATGAATGATAATAGGAAGCGATATTTTACCTAGCAAATCAAAAGGATATTTTCAAAAATAGAAAATCTTGTCATTTGTATGATTTAGGAAACCCTTCAAAACAGCTCTTTCGTATTTGATAAGAAACTACTAATGATATAATTTTTTTTTTTCTAGTTTCAAATAAAATGTTTCTAATGTTTAAAAGTTTTTATTTAAAAAATTGCAACTTATGAAAAATGCCTTTTAGCAAAAAGTACATTCAAAACAAAAAATTATTCTTCATTAAAATTGTCACGAAGAATGTAAATAGAGCAAATGTATATATGAATGTCTTATGTTACTGTTTAATTACTTGTTCAAGTGCGCAATTATTGTTTTATTTATGAAATTATTGAATAAATATCGCTTATATATAAAAATAGCTTAGTTAAAAGCTTTTTTAGGAGCCGTCTCTGTTTCACAACAAACTTTCCTTTCGATATTGCAAACAATTCTATTCGACTGACAAGGTAAAATAAACTTTCATTTCTATTTGTGGCTCCTCTTATATGGGGGACCGAGATAATTACCTCTGCCTTAGTCAGACTCTGGAAATTGTGGTTTCCACAGCTGCGAAATATTGTCTGAAACTCAAAACAGACAGTCGATACTTTTGGCAATGAGTAAGTTAACGTTCTTGAAGTTTCGAGTTCATACGGCTCATAAAAGCCAATTTACCACAGCGTTACAATATAAATGTTCCAGAAGCTTCCAAGGCTTACATCGAAAATGAAAAAATATAAGACTCAGCCAAGCCTTAATTGAGCACGATGCAAAAAGTCAGACTTTTCTGAGTCATGAGCTTCGGAAATTACCATCTTGATTCTATACAGTATAATAGAAACTATATAAATGTTCAGCCTTTGTAAAAGTTTCAAACTGTAGTAATTCTAAATTGTAAACATGGAGACTGAAAAAACTGGGAATAAAGTGTTTGTTAGGAAGAAAATTGATCTTCTTCATTTCTGGATCCCGTCATGATAATGACTGCAATAACTCCTTTGTGAAATAATTTGATCAATAGCAGCTTCATACTATGAAATATGCTGTCTTGACATGTCTATATTAATGAAGCACTGTATTTACAAGTAAAATAACTGTGCATCTACATTGATGAACACTTGAACTATCTGCATACATTGAAAGAACATCAAATATCACCAACTTGATATACTGTCATTTGGGGTTATCCTTTTCCATGATAATGCTCGCCTTTATGCGGCTGTGGTGTGACAAATATTGTTAAGCTAATTACAATAAAAAATTCCCTAATGTCTTCCTTACAGCCCAGACTTCTCACTGTTTGAATCTTCGGCCCACTAATAAAAGGTTTGAAAGAAACGCTGATTTGCTGAATTGATTAATGAGATCCAAGCTGCCGCTAAATATTGGTAATGCAACCAACTCCAAAGCTTCTTCACTCAGGGTATCCGACATTTCATACACGTAATTAAGCGTAAAATGTGACTATGTGCTAAGTTTGCACCACTTAGCTCTTTTTTTAAATATTTTATAATTATATTACTGAACCATCTCAAATTGATCGCTGTGCCACTTACATTTGGGGGAGGCATTTATGCATTTACTTCTCTTTCAATCCCAGCAATGAGCTTTAAAGGCATTTCATGCAATTTTTTTATATACATTTCGTGAAGAAAAACTAAATGTGAGTCTCAAAAATAATCTTGAATATGTACAGATTCAAAAAATATCCATAACAGGTCTTTGTTTACTTAAAAAACTTACTTATCATAATCCATGATAGTATTCAACCGATGGGCTATAGTTATGACTGTGTTGTCAGCAAATGCCGTACGAATGGTGTTCTGAATGAGATTATCTGTTTCCATGTCAACCGATGCTGTAGCTTCGTCAAGAACCAGGATTCTGGTTCTCTTTAGTAAGGCTCTTGCCAAGCAAACTAATTGCTTTTGACCAGCACTGAAAATAAATGTTTTTGATGTTATTATATTGATTTCTTTTAAAATTTCCTTTAAATATTTCTTTCAAAAATAAACTTCAAATAATTTCGCCATAGATTTTTAAAAAGTAACTGGAAATTACTTTAAAATTTTAACACAAGATAAAACAATTTGATATCAAGCATTTCCAAATTAACAGATTTATAAATAACACAATGTAACAGAGTCATTTTATCAAAATAATTTTCGCAGCATTGAAAGAATTTAATTGCCATCGAATGGCAACAAGAATGAAAAAATAAACTCGAACACCGGATATTATGAATTTAAGCATTGAAACATTATATCCCCAAATGAATAGTTAATTTGCGTGTTCTGTGTTTATGTATTATGTGATTCTTTCAAGTTAATTAACTCTAACCACTATGCTAACAAATATGAAATGCAGCAAAAAGCATTAAAAGTGTTTTTAAGGCAATTTTTTTAAAAATCAGTATGGAAAATTACATGATTATTATAAGGTACATGAAAAACATGATTGTATAAGAAAAAACTAATAGTAACTATTTAAAAATATCAGGTCCAAATTTAAATATAATAGCTTAAGCACTTTTTTCTTGCACTCAAAAGATTGCAAATTGACATAAGACAGAAATTTGGCGATGGGTTACGTGAGAAATCATATGATGTTGCATAGTATTAGAAAGAGAAACGATTTCAAACCGTACCTAAGATTGTTCCCTCCTTCCTCTATGCTGAACTCTAACCCTTCTTCGAGGGTTGTCACGAAGCTTTTCAGGTGAGATCGTTCCAAGCTTTTCCACAGAGCGTCGTCATCATATTCATTATTTGGATCTAAATTGGACCGCAAAGAGCCCGTGAACAGAACAGGATCCTAAAAATGAATACTGAGTGTTAAAATCAGCACATCACACACTTGAAAAACAATATTTACTTCTTAGAATAGCTCTCGAGACTAAATAACTCAACAAACTATATCATTAATGGTACTTATAGGTTAGAAGACTAATATAGTTCTTGACTTTATTTCAAATGTATTATATATAGACAATATTATAGGCTATTCTTTTACTACAAATGAGTGAAGGTTCAAATTAGTTTAATTTTACTTAACAAAAATTTATTCTTTATTCCTTTTTTTTTCTACTTGGTTACTTTGAATCAGTAATTTTCAAAATAAATATCGGTATTTATTATTAAGAATGTAATGACCGCAGTAAAGAAGAATTCGAATTAAATTTTGCTAACGAATAACCCATAATTGAAATGGCTTCATCCATTAATAATGCAAAGAATTGTGTAGAGATAAAATTTTGCTTAAAATGTCACTGTTTTTGACTGAAGGGTTTCTTAAATTGGTAAATATCGTACCGATATAAAAAAAAAAGAAAAACTTGGGAAAATTTTATTACGTGTTTTATGCTATCACATTGACACAATTTATGTCGGATTTTTTTAAATATATACTCCTATTTTTCCTATTTCAGAATTTGTGATGGTTTTTAATTTACCACAGAAAAAACTTAATGTATGAGTTAGCTGATGTCTCTAACTCCTTTTTTTTATCACAGCTCAAAAATTCATTAATATAATCTATTTTGTAAAAATACACAACAATTATTTTGTGAAATAGAAAAATATTTCCTTTCTTTGTGAAAATAATAAATTGATAACGAACTTGAGAGATATTTATCAGCTTGCTTAATTATTAATTATTATAATTTTTTCATAAAAGTACAATTTTTTGTGAAATAAAAGTAGATTCTTTCTTGTTTTATTAGAATATAGACGATAACGAACTTGGGAAATAATTATCATCTTGATTAATTATTAATTATTATAATCTTTTCCATTAAAGTAAATTTTTTTGTGAAATAGAAACATATTCTTTCTTCGTAAGAATAATAAAAGTCATAACAAACTTGAGGGATAATTGTCAACTTAATTAATTATTAATCAATATAATTTTTTCGACAAAAGTACAATTTTTCGTGAAATAGAAATATATTCTTTTTTTGTAAGAATAATAAAGATGATAACAAACTTGAGGGATAATCGTCAGCTTGGATCTTAAGATGTGCAGCCCAATCTTCTGGATGTCAACATTGTCGATGAATATTGTTCCAGATACAGGCTCTATGATCCTGAAAAGCGCCATTGTAATCGATGATTTCCCAGCGCCTGTCCTTCCGATTATCCCAACCTGAAGGAGAAAAATAATCGATAATTCTAAATAAAATTCGGATCATCTTAAGAGTCAAATAAAAAAAAATCCC
The DNA here is from genome assembly GCA_030067965.1 of Latrodectus elegans. NCBI lineage: Eukaryota > Metazoa > Arthropoda > Arachnida > Araneae > Theridiidae > Latrodectus > Latrodectus elegans. Next base: position 29,181,489 of record CM057819.1, on the reverse strand, counting down.
TAAATGTTATTATTTTTTAACAAGAATATATTTTATTAAAATCTGATCAACTTTTCTTAAAAAAATAATTACAACTTTTTTTTACTAAAAGTAATTCCTCAAATTTAACTTTTAGACTTTTATTTGAAGTTACCTCAAAATATTACTCTTTATAGTAATTGCATGTTTTACACATTTTCAATTTTGCCAAAATTTACTGGTACTCAAAATTGATGACTAAAAATTTTACTTCTCTCTCTCTCTCTCCATACACCTAAAATTATTGTGTCGCGCGCGATTTAAATAAACACCACAACAAAATACAATTAAATAAACATTCGAACTGTGGCACTTGTTCTAGGGTAAAATAATTATGGTATTATCACCTTTTAACAATTATTTACGCATTTAAGGGAAAAACAGGCTAATATATGAATAAGATAACAATTAAATAAACTATATAACATAAATCATCCACACAATAAAATAAATAATTCAAAATTTTTCACATTCATTCTGACTCTATATTTATATTTTTAAAAGCACTTATGAAAATTACATTGTTTAGCCATTATGACATTTTTTATGGACTTAACACATTTTAATATTGAAAATTGTTAATTTTTTAGTTAAAATTAATTAAATTACAAAGTTTTATATTTTTACCAATCATAAAAATCTTTTTTATTTATTTATTTATTTTAGAATTTGAAAATCTTGAAGATTAGAATAAATAAGGCTAGAGCTAATCTTAAAATTACAAATACTGTCATTGATTTCTTTTTTGTGATTGCAGAAGTGTGTAACTTACAAATATCAGGACTAATTATCCATTTTTGCAATGCGAACTAATTATGACTTCCTGGATGATTTTTTCCTAAACTAATTTCACTGCAACATTGAGGAAAATCGCGAAAATATTCAAACGCCTATTAGAATAAATATGCGAGAGAGGCACATTGCAATCACTGCTTTAACAATTAACAGTGATAAATGCTAATGCTTCACTAATTTTCTGACAAAAAGTTTTCTTAATTATTTGAATTGTTTAACATTCTGCAAGCCATGGGTCTCTCTCTAGGTGTGTAAGGGAGAGGAATACAGAATCTAAGAGACATTAATCAATTAATATTATTTTAAAAAAATTATCAAGAAGTAACACCAAATACACAGCGGACGAGTGTTAGGACGAAAGAAGCACCCGAGTTTGATCCCTGTCAGTTTTGAGCAAAGGAAAACAAATATTGCAATTATTGTTTCTTGCACACAAGGCTATATACACAGTCTAGTCATGTTATTGTAACCACCTGTCAAAAGCTAGTATGAACACATTTCGAAGAGCGGACTATAGTAAGACGTACACACAGGAAGAGAGTCAGTTAGGTTTCTGAAGGTGTTCACTGGGCTGTTGAATCCTGCCGACTCCAGTATCATGGACATCTGTGCTAGATTATGCTGATGAAGATCCATGCCACGAATAAAACGATCGAGATAGTCTCCAGGTTCTCGAATGGATTGAAGTCAGGTGAATTTGCTGGCCGAGGGAATATGGTAAACACATCCTAATGCTCTTCAAACCATGCACGTACATTGCCAGTTGTATGACACCTTGCATTATCCTGCTGGTAGATGCCATCATCTTGAGGAAATACAATGCGCATACAGGGGTAGACATAGTCCGCAAGGAGAAATGCGTAATTAATTGTATTGATCCATCGTGCCTTCCACAATGATGAGTAAAACCAAAGAATGACAGAAAAACAACCCCCACATCATAATACTCCCACACATTGCCCGGATCATTCTGGCAATGTTTGTGGGGTGTTTGCTTTCCGAGGTTTCGCTTCGTGAACCGGGTTCCAATGAATTTCATTTCAGTGGAGTTTTGAAAGAAGTGTAAACTCAAAAGCTAAAATGGGCAAAAATAATACTTTTCAAAAATTTAATAAAATAAAGACATATATATTGTCATTTTTTAAAAACAAAAATTACATAGCATTAGATCATTTACCACATTGGATTATTCACTTTCTCTACATTCTTATAATGTCTTTCTTTTTAATACGTGGTAAATATTTTTTACTGCCAACTGCTATGCGAAAGTGGAAGGTAATTTAAAAAGGAGATAAAGAACTCCATGCTTTTTTCTCGAAGGGATTCGACATTTAGATTTGATTCATCGGGTAATAATCTATTTTGCTGGTATTTCTTACCAACCCTATTTGTATTTTAAATTCATTAAAAAATTTATCGCAGCAAAACATAGGTTTAAATTTAAATTAGCCAAATTGAAATTAAAAGCTATATTTCGCAGCTGGTCAACATCCTGGTACAAGTTTCTATTCCATTATGAGTAAACGTTTTCAATTGTACTACAGAAAGAATTATTTAGGCAGATAGAATAAGAATTTTATTAATATTGGTTTACTCAATGCTCACCAAATTTATAATACATTTTACACTTATTCCTGATCCAAACAGATTATTTATCCCACGAAAAATAAAGTTCATCTCTCACCAGCACAAAGTACATTTTCAATGGTTCTCATCCCATGCTTTCAATGCATCTTTGAAAATGAATTGGTCGACACTTTGCAAAGGAGGAACTAGATCATAGGCAGACCAACACATGTTTATCATGACTTTCCAGCGACCCCTTAAAAAAGTCACATTTTCTGGGGGCAGCAAAAATTTCCGGCACTATATCCACAGCGAAATAAAAAATGTGAATATAAAAGACAATATTTATATTCCACGCTACATCCGAAGTGAAATAAAAAATAAATATGAAATAACAGGATTTATATGGTTGCGCTTTACATCCTATTAAAGAAACGACAAACTAAAACAGCGACAAGCATATTGAAAATGGCGAAAAATTCAAATTATGTGCAAGCTTTTTCCGGATATGGGGATGACAAATGACGGATGATATTCCGGCGCTGTATTTGGTAACACATTTGGCGACTAATCGCTTTGGAGATTTTTTGGCGATTTAATTTAGCAAGCAAAAAAAATCACCGAATTTTACTAGATTTGGCGACATTTTATGCTTGGCGAGCTGACACCATAATACTCAGTTTACCCATTTTTGCCCTAAATGCCAGCGAGAACAAGCAACACTTTAGCACATTTTGGGCCGAGCTGGCAGCCGAATGGCTAGCGCTCTTGCCTTCGGTTCAACAGTTCGTGGGTTCGAATCTCACCTTGGGCATGGATGTTTGTAGTGGTTCGGAATCCACTTTAAACCGTTGGTCCCGGTCTAATTGGCCCTCGTGTGCAAAAAATGACCGTTGAGCGACAAACAAACCAAACCAGCACATTTTGGATTGCCTTGAACTGGATTGGGAGGATAACTATAATTGTCGACTTCTTGTATCAGACTTCATTAATGTCTACGGTTTCACTGATCTGGATTAACGGACATAGACCAAATGGAAGATTAGAAATAAGAGCAATTGGTAAAATCCGAAATCTGTTGACACTAATCAAACAATATGCATGATACCAGATGTTGTAACATGCATGATGCCGGATGTAAGATTAGAAGCAACAACTTATTCCTCTATACAGAGAAATTAATAAATATTATATATTAACACATTTACTAGGCTTATATTTGTGTATCATTTATGTATATTAATATAAAATTAGATACAGTTAATTTCTTATACCAAAGTATAATTTTGCGATCTTGGAACAAATATATTTGTGTATTTCATAAATATCTTCTATTCCAGTTAGCAATTAATTTACGTCTACTCACTTTTTCGCTGCCATTTACAGAAAGATTAATTTCTTTCAGTACTAAATCCAAGTCTTCTCTGTACTTGGTGCTATAGTTGTCGAAAAGTATGTTGCCGCTAGATGGCCATTCGTGGATTTCTTTGTCCTGCGGTAATTTCCAAGGTGCCTGAAGAAAATCAAAACGTATACGATTAATGAGTAAAAAGATTCTTTATTAATATCTATTGATTTAACTTAAAATTATTTTCAGTAATTCTTTTTTTATATTTATGCAAAAGAAAAACAAATGAAGAAAATTATTCCACTTTGCAATTTTTCTGAGCTACATAACTTTACATCTTTTTTCGAATAAAATATGAAGAATGTTTCAGAATGAAAATTCTTTTTAATACATGATTTTTCTCTTATAAACTAATCAAAGATACTAATATCTAGTATGGCTTATATAAATTGAGTTATTCATAAATAGTAAAATATAAGGAAATAACGAAAATTATTAGATATACAGCCGCCCAACTTGTCTAAAGGACAGCGTGTCTGACTGCGGATAGGGTGGTCCTGGGTTTGAATCCCGGTTTGGGGAGGGATGTACTTTCTCTCTATATCTATCCTGTCTTTGTCTTTTTATTTGTATGAATGGGTTGTGAATGGATGCCTAACTTATAAATGAGTACCTGTGGCATGTGTGTACTGAGGAAGTCGGACTCCACACCTAATATAGCTCAGTTGGAAAAGTGGAGCAGCGCACCCTATATTGCCAGCTAAGCTGGCACACGACAACAACAACATTAGAAATACAATAAATGATTCTTTCATTTTCGACGAGTCCTTTGCGATGAGAAATGAAATAATCCTACAAAACCCATGAAATATTAAGAAGATTTCGATTTTTAACTAAAAAAAATGTTTCTTTTTCCCCTTTAAACCATTTTGTAAGTTATAAGCAAGTTAGCTTACATATTAGAATCTGTCATGAAAAAAATAATTAAAACTTATTGTTTGATTTTTCACTAATCAACAATTTTACAGACATTTTAAGTCTAATTTAATTCAATTTTGACTATGCAAATACAAAAAGTTTTATCGAATTCAACTCTATTATAAAAGATTATTAATAAAACAAATTAAAGAACGATAATTATTAATAGTAGAGCAAATTTTAGAAGTAAGAGAATAAATTATAATAATTTAAGAAATAAAAGAAAAATTAAATAAGAATAAATAAAACAGTATTGTGTCATAAACTGTTATAGTAAAGATGAGTGCCATTACTGTCATTTGAAAACATGCAGAAATTAGTAAATGCAATATCAATTACTTTAATTGATAACAGAAAAATAGGAATAAGTAAAAATAAAAGTTAGTATCCCAACACACAATGGCGATGAATAAAAAAATATTTTTCGGAAAGATTCATATTTTATAAGAAAAATATTGCTCTACATTTAAACACTTTATATGACGTTCTATTTTAACAATAGCGTGGATTCACTTATATCCAACTGAGTAATTATCGATATAATATTGAAAAAACAATCCAAAAATCAAGCCAATCAAGAGACTCAAGGCATTTGATTGGCAGTATCATCCCATAATAGCGAATCTGGCCCAACATCATTTGATTTAACATGCTTGTTTACTAGCTTCAATGTCATTCTAATGTAGCGAGGTGATTCGTATAAGTGTACTTATTGTGTAATAATATATCAAAATATTGTAGGAAACAATACTAGTATCTATAGAAATGCGAGTATTTTCAAGACTATTAGTTGTAAAAATAAGATTTGATAAAGCATTTTTTACCTCTGACTTTAGATGGCAGTATTCTTCTACTCTTTCGATGGATATCGATTTGTCTTCCAGCTCTGTACTCATTCTGACAAACCATTTGATGGCATCCGTCAACTGAAATAGATTCGGAATTCTAGTTATAATACGAATAAATAACTAAAATATTATGCTTTAGTGTGACATATATAGCATGGATTTCCGAAGCGACAGAATTCGGGGTTCGTGTCGATGGACAGTTGAATAAAACAGCCACTTAATGAACACAAGACTTTTATTCGTAAAAATTCCACTAGATATACCAGCTGTAACAATCACAATTATACAGCTCCAATTCGTCAGATACAATAAGTAACATCTTCCAATCACAGGTCTCAAATACCTAAGACAGAGAACAGCTTCTCTAGACTAGCAGTCACGCCTAATCGTCTTCACTCACTGACTGTTTTCACAAAAACTGCTACCTTCTGTGTCGGGCTGCGGTATTTATACCTGATTTGGTAGGGAAATCTATCAGTTTCGCCAAGGTTCTGGAAGCTCCTAGGCTATCTCGCTAAATATTGGTCCTAGAGCTTAGGGGATGGATGTTTCCAGAAGTATCTATTTCTCGCCAAGTCGCCAAGAGCATCGCCAGCTGTCGCCAAGTTTTCTCGCCAAAACATCGCCAAGTCACCAAATCATTATAAAACCCGCTTTTAACGTTTTAACGTATAATATATGTAAATACAGCAATCTTTGCCCAAAATGTGAGTATTTACGATCTGTCGTAGATATTTTAAGACAAATACAATAATTATTTATAAATTTGTAACAATATATATATATATATATGATTATAAATTTTTTAGATTAGACAATCGTAAATATATTAGTTCTGCTTTCGTCAGAAAATATTGCATGTTATAATATTACGCAGCAAATAATGATTATAATATGTACAGAGATCTCAAATAATTCCGAAAACCGTGTTACAAGTTTCAGAAATGATATTTAAAAGAACAAATTTCACACTGATTTTAAAAAAATATATACTCTTACTGTGTGTGCAGCAAATCTACTAATTATTTTTTCTATTTTATTTTTTCTATTTTATTATTTAAAATATTAATATTTTTTAATGATTCCTTAATCACTGAATAATATTTAGTCAATATAAATATTGTAATGAGATTACGATCGTGATTATTTAGAAATATATTTAAATAAAGTACTGAATATTCAGTACTGGTAATATATTTTATTATTATACTTAGAAAAATAAATATACCATTATTAAAATCTATTTTTCTGCTCCAAATCAGAGATTGTTTTGATAGCTGTTCAGATTAATTAATAAAATAATAGATAAATAATTATAGTAATATCTAATGGAAAAAATTGAAAATGTTAATTCAAAGTTCCTGCAAAAAACTTGAAATGGATCGTCATTTCGTTCAGTGAGATTAAGCTCAAAGATAAGAATAAGGAAAGGTAATAAGGAAATTGCTTCAAATACTTCTTTTCTCTCCAAAAGAAGAAGATTGTAATAAAAACAAGCTACAGAAAGTAGTGCAATTCGCTTTATAACATACGATGAAAAATAATCAAGACTCTTTCTCTTAATCTACGAATAACATGAAAAATAATAATGGAATTTACTTTTTTACAGAGTATTAAAATACATTTAATTTAAAGTTAAGCAACTTACTATTAAAGTTTGCTTAACTTAAGCTATACCAAACATATTTGCATAAAATATTCGATGAACATACTTATTCAAAGATCAAAATCCATATTTGTTGTTCTGATTTTAAATTAATATTAATCGAATACTTTTTTAATCACTTACGTTCAGGGTATACGTTATCATCAATCCCACATCTGCTGCGCTCAAGTTGTGACGATTTTGAACTGCTAGGATTGCAGCAGTGAAGACGATCACGCTGCCCAGAAAGTCCAGTGCAAAATTCAACCACCTGAAAATGTGAAAATAGAAAGTGTTCCAAATGTCAATTAGTAATTAAAAAATTTAAAAAGTATATCCTTGAATTATGAAAATATAAACACAATAGATGAAAAGTTTAAGAATGGTGTGCTTTAATCAAGCTTTAAAAAATTAATTCGCCAATAGATGGCGCTGAATAGTAAAACTCTACAATTACAATGGGCTACTGAATAAGAAATATTGAGAGACACAGATTTAAAAAAATTAGGCTTTGTTAATGAATTTATATAATCAGGAAACATAAAAAAGAAGAATATTAGGACGAGGGCAAATGTTTACAAAAGTTATATTGTAAAGAAGGGATGATATTTTAAGGAGACTTGAAAATATAAATAATTTAGATATCGAAACAGTAATAAAAAAGACACGCGAATTATTGCCAATGTAAAAGTTTAAGAAAAATATAAAGTTTTGGAAGGATAACTTCTTTGAAGCCACATTTATAGTCCATACGATTTTGCCTGAAAAGCTATTTTAATCCTCAATTCTATCTGCTCAAAATATAAAGATTATTTGGTTAAACTAAATATTACGGTCTCAGCTCGCAAAGCGCGAAAAGTCGCCAAATCTGATAAAAATTGGTGATTTTTTTCCTCGCCAAATTTATTCGCTAAAACATCACTAACAACTAATAGTCGCCAATAGAATCTTTAATCAATTCTTATTACGATTAATGTTTTCTAGTATGTCGTTAGGCTTAGCAATTTGAAACTGGGTGAACCTCATTTTATTTACATGGTTGTTATTATTTTCTTATTTAGTGTTAGGTGGGTGTAGGGGGAATACCCGATTACTTATATCGATTGGCTCTCATTCTGGGTTGCCAATCAATTTCCAGTACTCCTGTCTCCACCGCTTGGCGAAAAAAATTCTCCTATTTCGTCAAGCTGAGACCGTAATACACAGTTTTACCAAAAAAAAAAAAGAAATTGCGCCAATTTGCTGTATTTCTATCTACATTTATAATCATTTCAACTCTAAAATGTTCTAAATAAACAAATAAGCAGACAAAGAGAGTATAAGTAATACTATACGTTAGTTTAAGCATTTATTATTTGTTTTTAATGTATTTTAAGTCTATCTGATTCTTAAAATTAACAATTTTTCATAACATTTTATGCTAACTGTCAAACAAATGACTTCTTTACCATTGATTTACGTTGACAAATATCTGTGTTCTATGCATTAGCTGTTCCTAAACTTTCAATTCAATTCGTTCACTTAAATCATTTTAATTAAAAATGATGAATGTATATTATCAATTATCATTATCTTATATATTAAAGCAGATTTATAATTTAACCATACAGAGATGTTTAGTTTATAAAACGCTAACCTGTTGCAAGTTATGGCTGCTAAATAGCAAACCATGTGATTATCTAATTTCCTTTCAAAACGTTGTATGAAATCCTTCTCAACTTTGTATGCACAAATAGAGGAGACACCCTGTATCGATTCCAGAAGTTGACTGTAAAGTGGCGATTTAGTGGTTGATTCTAGTCTCCTGATCTGCCGTAGGCAATTTAAATGGATTTTCTGAAAAAAAAAAATATTTTTTTCTAAATTCCCTTTATTATAGTAAATAAAAGAAGATACCTTTCAAGAATTATTATACCCTAATAAACTCCTGATTAGGTATAATTTTAAATTTTGAAAATCACATGTTCTAAAAATAGACACTAAAACATTAATAACTATATGTTGAAACACACAGTTTTTAGATATTGCATATTTTTTTGAGTAATTCGCAGGCAATACGCATAAAAACAGAGCCTTTCTTATAATAGTTATGATCATTTTTAGAAAAAAAAAAATCCTTTTCATTTTGGGCGATCGGACTATTTATCAAACAGTTAAAATATTTTATTTTCCGTGACACAAGATCAATTTTATTATTAATAAAGTGATAATTAAATACTTGAATTTACAGTCATTTCACTCCAATATTTATTTTGGCATTCCTGAGTATAAAATACATGAAAGAGAAACTACAAGAGAATTCTAGTCGCTTTCAAAATTTTCTAAATGCAGGCAAATTTAGGTAGAAAAAAAGCAGCAATTGTGCGTGTGTTAATGATTATTGATTAACGCATGCAAAAAATAAAGCCTTCAAGTGCTTTCCCAATATTCCAGAATAGCTTTTAAAGTTTAAGACTATTTATTTATCCTATAGTTTATTAACACTATGTTGAAGTAAGATTTCTCTGAATTTTAATTACAGATAGTCACTGGTAGCTCTTGTCTTACAGCGAGTATTTCTTTACATATCTTTACATTATGTTATGTTCCACGCAGATGCTAAATAATGCCAAAAAAAGTCTTGAATTGAGTTCAACATTAGTGATTCTTGTTACCATATATTCAAACTTTAATTAATTGAAAAATATAGGAAATTGTATTCCCGGTAAAAGTTTGCGACAAATTTAATCCAACAGGTGATTACTGATGACGTATTGTGGATAGTATAAAAATCAGAAGTTGTAAGATACTTTTACCACATCTACATAACGTTGATTTGCAAAAGTAACTTTTATGGATCATGGAAAGTATTCGCTTTGAAAAAAAATTAAAAAAAAATTCCAATCAACACCTCTACATGCTCATACAGAAAGAAAAAATTAAACTTCGACTTGTCGTTTAATGATTAGGATCGAATTTGAAAATTTTCAGTCAAAAAAGGAAAAAAAAATTGTCTTATCATTTCATTCGAATATTCTAATCGAAAATATTTAAGTTTTAATATCGTAAAAGTATATTTAAAAAAACGTTATTCATACTGACAAATACATTATATTTTTCTGATCTACTGTATTAAATATATTAAAATTTCAGCAATACATACTGAAAAAGAGAGAGATTATTATAAACAATAACCATACCATTAAATAAATTCTTTCCTTTAAGGTTCAACAATTGTAGGGTTTTTTTAAGGTGCAATTAATGGATACAAAATTCGCAAATACACAGCTGGCTACCCAAATTGCAACACCAAGAAAGACAAGAGATATCACAATAAAATTTATTTTGCAGATAACATATTGATCAAGTATCAAATGATTAAAATTTATAGACTTCTGTGAAATGTGGTTCCTGCCAAAAATCAGAAGCCAGAACATTCGCCATTGTTGGAGATCATCGCTTTCAGGCATTGATTCAAAGAGATTTTGCATCAATGCTTGAAATGTTGCCTTGGGATACAGAAGACCAAGCAACTTCCACACATTGCCAAAGTTGATCTAGTGTGGCAGCTGGAGATGTAATCTGGGTCAGTCGATGAGCAACCATGGACCACATGTTTTCATTTGGCGAAATATACGAAGAGTAAGCCGACCAGAAATGCAATTCAATCTGGCTACTAAAAGGAGCTCTTGGACAATACGTGCCATGAGTGATCGCGAATTATCTTGTTAAAATATGGCTGTGGGCAAGCCCTGAAGGTGAAGAAGCAGTTGTTTGGTTTCGTGCAACATGATTATTGATTTCCCTGAAAGATAATCCCCAATCTCGGTAGGCCACTATCCTTCCTCTTTCGAACTCGGATACTTGATCAAAATATGATTACTATTTTCTATGAAATATGATTGATTTTTTGAAAAAAAAACCACTAGAGAAACACAATTGTCGAACTTGAAATCATCGAAATCTCCAATTCTTAAATAGCACTTTAAAGTGGCGCAACAGGCACGTGTGATGTGCGTTTGCGCTGAAATTCTAATCCTTTGCATATCTCCCCTCCGCTAATGCATGTTGTAAATTTCATGTTATTTACATACTTCCTTCAGTGTGTTACATATACAGTAGCCAGCAGTGTAATATTTAGAAAACATTAAGCAAAAAAAAATATTTTTTGCAGAGTTTAATCATCCTGATACATGATTTCTATTAATGTTGCCTGAAATGATCCTTTTTAATATTACTTAGATTTGAACTGTAGAGAAATATAGATAAAATTGACTAAGTATACCTGCAAAATGTAGGCTATGATACCAATAGGTATTAACGAAACCAGAAACATGGGCGCATTGCTACCAATAATGTAGAAGGAAGCGAAGGCAAACAGCAAACAGTTGAACCATCCATCTATCCTGTCGGATATTTCTGTATCTACGACATCAAGATCAGAGCTGAACCTGTATAAAAAAGGAATTTCCATCAATTAATTGTCCTATTTAAAAATATTTTTTATGATGGGTGACATCAAACTCTAGTTAATTACAATGAAAAGTAAACAACACGTAAGGCGACTACTGAAATAAGCCAGAACACTTGAGTAACTACAGTGCCATTATTCAAACATTAATCCAGAAATCATAATGCAATGGTACAGATATATTGAGTACAAACTATACCAAAAACTTCAATTTGTTATGTTATAATCAGATTAATCTAAAGTAATTATGGTTTTACATTCAAATTTAACACAAAAAATTGTGATATCACTAAAGACAAACTTATATTTAGTTTTCTGACAATAAAAATTTAGAATAACCTTCAAGAACTTATAGAATGTGACTTTAAATTATTCATTACAATGTAACCGATTAATTTATTTCTTTAAAAGATGTTGTGAATTTTCAGAGGATATTCATAAACTCTATGAATTTATCATTATATTCATACTTGATTGTGGAATTTTTGTCGTGTGTAACACTTGAATGTTTTATGCAGGCACAGCTAAACACTTCTCAATCAAAATCAACAAGGTTCATATTTATTTGAGTCAAAAGTGACAAATGAAAACTCAAAATTTTAGAAATCTTGGTATTTCGGGATGTATTGCTAATAAACAGATTCGAATATTAATCATCATTAATGGCAAGCATTTGACTTTATTAGCAATGACTTAAATTATTTAATTCTAAAAGGCATTGTGCTTACTATAGAAAGAATGTGAAAGGATGATTGGGAAAAGAATATTGATTTTCGATCTAAAATTGATTTATTTTCACGAGAAACGTTTTTTCCCATGAGAATATGTAAACTTATGATTAGATCAGAGCACGTACACATTTTTTTTAAAAAAAAAAACATGGGGTTGGACAGGAGATTTTCAGCTAATCTTAAAGTGTGATCGTGTTATCTTAACATTGGATTGAGGTCATTTAACAAAACTGTAGTGCCAATCAAATTTTATTGAATGGTCTTAACAGTATTAATCCTAATTTGGTATTATGATGAAGATTATTAAACTTCATTGAAGCATCAGAATTTACGAAAGAAAATGTGAAAATTTGTTTTAATGACAAAGTCGAATGTATTAATTTTTATATAATTTACGAATGCAATGTAATATCTATGATATATTTAGTAGAGATACGTGCTATAAGGTGGTTAGTGTATCACTATCTTATTTTGCCGGCCTAGATTGAAATGATTGATGAAGACATCAATAGTTTGAATCTAGCCAGACAGGTCTGAAGGAAGTAGTTGCACAACTAATTGTATGAATACACAATTTTCTCTTATTCCTTATTATGCAACGACAAGCAGTAGAGTGTACAGCTTAAAAGCAATATTGATGAATGGATTTCATGATAATTATACATTTGCTAAAACTCTGTTTCTGAATATTTATTTACCAATATTGCTGGTTATTTCCTTTGATAAAAATAGAATATTCAAAAGTTAAGTTTACTATATTTGTTTCAACATTTTTCTCTTCCGCATTCAGTTTTACTTTATATTAAATAATTGTCTCAATTTCATTTGGATTACCAACAGAGGTGCTTCATATTAAGTAACTGTCTCAATATCAGCTGGATTGCTAACAGAGGTGCTTCATATTAAGTAATTGTCTCAATATCAGTTGGATTGCCAACAGATGTACTTCACATTAAGTAACTGTCTCAATATCAGTTGGACTGCCAACAGAGGTGCTTCATATTAAGTAAATGTCTCAATATCAGTTGGACTGCCAACAAAGGTGCTTTATATTAAATAAGTGTCTCAATATCAGTTAGAGTCTTAATACCACAGAGATGCAAAGCCTATTTACCTGTTCGTGATTCGCCCCATGGGAGTGCTGTCGAAGAAGGCCATCGGGGATCTAAGGAGACTGTACAGCATCTTGTGGTGATATCTACGGGCAGCTGTCATTGATCCGTACATCAGTGCGGTACTCCCCACAACAGTACACATTGCTGAAAACGAAATAGGCATGTATGAAAAAAATATTCATATATATACTAGAACGAATAACGCATTTTAAACAAATGTTTTCTAAGATTCAAGCATATTAAATAAAATAAACTTCTGACTGTGTTGTTGTAATGAAGAGTAGATAATTCATCTCACCCTGAGCTAGGCCTAACGTCCCGTAGATTTCGAGGCGCCAAGTTGTTGAGGACAAATTCTGGGTGCCATTTACCAGAGGATCAGAAGTCCACTCACTGAGCCATATGTTTGCATAAGTCTGCATTCAAGGAAAATAAATAGCTATTACTTGTAAAATATCTCATTACAGTAACTATTACAAATAAAATATATAGTAATATATATTTAGTAATTTCTATGTCAAGCTGCTTGGTTATTTATGTCAAAAGAATACTATTCAATTAGTATATTGACAGGAGTTTAAGGAAAAAAAATACACTTCAGGTTTCCCCTTCTTTCTTGACTGAAATAACTATCAATAAAAGTAATAGAATGTAAAAGCCTGCGATTTGAGTATTAAAATAATTAAAAAAAATGGTAAAACGTTTGAACATAAATGTAACATACTGAGTTAAAGAGAGAGAACCAATCTTCGAAGCATTTTAAACCGCACAGTGGAGCGGATTTCAGATTATAAATAACAACGTAAATTTAACAAAAGTAGAATCAATCAGAAAAAGAAATTGTCGCCGATAATTCAATACATATGACATTACATTCTTTAAATGCTCATATATACTAATAACTGTATCCAAATTTGTGTTCTTTGTTTCCTGTTTCGCAGAAAGTTTCAATCTGAAATGGCTGGAAAACTTATCAGAATTATAATCTATGCTAGGTTGTGCTGAGAGAATTTTTCGCAATGCTGGGATGGTAGTGGGTTCTATACTCGATCCAGTCAAAGATATTTCTTGTTGATGAATGGTTTCTGGGCTTTGTTTGTCACTCGAAGGTTATTTTTTTACTCACGAAGGCAATCAGACTAGGACCTACGGTTTAAAATGGATTCAAAGCCACTACAAACATCCATATCGAAGAGGGGACTCAAATGTACGAACTGTTCAATTGAAGGCAAGAGCCTTAACCATTCGGTTGTCAGCTCGGCTTCGGGTGGTTCGGAATGGTTGCTAGGTCATGATCGAAATACACTCCAAATGAAGTGATTCCTCTACTTACGGAAACCAAATCTAAAGATTTTCTACTTAGTCCCCGTTTCTAGGTTAGAAAGAGCAATTTTTTTGAGAGAAGCTACGCTTTATCTTAGGCTGTTTCTCATCACATTGTGAGCAGAAGTATTGACATACTTCCAGAAAATTGTGGTCTCATGGAAAATGTAATTTTCCTATGGTAGCTTTTCTTTTATGGAGATTATTGTTTCGTACAAAATGCTTATTTTCTAAGATTGCTTTTCCCTTGGAAATTATTGTTTCATGGAAAATGTTCTCTTCAATGTTTAACTTTCCCATGGAGATTATGGTATAGTTGGAAAATGCTCCTTTTTTGCGGGTTTTTTTCCGTGGAGATTATAATTTTGTGGTGCTTATCTAGCCCACATTAAATTAGTTGAATTAGTAATAACAGAAGCACAATTATTCAGTTGTCAGTTGTTGTTCGTGGTTCGTGTGGTTTATCTCTATCGTTACCCATATTCACGGGATTTCCATGACTCATGGGTGGACTCTGTATGTCGTGAGACCCGAGCACCAAAGGTAGAGGACTGACTTAGCTCTTATGCCTGTCGGCCTTAGCCCGCTGAAGCTACCCTTATTTATACTGATGGGAGTAAAAGAGAAAACTCTCGTTTTGGTAGCGGTGTTGTCATTAAATGCACAAATGAAATTGTCAAAATAAAGAAAAGAAATCTCGACTTCAGTTCGGTTTTCAAGAGTGAGCTTATAGCCATGGAAGAAGGGCTAACTGATGTTTTATCCTTTATATACAGATCTTAGGGATGTTTGGTTTTTGACTGACAGTCGTAGTGCCATCCAATAACTTTCAAAATGGCGAAGAGTTGGTGATATGGGTAGAATTGCAATTCTTAGCAAACTAATGCAGCTCTCGTCACTTTGTGAAGTGCACCTTCAGTGGATTCCTTCGCATGTTGACATATGGGGGAAGGAGATAGCAGACGTTCTGGCGAAGGAAGGTTCTGAAGAACCATCACCAGCTACCAATTCACTGACATATCTTGAACTGCATTCCATGAGAAGACATGCTGATAGGCAAATTTGGATCGTTTCACCGAGTCATCCCTGGTATAAGCAGATTGTCCAGGAAGATTCCTTGCTTTTGATTGCGATAGATATGTTCAGATAACACTTTCCCAATTCTTCAGTGGACACCTGAAAGGACTTACATTCGAGAGAGGTCCCAAATTGCCCTAAATGTCAAAGTGAACCGGCATCAGCACATCCTTAAGTGCCTGAGGTTGTCACTTGAGGACCTATATAGATCTCCTACGCTTGTTTTAGACTTCCTGAAAGTAAATGGACTCGTGGACTTCGTCTAGTATATTCCTAGACATGCAGATTAGAAAGAAAAAGACGGGATTTCCATAAATTTGAATGAAATATTTTAAAAATCTACATACTGTTTTCCCATGTCCAAAATTTTCAGTTGTGTATATCTAGCAATGCATTGTAAACAACTTATGTCCAAAATCCTCATTCAAAATAGAATCCAGTAAAAAAATAGTAGTAATTTGAACATTTTATGAGAAGCCGAATTGGATTATGACAAACATTAATAACACTACAAATATAGATATTTCCACATGTTAGACACACATTATTTCAAATGTAACTATAGACATCAGCAGAAGTTTTATTAAGAATGGTAAGAGGATTTGTAAAATACATTTACTTAAATTAAGTGATTGTTAAAAATGTTTACTTTCCATCTACTCGTTGTTTTGGATTGTTTATCGCTGAAAAATAATTTTTTATACACGAAAGCTAACTGTAAAAGGACCTGCTGTTTAAAGTGGATTCCGAACCACAACAAGCAACCAAGTCCAAAGTGGATTTTGAACCTATGAGCTGCTGAACCAAGGGCGAGAGAGCCTTCCATTTACTTGAGAATTTAAATAATTATAATCTCTTCTACAGTCTCTATCATAAATGTAATTCTCATGAAGAAGAATTGGTCATTCATTAAACGACTGTTGGCAAACGCACGAATAACAGTTGTTTATTAATGTATTGGTGAAGAGGTGGTGTTTTCAGAGGAGAAAGTAATTTAAGGTATCGAAAGTTCGTCATTTGATGATAACTCAAAATTGCGAGACGGTTGACAGAGTTTTTAAAGCTTCGGTGACCTAAAAAAACCACCATAAATGTAGCGCCGCCTTAATCTAACCCTTATATTATGCTAAATGATAAATGCTTTATACAAACTATAACATATTAGGTAGGGGAATAAATTCGTAGCGTTTTTACCAAACACTTTTATTTAAACAAAAAACAATAACTATATCAATAACTTAATCAGTTATATATTCGCCGTTGCTGTTTACAACCTCTTCTCATCTTTCCACTAATTTGTTGATGCTGTTCCGCCAAAAATCGCCTGGTCTAATGTCAAAGAAGTTGTTCAGCCAGTTTTTAAGGACCTTTTTATTATCGAATGCCATTCATATGGTTTGACAAGGATCTGAAAATATGGTAATAGTTCGATGCAAGGTTCGGAGAATACGGTGGATACTAAAGGGCCTGACATTCGAGCTCTCGAAGTGCAGCTTTGACGACTTGTGCAACATGGGGCCTGGCGTGGTCGTGAAGGAGTATGGTTTAACCATGTCGATCAGGTCTTTTCAGTCGAATAGCCTCATTAACGCGGTGTAGCTGGGTAATGTAGAGCTCCTTGTTGACTGTGGCATTCTTTTCGAGCATTTCCCAGTGCACCAAGAGGTCCTTAAAACTGGCTCAACTACTTCTTTGACACCAGACCAGGCGATTTTTGGCGGAATGGCATCAACAAATGGGTCGGGAGATGGGAAGAGGTTGTAAACAGCAATGGTGAATATATAATTGATCAACCTATTGATATAATTATTGTTTTTAATTATTGTTATTGTTTTTTATTTAAATAAAAGTCTTTGTAAAAATGCTACGAACTTATTGCCAAACCTGATAGAATTACATTATATTATATGTGCTTAAATATTTGCTTATTATAGTTTGTATAAAGTTCTTAACATTTAAGATAAAAAGAATGACGTTACGTTAAAAACTGCATTTATATACGCGAGATAGTATTATAATATTATGTTGGGGAAAAGTAATCCGCTATTTTTTCGGTAGTTCAGATTTTTAAAGCATTGAGAAAATACTTTTGCTGGATTTTGTTTGGTCTAGTCAGTTCTGAATTACAGAGTGTTAAAAATAGAAGTTCACAAAGAGAAAATTTGGTACATTTTGTAGCTTTTCTGCGATAGAGGGGAAAATACAAACCAGGTGATAGAAATAGTAAAGGGTCTTTATGGTCCTGGTACTGTACCAGACATTTACATGCAATTTTGTTTTAATCGATTTCGTTCAAGAATTTTGTATGCTAAAGAGGCACCTCGCACGGGTGCAACGTAAATAAAAATGTCAATAAAATATCATAAGCTATGGAAAATGTACGTTTATTATCAGACTAGAGCGTAAAAAACGACCTTAAAATATTTTCAAACATTTTGCACACAGCGAATCTTAAACAAGCTGAACAAACTTCACGTAAAAAGAATGGACTTCATTTCCCCCGGCCTAATATTTTGTATTGGAACATTCATTATAATTTTATGAAAATTAAGTTTCTAAATAATAAATAATACAATAAATAAGTTTCTAAGAAATAAAAAATAAAAGTGTTACCTCAAAAACAACAAAAAGAGTGTATCCCCCAAGCATTAGAGTCGCTAGCGGAAAACTCATATTCTTCATGTAACTCCAATAAACAAGTCGATTTACCTGAAATAAAAGCGATACATTCTTTACATAAATATTTTGCTTTTTCTAAGTAGATAATTAATTTGCTGAAACTAAACTATTTTATTCTCATTAAAAATCGACATTTGAAGTGGCTAAAAATTTTAAAAAATTTTAAAAAATATAAAATTGAGATTGGGAAAAATATTTACTATTAAATTTATTTAAAATGCTGTTTTTCTCAACAAAATGAGGATTTACATACAGTTCATTTAAAAACAAATCAAATGTGAAGGTGGACGCTTGAAATTTTCTCTTAGTTTCAAAATCATTAAATACTAAATTCGAAAAATTTCTTCATCCGCGTTTCAATGCATTTTCTATAGTGGCATATTGGAAAAAGTGTAAACACGTACTTTACAATGGGTAAAAGCAATATTGCTTTAGAAGTCGTAGAAAAATTATAAATGTTTTGTTTTTCTTTTTTAATTACACTGTGGGAATGTAGAAAGAAGGCAGTTCCCATAACCTGCATATTTTTCTTTACCCCAGAATTACCTAGATAAAAGTATTAAATTGAAGTTATTAAGTATTAAAGTTGGAACAGAACTTATCATTTATCAGTTTTTTAATGTACTACCCATTGTAATGTAATAGGAGAAAAGTTAGCACACATTCTGTTATGAATAAAACAAATATTTTTTCAAAAGTCGAAGAAATATATATATATATATATATATATATATGTGTGTGTGTGTGTATATATATATATATATATATATATATATATACATATATATATATATATATATATATATATATATATATATATATATATATATATATATATATATATATATATATATATATATATATATATATATATATATATATATATATATATATATATATATATATATATATATATATACACTTCCAGCTGTAATGAAATAAGAATATTAAAAAGGACAAAATAAACCCAAGCCTCGGTTTGTGAATAGGTAAGAGTTCCGGAGCGGAATGTTGCATTATTTGGTTTAATTAAACAACTTTACACTGAATTCAAATTAAGGTGAATTACCTTTTACCATAATTGCCAATCTTTTTAACACAAGTTACAAGAAAAACAGTTTTAAATCCTGCGCACTTACTTTTCCGATTTCCATTTTCTCATCTTCAACCAGACGATAAGTTTTGTCAGGATCGTCAATCTGCGATACTTGATGAGAAAGTTGCCTGAAGATGAGGTCTCCACTGCCTTCGGAGATTCTGGAGGAAGCTGAATCCACGGAGATATATCGAGATATCATTCTGAACATAGAAATAAGAAGACATACTTGAAACTCTGCCTTTGACAGCTTTAATAACGTTGAACAAATTTTTAATCGGTATTTCAGCGCTTACCTTTTATTCTCCTCCGTGTTTTCGTCCAGGTGTTTCTGACTGGTGTGTTCTTGAATGAATTCAGTGAAGGCACCGTTCTGGTTCATCAAGTCTTGGTAAGTGCCAATCTCGTCGATCTTTCCATCGTTCATGCTGACGATGAGGTCCATCCTGTGAAGCACCGACAAGTCGTGGGTGACGAGTATTCTGGTCTGTGAACGATACTTTTAGATTAACTTAAAGTAAAAACTGGACAAATATATTATCATTAAACAATACAACGCATTTATAACTATATTTCAAAGTTACATTAACACTGAGCTTCTGTCATGAAGATAATTAAACTATGAACACTAAAACTTTAAATATGTATATAACTTTTGCATGGAAAAATGTATAGAAATATGTCCTTAAAAGTTATCTTGCCGCACCCTGTGAGTGTGTATACATACATACTCGCACATATATAGAGTTTACATATTGGACAGAGCTAGCACCTTATTCTTAAGCAGCCCATCGTTGCCAATGATGTCATCAAATAGTGCCTTCCGAACGTGGACGTCTACAGCACTGAGGGTATCATCGAGGAGATATACGTCTTTGTCTTGGTAGACAGCGCGTGCTAAACTTATACGTTGTTTCTGCCCTCCGCTCAGATTCACACCCTATTGACAGTCAAAAAGGGGTAAAAATTGCTATCAGAAAAATTCAGCAAATTAATCAACGATAAATAAGTTGTATTGCAATTAAATTCCCATTACCTTTTCGCCAATTTCAGTCCCATCGCCTCCAGGTAAAATTTCAAAATCAGGCTTCAAACAGCAAAGATCCACAATCTTGTTGTATTTCTCTTCCACCATGTGCTTCATCAGCAAGATGTTCTCTTTTACAGTCTGATTGAGAATCCAAGCTTGCTGTGGAACGTATGCTATTCGGCCCTGAAGAAATAATAAATCACGAAATTAGTTTTTCGAAGTAAATGATGTGAAATTTCTTTCACTTACTCCATTAATGTTTAATGCTGATGATTAAAATTACATGTATTATTAGTTGCTCAAATCAAGGGAATCATGTTTTCAATTATTCATAAAATTTTAAATCGTTTTCGATTTTAAAATTTAGAACAAACATGAGATTTTGCATATTTTTATGCTGCTACTCTGATACTAGATAGCCAAATTTAATATAGAAGCGATGAATAGCTTATATAGTTTGCTATATATTAGATTGGTAAAAGTAATATACAACTAATGTATAGCTAACTAGGTAGGTGTTGTTGTTGTCGTGTCCATAAATGTGGAAAGTGCAATCGAATTTTATATTCCTCCAAAAGTTCTGGTGAGGAGGCCTGCCAGTTCTGGGGCCCAGAGGCCATGGAGGATTTGATTGGTGGTGCTCCAAGAAGGAAGAGAGAGCGGATTATGTCTTGACAGTTAAAAACATGTTTCCGCATCAGTTGGGATAGCTAAGTAGCTAAATGTAATATATAAAAAATGAATAGCTAAACAGGTAGCCAAATCTAATATACAAAAGAAGAATAGCTTACTAGATACTCAAATCTAATATACAAAAGATGAATAGCTTATACAAAATTGCTAATTGTTGAAAAATGTCTTGAAATAATTAAAAACTTTTACTAAACATTTTTTAAATTTTTTTTTAAATTCACAAGTATTACTTTTCACACACAAAAGAGCGCTTTTCACCAATAAAATAATTCATTTGTACGTTTTTACATCTTTCGATCGTTCGTTTTATCAGAATATGTTTTTCAAACAACTATTGTTGCTTATGATATTTAAGTTTATTTACAAAACAAATGTGCATTTTTGGCACACTTTATTTATATTTAAATACCTGTGTAATTTATCTTTTCAAGTGCTTGTCTCGATAAATGTGCACACATAAAGCATAAATATAACGTCTATATTTTGGCATTCAAAAGCGGATAGAATTGAATCCATTTAGAGCAAACGAACGGAAGACAGTCTAACATTTTAAAGATGTTCTTAGATATTTTAATATCCACTCCGTAAATTTTTGGTAACAAAGTTATACAACAAAACATACCTTCATATCCACAGAGCCACTTGTTTTGTACATCTCGCCAAGAATGGCGGACAGCAACGAAGATTTTCCGGAACCCACAGGTCCGATGATGGCGACCAGTTTTCCTTTTGGCACATGCAGTTCAATGTTTGAGAGATCATTATCTGATCCCAAATTCCAAGTGAATGATGCATTTTTTATAGTTAACACTTCACCTGCAGCAATGAAAAACAGAGAATTAATATTATAAACGGAATCATTTCAACAAGAAGGAATGCGTTTATTCTGAATAGGAAATTCTAAGCTGATTTTTCTTTAACTAAGAATACTTGCTTCGAAATAACAACTTATATTAGATTCAATACAGATGCAATTTAAAGTGCAATACAAACCTAGAAAGTCGAAAAAACGTTAATTTATTATCTTTTTGCTTATCTAGATATTATTTCAGAATTTTGGTTGTTTGAATTCATATACGCAGGAATGGTATTATAAAATGTCAGCAAATACATGCGACTTGATTTTCTTGCACAAGATAGATTTTAGATTCTGGGTTCGGTGTCAGAATTAGGTACCCTAGGTTTTGGTGATATAATTTAATTTATGGTAACCATATCTTACTTTAATTTTTGTTTAGCGGCGATATTGTTAGTCACATCTTGGCGCCAAAAAAATCGCCAAATATCAAGGGCTATCCGATTGCAAATTTTTACCTAGATTTCATTCATTTTTGTGTGCATTCATGCAATAAATTTCATTCAGCAACAGATATGACTTAATGTGGCATTATGGCTCCAATGCAGAATCAGTTCCTAGAGTACAAGCTTTTCAATGATGTAAGCGATGTAATTACGCATGAAATAGGAAATATATTATTTCTGTAAAGGCTTTTACGAAAACAAATAAAAGCAAAAATTTTTAAAAAAACATGAGAATAAATTCACTGCATGCTTATATAGATATTGATGTTTTTACAAGATATTTTTCACTTGAAAAAAATATGTAAGTCCTTTTTTTATGTAAATGATAATGCATATTCATTAACTGTACTACTTATTGATTTTTTAACTACTTAGCACGCATGTTAATAGTTAAAAGTTATTGTAAACCATTTTTAACAGGTTGTACTTCTAACCGGTTTTCTGCAAACAACGAGCTTTATTCAAGTATTAAAAGAAAAGTAGCTAAAGAAAAGAGTCAAGTTACTGGACAACCAGTGTGCCTCATATGCCTCGAGAATTTAAAAACACAACAATCATTGCCTAACAGTGATCAAAATTGAACCTTAAATTTTTTATTCCGAGAAACAAGAATGCTCTAGCGATTGGATTATGTAACAGTTAAAAAAAACTGCCATGAAATCTTTTTCAAAGGAAAAAATTTGATTTTCTTCCATTTAGAAAGTTGCCTTATTTCTTTAATTTAAATCAATGAAGGTTTTCATTGCATATACCCCAACATTTTGCTGAAAAGATATAGAACATATCAAATAAAACAGGATGACATCTTAATTCTAAATAAGACCTACTGTTCCTGGTGCGGGAAAATGTATTTTAAATTTACATCATTTACTTGGCATATATATCGTCTACATCATATTCACATCGTCTATTTGGTAGTCATATTGTCTACATGATATTCATATTATCTACATGATATTCATATCGTCTACTTAACAGCCGATGTCTATATGGCACTCATATTGTCTACATGAAATTCATATTATCTACATGATATTCATATCGTCTACTTGGCAGCCAACGTCTACATGGCATTCATATTATCTACATGGCATTCATATTATCTACATGGCATTCATATTATCTACATGACATTCATATTTTCTACATGTCATTTATAACGTCTACATAACATTCGTATCGTCTACATTTCGCTATTTGTTAGCAGAAAAGTAAGCATATGAGCCAAACTCTTAAAGTAAATTGAATGGAAATAAAATAGTCACATGTTTATTAAGTACAACTCGGTTTCTTATTGATCTTCTGAGTTCCGATCCCACAAACTGAACTTCTATTATGTATTATTTCTGCATTCGAGGCTTAAGATTTCTCCGTTCTTAAAACAGCAACACAAATAAGAACCTCATAAATATGAATAATAATCCTTAGTCTCCCAAATACGAACAATATATCAATTCAGAGGAAAATTTATTCCAGATAGTCATATTCTGTTGTCAAAAAGTAACTGGGTTTGTTTCCAAAATCATTTATAACAGACACCATTTGCAAAGTTTTATCAAAGATTTTTAAAACATGACATAAGCATTAAGAACCAATCAGAAAGGTATTTGATTTTATCGTCTGAAAATGAATTATTTTTTAATAATAGAATTTCCATTTCATCGAGTTTCCGAAAAGGCGAGAATATTATTGAGCAAGACGCGTGCATTGAATCTAGTTTTCGAGGCCTAAGCAATTAAATTTTGTTTCCTCAACGGCAGATTTTAAATATCAAAAAAAGAAATCTCTTAATGATGACTGTTTGTTAAAAACAATAGTATTTAATTAATAAGGAAATTTCAAAAGTGATACAAAATTCCTTGCATATGATCAATGATACATAATAATCAAATCAGAGAACTGATGCTCTATAATCATTGTTTGGATTTAAGAAGCATTACTGAAGAAGTCTCCATGTGATTTGGTTTGTTATCAATTTTTAAAGATCATTTAAGAGAGATTGCAGTATAAAATATTCTGTTTTATCACTTCATGATTATTTCTTATTTCCACAATCAAATTTGCCATTCTATGATCACCGTTTTGAATCCATTAAACCGATAAAAAGATCGCATTCGATTCTGAAAGGCATCCATTAAATCGATGGCGAGGCATCTTTTGATGACAGTAAAAAACGTTGAGGGAAGTGCATTAAAATCGGAGAAGATTATTTTGAAATGAATAAAATTTTGCTTAGTAAAATTATGCTTTTTGTCTTACGCCACATTCCAAATATTTTGGACGATAGTGGTATGCTTTATTTTGAACTATCTGTGACTGATTCAGAGACCATTTCTCAGCAACACCGTGAAAACGAATTGCTCATAATGAATGTTAGATTGCGTGTATAGATTCACTTGCAAATGATACGAACCTGGCGCTGGGTTGCTTCCAACTACAGAAGGATCCTTATTCTCTGCAACAAAAAATTTCTTCAGGCGTCCTAACGATATGTCACACTATAATGAATAAAAAAAAACCATCAAACTGTGTTGTACAAAGAAGGAAAAAAATTAAAAATTTGAAAGTTTTATGAATGTTCTGATCACTTGTATTAATTCTGCAACAGCATCTGGGAGCTCTAACATGGCGTACTTCAGCTGATCCATTAACGTCAGTGTAACAAAGGCCTTTGTAGGATCGAGGACGTTGTGACGATCCATGAGTAAGTAAGTAGCAAAATTAGCAATGGAAACCTGAGGAAAACATAAACGAAAATTAAAATGTTAAATAGTCCTTTCAGATTTAAACTAAACATAAAGTGAATATTTTGTCTTGTCTTTTTCATTTTGCTTTTACTTCTGTTCCATTTCCAGCTTGTTCAATTTTGGAAATTAAAGACTTGAATATTTGAAAACTCATTAATTAGATTAACAGGTAATTGTCATGTTTTTGAGAATTTTTTTACAAACTGTAAAACTACAGTAAAAATACTTCTTTATTACTGATAAAAATCATGAATGGATTTTTTTCTCAATGCCGACGACACTCATAAATTCGATGGTGAACCTCGCCTTGTTTAATGCGGTTCGAGGAATGTGCGATTTGAAGGCAGGCAGTAAATTCGTCGACAGGTCGGATTTACGGCGCCATCTCAATACGATGTGACGTAGATAAAACATTATCTGATACTATGGATATTTTAAACCAGAGAATTAAAATAAAGTGGCGTAATCATGATCTCAACTAATACGAAATGAACAACCACTTATGAATAATTAATAAAAATTATTATCGAAATAATTTATATAAATTACATTGAAATTTTACTAATTTTCTTGATAAAAAAATTTAAACTATTAGAAATAATGTTTTTACTGAAAACGTAATAAATTAGCTACTTTTATTCTGCACTGTAATTCAGATTTTTAATTTTTGCCTAATTATTTGCAGAATATAAATTTCCATAAATATTATATATATATATATATATTCAAACGTATTTTGGGAAATGGATAGGAACCGTATAAAAGAAAACGCATATAAAATCTCTCCAAGTTTCACTTGTATTACAGCTATAAAAATAGTTTCTGCAACACAATTAAAAAATACATTAAGACCCCGCTTAACATTGTTCCGGTTTAGCGTCCTTTTATTTCAACGCTGGGATCCAAAATTGCTCGCAGTGTTACCCCAGAAATTGTGCACAGGCTAGGTTTCCAAATAACATATCCGAAACAGTATAGTTGTGTTTTTTGTTTGGCGCGGCGCTGTACGGACGCATTTTTATCATTTGTTGCCATTACTGAAAGTATAAATTTATATAAAAGTATAACGATTAATACAGTGACAAATATTACGATCTTTAGTTTTTAGCATGGGTGATGATAAAAAACAAGAAAAGAAAGCAACAGAAAAAGCATTTCACTGGAAACTAAAATGCATGTCATGAGAAGATTAGATTCTGTTGATTTCCTACCTCAAATTATTGCATTGATTTTGGTAACCTCAACAATAAAGACAATTTTTAAGAATAAAGAAAAAATGCTGTTATTGCCAACTGCAACTACGCCAAGCTCTGCTAATAAAATTATCCGTTTTAGAAATAACATTATAGAGGAAATAGAAAAAACGACTGTCTATATGCATTAAAAACGAAATTGAACGTAATATGCCATTAAGCCAATATTTCACAATGCAAAAAGCTAGAAGAATTTTTAATTACATTCAGGCTGAGGCAAGTGACATAAGCGAAACTTTCGTTGCTAGTCGAGGATGGTTTAATGGATTTAAGCATCGAAATAGTCTTCACAACATAAAGATTACAGGAGAAGCAGCAAGTGATGATACGAAAACGGCCGCTGAATTCCCAGCGACATTTAAAACAATAATTAAGCAAAGAAATTATCCACCAGAATTGATTTTTAATGTTGATTAAAACCGCTACTAGTTTATTACACTAAAAACCCAAGAGCGATGAAAGGCATATCTAAATCAACTTTATCTGTAATTTGGGAGTCTAATAAAAAAAAAAAATCATGGATAACAATGAAAATTTTGCAGGATTGGTTCATTGAACATTTCTACCCGTCTGTTAAACATTATTGCGAAATTAAAAAAACTTTAAAAAAGAGCACTACAATTAATTGATAATGCTCCAATCCACCCAACAAATTTATCAAACTTATCAACATATATCCCAGTCGAAGTGGTTTTCTTACCTCCTAACACAACTGCCTTAATCGAAGCTATAAACCGAGGCGTTATATCCAATTTTAATGCTTATTACTTGCGGCGAACATTTAAGCACATGTTTGAAAAAAAAAAAAAAAAAGACGGAGAAGAGAAGCAATCTTTAAGAGAATTTTGGAAAAACTACAATATCATGAATGCTGTAGAAAACATAAACCATTTTTGGAATGAGATAACAGAAAGATCTTTGAGAGGAGTACGGAAGAACATTTAGCCAGATTTAAGTAAGAACGAAGACATTGGACACTGTTGATATGGGTGATACAGTAGGATTAACGAAACAAACCGGTTTAGATGAGGTAAATATGGAAGACGTTGAAGAAATAGTTTAAGAAACAGCAACGAGTCTTTCTAATGATGAGCTCAAGGAATTAACTGAGCAAATAGAAAACAAAAATATTGACAGTAGTGATTTCGAGGAAGAGCGAAAAGAACTTTCGATGGCGTTTGTAAAAAGAAGTATGACCACTTTAATTGAAATCATGGACTAATTTGTTGAAAACAATCCAAATTTTGACAGGAGCTCAAAAGCAAGACGGTTTGTTATAGATGTTTTATCCACTTATCAACAACTTATAACAAAATGCAAGAGGAAAACGTAACATTAGATTCCTTCTTGACAAAAAGGCAGAAAGTTGACAAAAAGGCTTCTTGACAAAAAGGCAGAATAGACTGACTTATTAATGATCTAACGGTTTTTATAAGTATATTCGTTCATATTGTTTTTATTTTTGTAAGAAATGAATGCTTGGTTTTGTTTTTATTTAAAAAAACATTATTAAATTTAATACCTAACCAATTTTTATCCATCTTCCCATAACTCCATTATTTACACGGTAAGATAGCCTCGCTTAGCTCTGTTTGGCATTACGCTCCACTTTGATAGAACAACCCGCGTTAAGCGGGGTCTTACATGCGTTGAACAGAAAAAGCATGGAAAAATTCTTTCGTAGAAAATAATTCAAAACTTCACAAAGTAACTAGGAATTGTTTTTTAAACGAAAGCAAGATACTGAGCTAGTATATTCAGGATATCGATATCCCGGTAAGGCAAAGTCAGAAAAGAGAACTGAAAGAAAATACAAAAGTATTTTGAATGACAGACAAATAAAAAAAAATATATATATACAGTAATAAGAAAAATTATATAGAAGAATATTAAATTATCAAAATTTAAAAGCACTTGATATATGAATCTAGCTTGTAGTGGAGTAATGATACATATGTAAAGTAATTTGGCAGATGCAATACCTATGTAATGAGATAAAAATACATATAATACATATAAAAAGTTGAAAAATTAAATGGCCTACTGGTTATTTCATCAATTACCTCTCACATGATTGAAATTTTCATGCACCGTATAAAAAATATCGTACAAAATGACTAGAAACCAATTAGCCAATCACATTTCAAAGATCAATGAAATGAATGTACTTTGCCATTTTTAAATTATATATTTTATTTTGAATTTATTAACTGATACAACTTCTACCACTAAAAATATTTTTTTCATTTTCCTATTCACTTACCATGATCGGAGCACACATAAATACAAACATGGTGACGACGATGCACAACCGGGAGTACAAGATGAGCTTCAGTTCCTTTTTCCTAGCTTCTGACACCTTGGAGGAAAAGGCCAACTCCCATGCGTACAGCTTCAGAATCTGAAAATACAGTTCATGTCAGGAAAACCAAAAAATTGCATTTAGTGCAACATGTACATGGTACAGGCACATTTCCAAAGTACCAAAGAGTTTCGTACCTTGATGCCACTGAGTACTTCGTTCATGTACTTCAATCGAGTATCTTTCACATTCATCTGTTCATCCTATTGTGTGATAGAATAACAAAATTTATCATGTGTTGCCATTTATAATAATGAAACTTTATAAATTAATACGGCAAAAGGGCAGTTAAATAAGTAAAAATATCTGTGAGGTTCCTTAACAACATTGTGTATTACCTTCGAAGAGAAGTTTCTACAAATAGTGGCATACATTTGTGCATCGCATGAAAGGAAAATCAGAATCGTCTCAAGTACCCACTTAGTTATTTTGGTTGTAGACATCTGAAATCCTTCTCTTAGTTCTTAAACAGTGTTGTTGCACACCCTCTTTGTCAGCAGTGCTAGACCAAGTGTATAACCTTGAACACCCTAAAAAAACCAAGCACCATCAAAGGATCGTTTATAAATCATGCTTGGATAGCCCCAGGCACTCAAAAATGTGTTCTGGAGTTCAGCGAAACAGTTGGTACAAGTCTCGAAAATTAAGGTGTCCTAAGAAAATTTTAAGGATCTGAGGTGACCATTTGGAAGGTGGGCGAGAGACCGCTTAAGAGAGTATTCTTAGTTTTCGAAAGAATTCTTAAGCATGCTTGGTTGGTTGGTATCGTGTCCAAGGGGAAAACGAAAGATGAACCCCGAGTTGAGCCAGTGATCTTAAAATATTCTCCCATGGAAAACAGTACATATAATATTAAACTAATGAATTTTTAAATAAAAAAGAATAATTTTATATTCTAAAGGCTGTAATAAGGGAGTTTTTATTTCGTAAATGTTCTTTTAAAAAGGAAAATCGATCACTAGCAATGAAAATTATAAATACATGATAATTAAATATAAAAGAAGTTTAAATCTCGGCCTCGCCGAGTTAAACTAATCATAAAATGAATGTTTTGTTTTTTCTTTTCCATTTTGCTTTTTCTTCTGTTCTATTGTTAACGTGTAAATGACTTGAATCAATGAAAAATG
This sequence comes from Latrodectus elegans, assembly GCA_030067965.1. Lineage (NCBI taxonomy): Eukaryota > Metazoa > Arthropoda > Arachnida > Araneae > Theridiidae > Latrodectus > Latrodectus elegans. The sequence goes on along the minus strand of CM057819.1, from coordinate 29,151,306 downwards.
GGTGCTCAAATCGATGCTTTGATCTTTATATAAAAAAAAACTATTTCATTAACAAAATGAACGTCGACAATATTATATGGTGAACTTCGCTTTGTTTGAATTTTGATATTTCCTTCACTACATTTAGTAATAAAATTTAAATTATTAATAAATAATTAATATAAGTTATTAATAGTAGTTTTAAATTATTAATAAGTAATTATATATATATATATATACAAAATAATTTGAATTATAAAATATCCGTTAAAATGTAATCAAATTTTTAAGCAGTTAAACTCTTTTATATTGAAATAAATATGCCCATTTAAATCAAAATTTGTTGTTTAATAATTGACAACTCCAAGATTGTTCGTTAACACTGAATTATGACGACAAAAATGAAAATAGACAACCATTTCTTGAACTATTTCCACTCTGCGAAAAAAAAGGAAGAGCTTAATCAGTTTTTAAAATCACGGGCGATATGAATAACCCGAGATGCTGCTACATGCACAAAAATGTGCTGATTTTCCGCAACTTATAACGCCAATAACTTTCATTTGGCATGAAACAAAATAATATATAAATTTCAACTGCGCAGCAGTTAAGAAAATTTGTAAAATTATTGAACGAATTAGAACGAATTGCTGAAATTTGAGCTGTGACATCATGTAATGTTAACTCTATGGGAGTTGATCAAACTGAAATAATGGCGCATCTGATGTAATAGGGGCTTAAGTGATATAAATTATTGAATCATAAAATCTAATCAATACAAATATTTCTAATCTCATATAAATTTAAATATTATAAAACATATAAAATTTCCTTTCATTAATTTGCTTCTAAAAATTGCTATAAAAAGGTATTTTTTATAGTCATTTATTAAAAAGGGATTTGTTAAAAGCCGAAAAACAGTTTTCAAAATAATTAAAATACAAACCCCATTAAACGAAAACTATGATGTAGTTTTGTATCTATTTATAAGATTTTTAGAACTTGCTATTATAAAAACAAAACACCCCAGTAAAAGAATAATACCACTTATTATAAAATTACCAGGAAAAAAAATATCCCTCATTATCATGCAATGTCATGTTTAAAATGTTAAATGTTTAAAATGCACTATGTCTATACATACTGTAAACTTCTGACTGAGTTTCGATATGAAGAAGCTGATAGGGAACAGTACAGCCATGAGTGCTACTCCAGCTAGACTGGCAACCCCGATATATCGCCACAGAATCGTTATGATGATGATGATTCTGAATGGACTGGTGATCAAGATGGAAACATGCCAGTTCAAGTAAATAAGCCTTTGGATATCCACGGATAGAAGGTTGGAAAGTTCTCCACTAGTATAATCCCTCCGAGCTGCTGTTGACAGTAGCATGTTCTGAAATCAAAATTTCACTTTTAAACTGGATTGACGTATAAGTTTAAAATTAAATTACTGGAAAAGAAGAGACATTTGTTTAATAGATTACTTTTGTTTTCACCACCAATCAGTTTCCAATAAAAACCTTTGAAAAAAATTCTAAGTATTTTATATTTTCAGATACTTAAATTAGAGCATACTTACGCATTATTTATTTCCTTGGTCATTTCATCGAAAAATATTTGTTGCCAAATGTTGCGATTCAGTGTCTGCAAATTAGCGACATCACTCATTTTTCAGAATTTTTTTCATTAGATTTAAGCGTAAGATATATATATATATAGGGTGATTCTAAATTATTTTTACAAATTAAGAGGGTTGATACTTCAGACAAGTAAGCAGTAATTACATAGGAATTTAGGATTGTATACTTGTCTGAGAGACAGTAAACTGGAATTACCTCCTGTACTTGCAACAGTGTTAGGTAAGCGAATGAATAATACCAAAAATTTCACAATCTATTGTTGAGTGAAATTTATTGTTGAGTGAAAATCTCATAACAAATGCTCAAAACGCTGACCACGTGCGTCGTTGCACAGTTGACGCCAGAGAAGGAACGACTGGCCCACCCTCTCAAAGATTCTTGGTGTCTTATTAATTTTGTCCACGATAAAAACGATTCTAGAGACGAAATATTCAGCTGAGTTAACTGGCGTCTCGTACACTTAAGATTTTATGTGCCTCAGAGGAAAAAGTCTAGTGGGTTAAGTCCCGGTAAGTGAAAACGTCAGGCCACTGCTCCGCAACGTCCAATTCATCATGCGGCATTAAAAATTTATGGACCCTGGGGTAAAAATGTATTCGTATCCCATTGTATATAAACCACATGTTTCTCTGGATGGGAAGTGAAGCAGCCTGCAATAAACAGGGAAGCACTCATTCCATGAACATACATATGTTAGGCCGCTCAAATAGTCTGACATGATATAAGGTCCTATCCTGTGTAATCAAGGAGGAACCAAGAACCCCTGGCCAGATGTTCACAGAAAGTTTCCGCTGGTATCTACTAGGGGTTGTAATGTGAGGATTATTGTCAGACCAAACGTGTTGATCGCGCGTGTTGAAAATGCCTTCGCTACTAAATGTTGCCTCATTACTAAATGCACGAAATTGTACAAAGTAATGTACGAAATCGTGGATTGTTATTCTGCGTATTCAGCACCTACTGCACAAAGTATGTTCGACAGGGATCATCATCTGCCTCCACAGATTACACTTTTTGCACATGGTAGAGATGCATGCGTTACTCGTGTCAAATACGCCACAACGTTGGTTGAGAAATACCCATTTTGTAAGCCACGCTCGCGTGCTTGTGGAAGGAGCTACTTCAAATCTAGTCAAAACTCGGTGTTCCATTTCTGGAGTTTACGCATTTTGCGAACGTCCTGTATTTTTGCTTGATATGGCAAACCACTTTCTCGCAGTCGTCGATGAACACTGGAAAGGATGGGATGAGTTGGAAAAAGCTGTTCCTACAATCTTCGTACTTCACTTCCATTCCCGTATATGAGGTGCATACCAGTCAATTCTTCGTACGTGTACGCCACCACAGCATTCACGAAAATTTTCGGATGATGTTATCCAGATAATACTTGAAACGATGATGTTGCGTCGTTTTTAAAGAACAACATCTACTATGAGAGGCTTCTTCTCTGTAGAAATTTACGTACGGTAAATTCGTGATAGATTCTTGAATGCGTTTCTACTTTCCTCTTTTCTGCCTCTCAGCTTGGAATGAGGCTCTATTACATACATACATACATACATATAAATATATATATATATATATATATATATATATATATATATATATATATATATATATATATATATATATATATAAAGCATGATTAGAAATATTATAAGCAAAGACGAAATATAGTAAACAGGTGGAACATATATTCAGTAGATAGTTCGAAATTTAGAAGACACTCAGAATAAAAGGGAAATGAAACGAATTATCAACATGGCCACCTTCTTCAGAGGGTGTTGACCACATTGGCACAAAGTACGGCTTTTCTGATGTGGCTCCAGAGTGAAGTCTTAATGAAGCCACTACAACCCGACGCCACACTAAAAATAAATTTACAAATGTCAAGCCAACATATCAAGTTTTGTGTTGATCATAGCCTCCGTCTCACAATAGGTGGTAGATCTTGTGTTTCTGCATGCATGTTTGTTTAGTTGAGTGTTTTTCGAGGTTTCTTCCTTTGTAACACGAGAATATGGTCTGTTAGCTATAAAAAGACCATCTTGAAGGTAATTTAAGCGATTGATATCAAAATACTTTAAAACAGATATAAGCTGCCAACTAAGCGGAATTTAAAAATGTATTGCATTTTTTTTTTTAACTTTTGCGATTAATTTCTTATTATGCATATTTTTTTTTATTTTGTGCTGAAATAAACATTTTGTAGATTAATGTTTCTTTAAAAAAAAGTCATGTGTGTGTGTGGGGGGGGGGTATTGAAGCAAGTATTCAAATAAAAGCTTAAAAATTTAATTTTCTGAAGAATTAGTTAATCCAAATCTGTTAAAACATTCAGCAATATTAATTTCTATGACGATCCTAGCAGTTTAGTTTTATTTTCTGTGCATTTGACTCTAATAATTTATGAACTTTACATTGTTACATGCATTTTAGAGTTCGTCTTGTATTGTTAAAACATAAAATATTATAATTATGTAAGTTAAATAAGATGTAAATTAGAAACGTATAAATTTGAATTAAGAAAAAGGAAAATAATATGAAAAATTCGTAACTAATGAAAAGTGTAGTCTATACCTTTCTGTAAACGGTGTTCATTAAAGCTGATTTTATCCGAGAGCCTGCGGCGAAGTAGCTGAAAATGGCGACTCCAAAAGAAGCTTTTCCAGTGAAATCCACAATAAAAAGCATGAACACATAGAATACTCCTCTCCAACCAAAATGATCATTACTCACGAAATCAATAAGCCGGCTGCAAAATAAAATTTTTACAATAAATATAAATGGCAACAAATATAAAACTAAAGATTTATTCATGGAAAGAGATTTAATTCTATTTCAATTATGGTCATTTTACAAACCATTTGTATTTATTAAATTAACAAAAAGAAGGTTTTGTCATACTGATTGCTCTTTTATGTTTTCAGAATCGTTCTATTTCGATAATAAATATCAAGCAAACTAATTAACATTGGAAATATTTGTATGGTTTATTGTTCTTTACCAATTTCACTTAAAGAATGAATTATGGCTCTATTTTAAATAAAAATTGTTATAATATGCTCATCAAATGACCGTCAAGGGATTCACTTTGGTCTAATATAATCGAAACAATTTAACAGGATTGTAAGTTTACCAATATTATAGCATTTTAATCAAATGAGATTGGTTTAATTTGCTTGTCGTTAAATGATCATATTTTGCCCACAAGACCAAACTGAACCGGAACATACGGTTTATTGTGGATTCCGAACCACTACAAACTTCAAAGTTCCCAAGGTGTGATTCGAACCAACGAGCAGTCGAACTGAAGGCAGGTTAAACAAATGAGTTTGTTATTTTGAATTCCTTTGATGTAAGCATTCATGTATATATTTTACATTCCTTTCATGGCATCATTAGAATTTCAATTCATATATTTGCACTATATTACCACACTAGAATAATAATTTCTAAAAAATTCTGACTAGTTTGAAATTTTTTTATTTTTATCGCTTCTGCCGGTATAGTTGCTTTAAATCAATTCTTATACATGATTTTCTATAAATTATAATTTTTATTTATACTCATGTTCTTTAACTGCATGTTTATCTGTTCTTCAGCTACATATTTCAGGAAAAGTTGTGTCAGATAAACAACCAACTAATATATTCCGATATATATTACTTACATATAACCCTAATGTTCATCCTTCAAATGTACAGATTCCAATATCTTATAATAGAATATAAAAATATTGAATAATCTATCATGCGTAAATGTTTCTGGTACACCGTACTTCCAATTTTAGTTTACATTTATTGCTGTGTGCTATCGGAAATGAATACATACAGACATATTCTAATATATATTGACTGTCCAAGTTTATTCTAACGATACATATATTCCTTCATACCATTTCTAAAATGATATCACCAAATAAGGATTTAATAAATATTATCTTATATTCGTGTTTCTGTAATACATACTCATAGAGTATCATAAATTTTATTTGTTTTTTTTTTTTATTCAGGGGTACACATTTTTTCATATCAACTCGTATATCACTAAATATATAATGAAAATAACCAAATCCTTGTTTTTTTTTTTTTTTTTAATCTTTGACAAATTCTAATTTGAAGAAATTGATATATATATATATATATATATATATATATATATATATATATATATATATATATATATATATATATATATATGTATGTATGTGTGTATGTATGTATGTATGAATTTCGCGTTCCCCATTTAAACAAGCTGGAATGTTTTTATAATTAGAATCATGTTTGATTTCGACTTCTAAAATGATTAAATTTCCGCTACATGAAAAAATGATATAGATGAGATAAATTTGCACACACACGCAGAGATGAAAATAAATTATTTCTAAGATAACCACTAGTTAAACCGATTGAGAATCTAAAAATAGGGTGAACAGATTTAGATTTCAATAAAAATTTATGAACATAAGAAGTAAAAGTTACACTGATTTAAATTTCACGATTTCTATCGCCAAATGACATTGAGAATTAATTCTTTGGATGAGCGACCTAGAAACCGTGTTTTTTGAAGGCCATAAAGTGCATGCGCTATTATTTAATACCGACATGTCTGGCGTAATTACAATATCACGTGCCTCCTGTTGAGCTAATTCAGTAAAAGAACGCCAAGAGCATGCTGCTGCAGAAAAAAAAATTTCAAAGATATTACGCAAGCATATATATATATACAAAGTTTGTTGAATCAGCATTCGCACAACATTCAGGTGACCAGGAAAAGTGACTTCCTTTTTGTTGCATGATTTACACGTTTCCTACATGTCACATACAAAACCACCTTTTGACGTCTATGAATAATACAAAATGACATTTTTATTCAATTGATCACCTAATTCGTTTTTTTTACATTTATATATAACACAATGTTATTTTTTATTTTACAATATTTGTTTTTACTTTTACATAATATATACAGTAATACCTTAATATTAAATTATTTATGAGATCATAGCGGATTTTTAAGGGATATATTGTATTAGAATTTGAATTAGAGAGTAAATGTTAGGAAACAAAATTAAATACCAAAAATACTAAGATAATTTGAAACAATAAATTTACAATTTAAATGAAATAATAAAAATATTTTTCTAAAATGAAGGAGAAATGAAGATAAAAGTTTTATTTTTTTTATCTACCTTGCATTCTTTGTAGTAATGCGTATGTGTGCAAATCTTGAAGTGTTATTTCTTTTAGTTCTAGTGGTTTTATTATTTTATCTGCTTAGAAAATTTATAAAAAAATGATTTGATAGCTGGTAACTTTACCCACACTGTGAGAGTAATTACGGAAGTTTTGAATGAATTGTTTATTTCACGAATTTTAAAGTTGGAAAAAATTTTTGAATTTAAGTTTTAAAGCTTATAATAGTAATTAATTAATAGTTTAAAGCTTATAACAGTAATTCCTTAATAGTTTAAAGCTTATAATAGTAATTCTTTAATAGTTTAAAGCTTATTATACTAAGTTTCGTTACATGATTACTTATGGATATATTTAGTACAAAGGTGACTATTATAAGCATAGTTGCTATATGGGAGTATAATGTTGCACTTTGGACACAGCTAGCCAACTTTGGCGACAATAGCTTTTTTCCCAATAAAGTATCCATGCATAGTTTCAGAATAAACATTTGGAAAAATAGCGATATATATTAATTGTATACTCTAAACTTTGTTCAAAACCTCAAAATATGATTTCACTCTAGAGATTAGCCAAAATAAAATCGAAATTGATATTGAAAGCTTGAAAAATTCCCTTCTGTTCAAAGTTATTAAACATCCAATTCAGGATTCTTTTCAACCACGTTCCAATGCATTTCCCAATGGTGACGTGTATAAAAAAAACGTAAGTACATACGTTGGAATAAGTAAAAATAATACTTTTCCAAAAATTTAAAAAACGCTAATTATTTTCATTTTTAAAAAAAAAATTATTAAGTGGACTTAATACATTGAGATGCGGGGGAGCCCCGGACTTTACCTTAAGATTAATGGGTACGGAATACTCGCCTATCACCAAGTGCCTCGTAATTTTGAGTGAAGATCAGATGAGGTTAAATCTGAGCTGATAATCTTCTCTCCACATCCACGCCACACTTAATAAGTTAAGAACAAATATGAATGCAATACAAAAGGATTATCTCGTCCGATGTCGTGAATACTTTTTTTTTCTAGCAGTCCGACATAGATGAGCTAACATTTCAAATTAGAGCTGTTATCCAAGTTAAGTTTCATTCCATTCTAGGGAACTGTTTTTGATTCAATGTCAAATAAGAATTCTCAGGACAAAGAAAATGATGATTCTATTTACATAGGTATTCAAAAATATACTTGCTCGATATATATTTTGTTAACACAAAGTTGTAAATAAGAATGCGAAGTTGTCGCAGTTCAGCTGATGGTATGATAATTAAAACACCGAGCTTCAGTTCAATAGCTCTTAGAATCGTTCAATTTCAAAGGATTCACATTAATATTTCATAATATAGGATTCTCATTAATGTTTCATGGGATTAATTTTCATTTGGTTCTCATTAATGTTTCATAGGGTTAACGCTAATAGGATTTTCCTTAATGCTTCATAGGGATTAATACTCATAGGATTCTCATTAATTTTCATGAGATTAATGCTCATAGGATTCTCCTTAATGCTTCATGTGATAAATGCTGATAAGGTTTTCATTAATGTTTCATAGGGTTAACACTCATAGGATTCATATTAATGTTTCATGGGATTAACGCTCATATGATTTTTCTTAATGCTTCATGGGATTAATGATCATAGAATTCTCATTAATGTTTTATGGAATTAATGCTAATAGGGTTCTCACTAATGTTTCACAGGGTTAACGCTTCTAGGATTTTCCTTAATGCTTCATAGGGATTAATACTCATAGGATTCTCATTAATTTTCATGAGATTAATGCTCATAGGATTCTCATCAATGCTTCATGGGATTATAGCTCATAGGATTCTTATTAATGCTTCATGTGATTAATGCTCATAAGGTTTTCATTAATGTTTCATAGGCTTAACACTCATAGGATTCACATTAATGTTTCATAGGATTAATGCTCATATGATTTTTCTTAATGCTTCATGGGATTAATGATCATAGAATTCTCATTAATATTTTATGGGATTAATGTTAATAGGGTTCTCATTAATGTTCCAGAGTTAACACTCATAGGATTCATAGTAATGTTTCATGGGATTAAGGCTCAAAGGATTCTCATTAATGTTTCTCGCATTTACCAAGGATAATAATTGAAATTTTTCGAAATTTTTATCTTGTTTATTTATTTATTGCGATTTATGGATAGGTCTCACTATCAATGAAAAATTCCCTGGTAGGCAAATAGGTGGCATATAGTCTTTAGATCAGTTTCCAGTCGTTTGGTAATTTGTTAAATGATCAGCATAGGAGACAAGATAAACTGACTTGTTGATCCCAATTTTGGTAATAATTTTTGTATTTTTCTTATCGTAAGCGAAACACACTTTGAATGAATCAAGAGCCAGTGAACAACTTACTCTAAAATTAACGGTGGAAGCATCAGCATGGCGATGAAATACAAATTGCAGACGAGCCCAAGCATAATCCACTGCCAGGAGCTTTTTATTAGCCTCCATGCTAGGCTTTTCGACTTGAGAATTTCCGGAAACCTGGAACACAAAAAAAACTTTAAGCACTTATCTCTGACTAATTAATTAATTCACGCAAAAATAAATCTTGTTTCAAGTTACTATGTATTTCAAATTACATTTTTCGGTAAAAAAAAAAAAAATCTTACGTTTTTTTTTTTTTTAATTTAGAAAATAATTAACTTACTTGTCAATAGGCCAAAGCCGTGAAAAAACCGAGTAAACTCTTGAAGCTAAGAATTTGGAGCTTAGAAATGCCAGATCGTCAACTGTTAAAAGTTTCTTAATACTTTTGTAAATATACCTAAAAAAAGAAAATTAATGTGTTTAAATATACAATTATAGCTCTTTGGAACTATATGCAGAATTGTTCAAAATGATATTTGTTAATGTTAATAAATAAAAACAGTTTGTTTTCAAATGCTGATAACAGGTTTTATGTATAAAGACTTCATTGACATATTAAAATATTTTTTTACTTGAAATTCGAAATTTTGCGTACCCTTCATAAGAAATAATATAATTTATTTTAAACTAAATACTTTTACCAAGAATTTATTTAAAAAAATAATTCTTTATTAATTTTTTGATTTTTGAAATTTTTATCGATATTTCTCTATTAGCTTACTATATATAAATCTCATATGTATATATATCCTAATGCTTACACTGCATTTACATAAATGATTCCATTTTTAACTTTCAATGCATTTTACTTACCTGTTGAGATATGAATATGATATGAATGAGAATAATGACACATCCCCCATTATTTTTCTATCCTGCAATAAAGAAAATGACATACGTTATGAGTGACAAATAAAATTATCTTCCACTGAAGAAGAGTCATGAAATAATTTATATGAATGCAAAAGTTGAAAAGCAGAAATTCATTTCCATTGTTTTAGTTTTCAAAGCTTTAAACTCATGCCAAAACTACAAGAAGCTTGCGTGAAATTTAATATTCACCTTTTCCAGAATGTGTGTAAGATGTGTATACAATTTATAAATTTGCATGTAACTGTAGTGCGATGAAAAGCCAAAGTTTTCTGTAAAAGAAGTTTAAAAAATATTTAAAAAAAATCGCCGTTTCTCCGATTTAAACTAACAATAAAGTGGATGTTTTGCCTTGCATTTTTCATTTTGCTTTTCTTCTGTTCTATTTTCAATGTGTTCAATTTTGCAAGTAATATAGATAAAGACTTGAAAATTAATTATTTAGAACAAGAGGTAATTCTCATAATTTTGAAAACTTTTAGAAATGAGAAAAATTATAATTAAAAATGCTTTTTTATTACTAGTTAAAATCATGAATGGATTTTTTCTCATCACCAACGAACTCAGACATTCGATGGTGAACCTTGCTTGATGCCGTTCGAAGATTGCGATTTGAAAGCAGGCAGCGAATTCGTCAACAAGTCGGATTTACGACGCCGTCTTAATACGATGTGACGTAGATGAAATGTTATGTAACGTAATAAATGTTCTGCCGAGAAATTCTACAAAATCTTTAGTATAATGTAGCAGTCATCTAATTTCTAAATTATTATATAATGAGAGTAAACCAGAGGAAATATATATTGTGTTTTTATCTCCACATCTCCCGCAAAATGAGGCATTTTGCCAAGAATTACCATTTGTATTCAGTGTTTGGTCACTAATTTATCAGTTCATTTCACATCAGGTAAAATATATCCCGTTTGCACTGCACTTTCAAACGTATTTAAGTCCCGAATAAACTTTTTCGCGGAGGCAATGTGTAATTTAAGTATGTGGGAGCTGATTTATCTTAAATCAGGGCGATAAGGATTTTGTACTATTTTTTTTAAATATATTTTTACGTTTGAATCAAATATAATGGTGGAAGATATAATCACTGGACACTTATAACACCAAGCTCATGTTTATATGAATCTTTTTAATTATACTTCTTAATGACAATTAAATTCTTAATAAATTAGAAAATACGAATTTTTCTATTATTAAATTTTAAATTTTGAGCCAGATCAATTGACAACAATTTTTGCTTTAACTAAAAACAATTAAAGTGAAAAAAAAATGCATTTCAACTTATAAAAATAAATTGTTTTCTAGAAAAATTATTATAAGTTTTTTTCGGATATTTTTAGTACCGACATGCACAAGAATGATGTGTGTAAACAGATACTGAAAATATTTTGCGTTTATTTATACACATGAAAAAATTGCCTAAATACAGAATTGTGCAATAGTAATGAAAAAGTAACCATTTTTTTACTATTGTGCAACATTGACACATTAATGATTTTTTTGAATGATGTGTTAATATTGTTCAATGATATATTAATTTTTCTACTACTGAGCCATCATACATTGACATATCACATTCCAATATCTCTTCAACTCGTACAATCCTCTTCGGAGTTAGGTAAACTACCTCGATTATGCAGAAGTTTTGATTAATCAAGATCATAATAATTGCCAAAGAAATATTGTAAATGGCTGCAATAATTTTCAATTATTATTATCCCTATAAATCAAAAGTTATCAAATAATAATAATCAATGAAACAATATCTTTTAGTTGCGGTATTGAATCATCTTGAAGAATTACCATATATGTTGGCGTATAAGATGTCCTTTTTCGTTGAAAATAGGTTTGAAATCACGAAAGCCGATATTGCTTCTTGTGCGTGGATAATCAGTTTTTGATAATATTCATCTCTGAAAACACCGTCTATTCAAAGTTCTGTTTTTTTTTTTTTTTTTTTTTTTTTTTTTGTTTACTGTTACGCAGAGTTTATTGAATACGCAGGCACTTTTCTCAACGAACATAATGGATCCGTTTGAACTTTCCAATGAAATTTCTACAGTTCACTTTTCTTATATTTGTTGGAAAGTTATGGCTCAAACACAATATCGGCATTGCTGTAATATAAAGTACAAGCTACGTGTGTGACTGCATATGCTAAAAAACATAGAAACAGGATTATATATAATCATTTCGGGCTATTTTCTTAACTGGGAAAATAATAAGAAATTGAGACAGAATCAAGAAGAGGATCTAAAAAAAAATACATATTACTCATAATCTAGGATATAAGATAAATACAGTAATTAAATCATTTAAAAAAAGTGCGGTTTGATGCTCAAATTTTTGGAACAACAAAGGCTGTCTTTTTCCTTCATCTAATTCTTTAGGTGTCTAGGTTTTTCCTTCGAGAATCTATTAGATTTACCTTTGCTAGTCTATGAGTTTTGGAGACTGAATAAACTTGTAGATCTCGTCTAGCAGAAGTTGGAAACGGCGATTAAAAACAACAGCAACAAAAAGTGTGGGCGTTAAGAATGCACTGGATGGTATAGAGGTCAATTTGTTGTATGAGAACTCAGATACCGATTTAGAAGAGGTTTCAAGAGACTCTTGATTTATCGCTGAAGATTTGTGTCTTGGCTTTGCTGAAGATGCTTAAAAGGTGATATTTTCCAGATAGACTGGCTATTTGAAGAAAGTTTTACTTAGCATTAATGTTAATTTATAGTTAACATACTATAATTTTATTATAATGATTAATAATAAAGTTTTATCCTTTTAAAATGTGCATATATAATGAATATACATCCTATACGCTGGATAATAAGGTATATTTTAGATTTTCAATTAAAATTCTTTATCTTGAAATTAAACTTAAAAGATTTATTACCTATTGAAATAATTTTTGTTCCTTACCTGCAAGTTATCAAAATTTTTTTCATCTGTGAATACCGTCAGAAGCAATTGAACATAGATAAAAGGATAATATATCATATTAAGTATGAATATGGCACCTGATGCCGGCTTCAGTCCCTGAAATTAAAAGTGAAAAATTATTCAAGATCGAAGTGATATTATCAATACCTTCTTCTGCCCCAATCTCATAATGTTTTAATTCAAATATCAATTTATTATGTTGTTATTTCAAAAAATAAATAAATAAATAAAATCCGTCGGCATAAAGAGAAACGAGATTGCTAATTCACTGGCTAAAGCTGCCCCTTTGGAGCCTTCATAACCTGATTTGTTATCCACCTTTAATGAGGTTTTTACTGAGAGTAAAAAAACCTTTATGGATGTCTGGAGGGTACTACCTACCCATAATTGGTATTCTAAAAAACGCCCTGCTAGGGCCTTGCTTTTTGAGAGAACTAGAGGCCATCAGATTTCTACTTCACGCGTCATCAGTGGTGACCTACAGGGTCTCAAATATTTGCAGAGTCAAAAGACTGTGCACAAAGTGTAAAGCTGATTAGGCATCGCCTGAGCACATCTCGAGCTGCTTGAATTTTGACTTGGAAGAAGCTTTTTCAAAGCCCCTTATGTTTTTGAATTACCTGGCTGTTTATGGACTTGATCTAATATTGGAATTGGTCCATCTGGGATTAGTGACAACAACAAATCAAATCATCAGGCAATGAAATGTGTAGGGAGTAATTTTTAAATTGAGATTAATCAACATTCTTAGCTAGAGCAATTTTAAAAAGAAACTTGAAAAATGAGGTTTATTTTGTTACTTCTAAACTTCACTTCCGTAATGATAGCACTACCCATGAGCCAGCACACAAAATCAATTCAAGTCTCCAACAATTAATGACTTAACAACATCCCGTTTAATAGTGTAACTAAAAATTATATGTGAAAAATTACACAGTCAGAGCAGTAACTAATTACACATAAAAAATACCCAGTTTGATTACAGATATCAACTCTAAATTTTCCCAGATGATAAAATGAATTTCAATAAAAAAATAATGGTTTAAGGAAAAAAAAAGCAGTGGAAACTAATATTCAGTAATAGTTAAAAGATATTGAAATTTTGGGTTTCTTAGGTAAACTATTTGAAATTACCAAAGTTAGATTGAAATTATTGTAATATTTTAATGGTGACAGTAAAATATTTAATTGTAATTTTCTATACAACATAGATTACTTTACAAGAATATTTAAGACTTAAAAGGTTGTCTTTACTATCTTAAAATAAAATTAAGTTATATACTGTATAATGATATTAAAATATGAGATTTATGCATATCTTAAAATAGAAAATTATAATTAATACTGTAATTTATGGAGAAATCTTATAGTTACATTCTTACAGATTTTAAATAAAAGCGTTTAGCAAATAACTATCAATCGCAACATTAATAATAACATAACTAAACATATTTCTTCCTGTTAAATCACTAAATGAATTTCTATTTTTGCGTTCGTTAGGGACTTACAATTTTAACCGATACTAAGAATAACTGTGGCTAAAAATTATAAATTAAATGCTATCAACTACTTTTTAGTTTTCAGGCTCAGTAAAGCGACTAGGTGGGGGGGGGGGAGCCAAGAGATTAAGCCATAACAAAACATGATGGCTTTTGACTATGTTATACTACCTTTTTTCACTTGGTTTTCATCTACGCAAAATTAAAATATTTTTTTAAAAAAGAAACAACCAAAGCCGTTAACATCATTTTGATTTTTAGCTTTGAAAACATCTTTAATTTAAAAAATAGAGTATACTTATACATTTTACTGAATAATTTAGAAATAATATAGAACAAAGCTAAAAGCTAATTTTTTTATCAACTTGAAAACTGTCACACTGTTACTTAGTGTCACACTAGAAAGATATATATATATTTCTTTCTCTTTCTAAAGCAAACTATTATCCACTACCTTTCTTTCTTTTTATTTTTTTTATTACTCCTACTTATTTCTTAATAAGAATTTATCTTAAATAAGCATTTTTTTATATATACAAATCTTTTTTTTTCTTTTCAGTTCACTTAAATTTATTTAAAAAAAAATTTTTCTAATTTATCTTAAATATTTGTGCTGTATAAGATCATACAAATTTTATGTTATCAATATATTTTTTTATGTAAATATTTGAAAGATAAAATTGATGGACAAAATGTATTTGTGTTTTACGTGATATCTTATCAACTTTAGTGGAATATTCGCTTTTACCTGGTTTATAAATATAGAGTCAGGTTCAATTTAAAACTGTAGGTTACTTCATACTTATATATATATATATATATATATATGTGTGTGTGTGTATATATATATATATATATATATATATATATATATATATATATATATATATATATATATATGTGTGTGTGTGTATATATATATATATATATATCGAAAAATCGTGCATTTGGAAAAATAAGTGTTACATTTTAAATTGCTCTCTCCACATAAATAAAATTTTATAATATCTTAATTAATATACACCATGCATAAGAAGCATTCAAAATAAAATTCATACTTAAAAATTAATTTAATTTCCTTTTTGTTAATTAAGAATGAAAGAATCATTTATTTTTCTATTCCCAAAATGAATTTTTAAAATAACACTTTTTAATTTTTTGGATAAACAAAAGCATTACACTTGTTTTTCTCAAGAAAAAGTACCTCACTTTTGTGAATTATTCATGTGTTTGCTTTTTGCAGATGGTTCAAAATCTCTCATTTCCACGCAGTTTGGTATCTGAATTTGTTTTCCATTCCCATTCATTATGCTTCTCAATCATTTAATCATCCGATTTTTCTTACGAGCAAATGGTATCTAAGACAGTTAGGATTAGAGAGAAATCTCTGATTAGATCCATTAATTTTGGCAAGAAGATTAGATCCATTAATTTTGGCAAGAAGATTAGATCCATTAATTTTGGAGAAGGATGGTAAACAATAGATTACGTTCGTATCAATGTTTGTTCCTGATTTTGTTTTAAATGTTAATAAATGCTTGTCCTACGTAACTTAAAGGTGATCTATGAGGAATTTTCATACCTCGCATACCACTCACAAGAATCGGTGACAAAAATGATGATGAATGTTACAAATTTTACAGATTACCGTTACAAAGTCCACACCAAGAAGCTTTGAAGTGAAATTATGAACACAGTGGAATTCTTTGTGGAAGTTCATGGATGAGTTATTCATCTTCTTTCAAGTCATCAGGTTGTTGCTGTTTCTAATCTACCATTTTTTTTTGGCTTCATCAGATCTGGTCAATGAAACCGTTGACATTAATGAAGTCCGATGTAACAAGTGGACACAATTATAGATATCCTCCACTCAAGTCCAAAGCAGTT
Source organism: Latrodectus elegans (assembly GCA_030067965.1). Classification (NCBI taxonomy): domain Eukaryota; kingdom Metazoa; phylum Arthropoda; class Arachnida; order Araneae; family Theridiidae; genus Latrodectus; species Latrodectus elegans. The sequence goes on along the minus strand of CM057819.1, from coordinate 29,134,864 downwards.
TAAAATATGAGTGATCAGGTAAATTTTTTAATGGCTTTTTTCAGTAATAGATCCGTAGAAGAGTCACAGATGCTAACCGATGTTTTTTCGGTCTCAAAAAAGTCTAACTTGATTAGCAGAAAAATGAAGATTCTAATTTACAAAAGCTTAATCAGACCCATTCTTACATACTCTGCCAAGAACTGGGCAATGACAGAAAAGTTAAAAGTATCATTGGCAAGAAAATACTTTGAGAAATATTTTTGGTGGCTTTAAATGTAACAATATCTGGAGAAGAAGACTAATTCTAAACTTTTTAAATCTTTAAAAGAACTATATATAGCAATATATAACAGGATTCAGAGAATTAAATGGGCAGGAGATGTATGAAGAATGGATGAAAACCGTGTAACAAGATCTTCTCGGTCAGACCATTTGGCACCCGAATACAAGGGAAATCTAAACTTAAGTGGCTCGTTTGTTTGGAAGCAGACTTAAGAATTTTTAAATAAAATTAACTAGATGTTCTTGGCTAAGGATAGAAGAGTTTGGAATTCGATTCTGAGGAAGGCGAGTGCCTATCCTGGGCTGTCTGGCCATTGAAAAAGAAGAATTCTTCAATAATAGTGATTTCTTTAATAAAGAATGTATATCAAAGTGACGTATATATTGTTTGTTATTTCCTCCCTTTTTTTTTTTTTTTTTTTTTTTTTTTGCAATAACATTCCAGCCACAGACTGACAAGTGCTCTGCGCCCAGAATGTTAAATTTATAAAACGATTTTAAGTTATGATCACTTTTTGCAAAAGTACCTTACAATAATTGCGCTTGAAGCCATTGATTACACTCTGATGATGCATGGACTGTAAAAAAGGGTTCGGATTAAAATGGTGAAATTCCTCACAAGAATTTCTTCAAACCATTCACGGTTTCAATATCAGCAGTACAATTAGTTTAACCCATTTCAAAGGATTTATACGATTCCCCAATACGATTTTAGTTCCTCAACTTTTATAGCTGTTGTATATTTATGGAAAAAATTGAAAACAAATCTGATGATAAAAATAAGCATAAGTAATAAATCGCATGAAAAGGAGTTTGCAAAAAAGAGATTTAAGAAATTTGAATTCTTAAAAAAAAATGAGAATTAAAACTAACATTGCATTTATGAAACCATGTTAGAGACAGGATATCAGTTCGTAAAATCATGAATTTTTGTAAGTTAAGGATTAATAAACACGAGTATCAACGTTATTATAGATTTGAAAATCATGAATAATTTATTTTAATTTAATTCGTCAATATTTTCATAAATTCTATGATGAACTTCGCCTTGTTTGCTGTCTCTCACTGAAGGTGATTTGAAGGCAAGTAGCAAATTTGGCCCCAACTCGGATTTAGGAAACGGTCTCAATACGATGTAATAATTAATTCTATATGACATAGTTGAAACGCTATCTGATGTCATGTATATTTTAAATAAATAAAAATGGTAATAAAGTGATGAAGCCATGATCTCAATTAGAACGAAAGAAACAACCGCTTTATGGTTAATAACTTCAGATCATTCTATACAGGAATTATTTGCCATTTTTGAAAAACATTCTTCAGTGAACATATTCCTTTATACTATCAGATTTACATCCTCATTTAAGTTGATGCTATGAATTTTTTATTTGATTGGATAAGTTAGAAAGTGTCCAGACTAGCAAGTGGCCACACTAGGGCTTTCACGTATTTCGAAGGAGGGAAATCTTTGAGGTCTGCTCTAAATGTAACACTGAGCAGGCTCCTCCTAATCACATCCTGCACTGTTTGGGACTTTCCAGAAAGGATATATAAGCATTCCCACTTCTGGTCCACAATTTCCTTAAAGGTCAAAGGCCTGATGGACCCTGTCTGACTTCACCAGACATTTGGAGAATAATCCACAACAGTTAGAAAGTATTTTATTATTAATTTTAAATAAAGCTAAATGAGTAAATGCCATATTTTTTTTAAATTATATTGTTTACCGTTACGTTACTAAAATCCAAAAATATGAAGACAATTTAATAACTGAAACCTGTTACACTTGAATAAGTTATCATTCAACCAAATTTGCAGGAGAAAAAAATGCCCATGACCATACCTAAAAGGTGGGCATGAATCATCAAACTGAGCCAATTTACTCTCTCTCTCTCATTATAAAGATTTTTTGAAGAAAAAAGTATTTTAAAATATTTATATCATTCAAATATAAAATGAAAAGCATAAATTAATTAGACAGGAATAACATCAGAAGTTTTTTCTGACTTTTCATAAGAATTTGTCTTAAACGACAGAATTATTAAAACAATTTAATTTAGCCTTTTAAGTAAGTACTTACCAACGTAAAATACGTTATCAGGGCCGACCTGTGAAGCAGAACTCCACATAATGTAAACACCAGCCAAAACACTGTCAACAGGTGTGATGTAGTGACGCTGCACGTTCTGTGTTTCAGCATCAGAATTATGTTCAAAATCTGTGAAATAATTAAAGAAAAAATTAATTAGACTTTACAAGCCTTCTGTATTGATATTTTAATGTTCTGGAATATGAATTGAAAAAGTATATGGAAAACTGTGCCACCAAATTGTGTTTGCAACAGTCATACTCACAAATACGATTACTTTTGTGCAAGATGACAGCAAAGTTGACTGAGAGGTATCTCCTCCAGTCATGTGATCATGAATGACGACTCCACACCACGTGACGCTCATGAGCAGAAGACTCGCGGATAACACCTAATGAATGGAATCCAAAGCAATTAAAAATGGCAACAAATATATTAAGTACATTATAGGCTTCATATATGAAGACATTCAAACAAGTATTTTACAAGGTATACAAACAAATATTTTACTATTTTTTTACTTTTCAATGGACTACATAAACACTAACAGCATAAAAATAATTTTTTGCAGAAATTTTATTTAAAAAAATTTAATTCAATTTTTTAAATCTAGGAGCTTTTAGAACGTTTATTTTGAGTAGATATGAAGATTAATTCAGAGTATTATTTAAAAGTCTTGTGTGTTGAAGCACAGATCAAATTAGTACTTAAATTAATTATATTTTTTATCTAAAAAATACATATATCAAGGTATTGATAAAAAAAAAATTCTTAAATAATTCTGTTAGCGGTGACGTTGGTAAGTACGCAAACTAGACAATCGGTGTCGCAAAATCAATCACAAATACGTAATGCAGATGTCACAAATAAATTGGCCTGTGGTAGAAATGAAACTGCAACTGCAGTCTTCATTGACATTTTTATTGGAGTGGCATCGATAGCTACACCAGATCAAAAAGCGTTGGGTTCCTCAAAAAATATTTCACTTAATTTGATTAGATATCTTTCTTTGATGAGTTTGAGACACATTATCCTTAAGACTTCGCATCACTAATCTTGCCTTCCTAGCTATCCTCCTTAAAATTTTTCTCGGTGAAATAAATTTGATTTTCTGATTTGATATATGTTTCTATGTTCCTATGAGCAAAGAATTGTTAATGATATCGTATTTCATGCACGATTAACAAGAAATGTATAGTAATTTTCTGATTTCTCCATATGCAAATATGCAAATTGAGGGTGGTAGATTTGGAATTTTTGCATATTTTGAAATAGAACACAAAGTTGTTATGTTGATATATATATACATATATATATATATATATATATATATATATATATATCAACAAAATAACTTTCCATGTCTTCAAACTAATGAAAGAATTACAAGATTTATTGTAAGATTCCAATAAAATTTGCTACACTAAGTTTCTTATGATTATTTGTTTCTCTTAAACTTTATTCTTTTGTGAAAAAATATTGTATTCATGAGGAAATACTCTTTCCTCTATGATGATCCTATCGTCAATTAAACAATGAATTACAATAACACTAGGCTTAGGGATTACATTTTAGACAACAAAAGAACATCTAATCTAACTATAAAATTTATTCTAAGTTAACTCTTAGCTTCAAAACTGTTTTTATAAACCAGTCTTCAGGATTTTTAATTTTTTAAGTAAATTTTTTAAGAATTTCAAAGTAATTTTTAAGGACAGATGTTAGCTTTCCGCAACACATTTTAAATCCTTAAAATTTTGTTTTCATGTCATTTTAAATCTGATTCTGTTTCACTTTGGACTTCCGATAATTCCGACGCAGTCCAATTCCATCGTGTATGGATTATCGAGATATAGCAATCGTAATCGAAATATAGTAATTGTGTAAAAAAAAAAAAAAAGAAGAAGAAGAAGAAGAGTGAGAGTAAGAGAGACCAGGGACTGAAATTTATCAAGTGATCCTTGTCGGCGATGAAAATTCATTTTAACCACAACATCAAATGCAATAAACATCAAAATGAGCGGAATCAAGAGGAGAAATGTTAAAATTCACATGATTCCCAAACTCGTGTGGAATTGTCCGGTGGGATATTTGAGAGGATCAGCTCTTATGAAAGATTGTATAAACTAGACCACACACCCCGATGAAACGTTCCAATTTTCAGGAAGAAAAACTAAAATGTTTTAAAAAATTTTTTTCAAATATATAACTATTAATTAATTAAATTTCTTCATATAAAAATTGCGAAATTTAAAATTTTATATATACCGTAGTACAATGAGTTAAATTAATCGGCGTTAAAAATTTCGCCATCTGTGCCAGCCAATTAGAATTCAGAATGTGAAGACCAAACTTAACCAATCAGGAGTCAGTGAATTCCCTGATTTTGATTTCTTTTCCTTGCCAGAGAAATTATCACAATAGATGGGCTATAATGAGGTATATTGAAAAAAATAAGGAAAAACGTATGAACTTTCTTTTTTTGCTTCTTCACTACATTTTTAACTTAGGTTTCTCAATATTATATTTTTCTAGGTATTACAGATAAATGTTTTGTATAGTATAATATATTTTTATAAAAGTTATGAAGCTGCAAAGAAATTATTATGAAATTTTTAACCATATCATATATCTTACAATATTCACGTTTAATTTTGCATATTATTTTACACAGAAACGCATTTAATAATTTCGGAAGTATTTATGTAATAATTCTTAACATATTACTTAACAATATGATGTGAAAATGGCAATTTTTAACAGTTTTGCACATATGAAAATTATTTAACAAATTTTAAACGCTTTAGCAACTAGAAATAAGTGTGACTAATTGCTAAGGAAACAAGCACAAGATAATCTATACTTTATTTATCTCTTTTACTTTTTAAATTGATTGAAAAAGTATCTGCTTATACTGACCATTTTCGCTATATTTAGCCACCTCCATGGTAATGGATTGAGGCTAGGTGTCTTCCACAGATAAAGAATATTGATGAGAAAGATGATGATGAAGATAAGAGAAGGTACCGAAATAAGTATGACATCTTGGAAACATGATGAAAAATCTGGAACTTGACTATTCCATGTCTGGTTCAGATCCTGTAAGCAATCAAAATGAAAAGTAAATATTAAAATTATAATCAGACTTAAAGAGCATAATTTGAAGTCTAAAATCCAATAAACAAGACTTCATTTAAATCAATTATAATGTCGTAATTCCAGTGGACAAAAAATTTTCGGGTCCTACTTTTCACATATTTTCTCGTTCATCCGATTACTACCAAGAAACTACGGTTATTGATGGAAATTGAACATATTTTTAATGTCCACCATCTCACGATTATTGATGAATTAGAATAATTTTGACACCAGATTTTCTTGTTTCAGATATTTGAAGTCGTTAAACGATTTTTTATATGTAGCTAGATTTAAAGCTTATTCAGACAATAAAGTCTTAATATTATTAATGAATTATATTTATGGGCTTTGTACATATGTAATAACCTCTAACAAAAATGTTCAGTAAGTCAGAGCAGCCAACACGGATGAAACAAAACCTGCAGGTTTTTACCATCTGAACTCTCCGTTGCTCAGTAGAGAGTCGTTTGCGTTCCGTGAAAGACTTATTTTACACAGTGCATTGATGAAAATAGTGAAAAGAACGAGCAAAAACTCCATTTAAAGTTTAGTTTCAGCCTGTCAAGATGCCATATGAAGCTGATGCGATGCTGGTAATTGTTTGTGATGGGTGTGTACGAGTAGTTCGTCTGCTTCTGAGAAGGCAGGGAAATCGTTTTTGACAACTGGGAAGACCGAAGACCTCCAACAGAGACGAAAACATTGAGAAAGTGGGGAAGTTAACCACAAGAGATCGTCGATTAACTACTCACACGATAACTGACAAATTGTAGATTAACCGTGATTCCGTGCCACAAATCGTTACACAGAGTTCGGGGCAGAGAAAACGTGTTACCGTCTTGTGCAATATCACTTGATTGGCGATCAAAAGTTGGCACATTAACAGGCTTCACAGAAATTTGTCGAAAAGGCGGATGCAACACTAAATTTTTTTTAACTGTATTGTGTGTGTGTGTCACTGAGAATGAGTCCTGGTGTCTCAGCTATGACCCTGAAACGAGACGGCAATGCATGGAATGGCGTTTTCTCGCATCACTTCGTCGGAAAAAGGTCAGAGTAGGAAAATCACGCAATAAAACGATGCTCATAACTTTTTTCAATAATCAAGGCATTATTTAAAAGAAATTATTGTCTAAGCAGTTTTTGGCAAGTAAGGGGGTGATGTAAATTGGACATGCACCATACTTGTCAGGTCTCAATCTTCACATTTCTTCCTATTCCCACGATTCATATTCTTTTTGAAAGGAAAGAGATTTGACGGTAACCCAGAGATTCAACGAAATGTGACAAGGCTTTTGAGCTCAATCCTAAAAGAAGACTTCTTGCAAAGTTTCAAGAACATGTAAATTTCCAGGGGATCTCAGTGATGCATAGTTATGGGAAGGTAACTATTTCGAATGACAATTAAGTTACTTAAGTTAGCATTTCATCGAAGTTAAGGTTACAGGACAATTCATCAAACTTTATTATCAGATGTTGAATGTCGAGCACAAAATAAAACTATATTTAAATAATTTTATTTGTTAATAATCTTTATTTACCAATCAAAGCAAATGCTGGCAGCGTTTCGAATGCATCCGCCGATAATCATATTAATAAACGAAATTTGAAAAAAAAAAAAAAAAAAAAAAAAAAGATTATAGAAAAGCTTTTAGCTAACTGCAACCCTCTCTTAGCTCAAATAAAATTAAATCTACAACTGGAAACTTTATTATTTAAAAACTGTATCCACATTCTATAATTCCTTTAGCTCTTTTCTTTAAATTTAAATAATTTTTATATGAAATCTAAAATTATATTCTAAATAATAACAGCATGTATTACCAGTCATATTCGGTGTATCAGGATTGACATTCAGGTAAATAATATTTGACTGATTATCGTGGGCAGTCCAACGAGCTGAATTCTCGTGGCCTTGTGGTAAAGCAGCTCTTTTCAGAGCGGAAGGTTTTGGTTAGCTCTCATAGCCTTTTGAATAATGGGCAATGGGTGTTTTCTTCCATCAACTTGTCTGTACTTGGAAGTTTTCTGGATTTTCTCTGAGAGACATTAATACAGTGTTTTATCCATGAAAATTACTTCCGAAAGGCAAATACCCAGTGGATGTTTGAATTGGCCTTAGAAAGCATGCACCTGTTAAGTAATCTACTTTCTAAAAGTCTGTCATCAGCCATTTGAAAATTTATTTCATCTTTGTGTTTTAAAAGGATTTTGGTTTAAAGTGGATCATATTACGTATCGCAAGGCAGAAAACTAAGAAACCTCCCAAGCACCTATAAGGACAGGCATACATGTAGTAGAAGCGTAATAACCATCTCCTATTGTTCAACAATACTAAGACTGAACTTCATAAGATTCTCTCCGGAAAGTGTGGTTCGGAAAAGGTACGCTTAGGTAGATAATATTGCAAAATAGGAATTTATTTTGTAGTCTTATTTAAGATTTCCCTTATACATGCTATGAAAACCCGTTAACTTTGATCTTTTTAATCAAACTTATTGAATAATCCTGGGAGAAGTTTGAAGATCATTGTAAGGCATTTTAATAGCCATAACCGTATTCCCTTTCTGTAGTATTTTTCACAGATAATGAAGTATTCACAGGGCGCAAGGGAGGAAACCTGGAAAATTCCCAAATATCCATCCCATTAGGTGTGCATAAAGAAGCGCAACCGCCTTTTCCCGTTATTCAACAGTGGTTGGGATCGAAATCGGGACCTTATGCTCCCACTACATGGCCAGGGTGAATCATGAAATGTTTTATTTGATCAATTTAAGTCATATGCACTTAATCACAACTCTTTCATTATTAAATTGAGTGAAATCATAAATTAAAAAATAGAGTAGAGTCTAAATTTAAAGGTAATTGTTATGGTAAAAAAAAAAAAATTTTTAAAATAAGTTTTACATACATACATACACACACACACATATATATATATATATATATATATATATATATATATATATATCTTTTTTATAACTAAAGCATAAAATTAGGCTTATAATTGAATTTTTTCTTTTATCCTTACAATGTAGATTTTAATAATTAATGTTGTAAATATTTTCACGGCCTTTATTTTTAATTATATTTAAAAGTGTAAAAATAATTTTTATATTTTGTCTTAACAGACAAAAGGTGGGAATATATGTTATAAGCAAAATCTATTTACACTGAAGCTAATAGTTTTTCAAATCACATGCCTAATTTTTTAAGAAGCTATATTTGTGTATGTGATGCAGATTTAAATTATTGATTCGATGAATGGGCAATGTATTTAATATCAGAAATGCCGCTAATATAAGATTTTTTAATCTGGAAGCGAGAGAGAAAGAGAGTTAAAATTGAGTATTTTAAGTTTTGTAAGAGAGTTTAATAGAAATTATAAGTTTTATGTTTGTGTATTATACACACACATAGTTTTGCACATGTTTCTAAATTTAAGATTTAAGTTACACTTGATATTAAGATTGAAAGTTTACGTCTTATATTTTAAGCGGTATTTATTTGGTTTGCAAATAAATATTTCTCTTTACTACTAACAAATACATTTTATTTCAAGTCTGATACAGAGAACAAATATATTATAATAGACGCTTGGATCAGGAAACGAAAACAGGAAATCTATATATTTAATGATATCTTCTTATATAATTAAAATATTTATCAACACGATAATATATTTTCATACAAGAATGTAAGATTTATTTTAGAAACAACTACTAAAATAGTAATTACTTCACTATAATGAACTAATTATTATACTACTACTTTCATTATATTATAACTACTTTTATTATCGCAAGAAGTGCCAATCATTGTGGTGTTAGTTTGACTCTGGAAACAATATTTTATCGCTATGCACTTTACCTTTCCAAAGGACACATTCAAAACTAATTATCATTTTTGTAAGACGAATTCCTCAAAAAAACTATAATAATAATAATACAAAAGCAGTCACTTTCTTTATAAATTATAAGTAAGTTATAAAATTTAGAAGCATTTAAACTAAAGTACGTAAAAGAAACTTTTATGTAATTTCTGTCAAAATTGTTTGTGATTAAAGTTATATACAATTTATGTAAATTCTTAAGTATTCCAAAGGCCTATTTTTAATGGAAAATTATTGAAATAAAAATTCCTTTTAAATTGGATATTTATTTTAATATGAACAGCATTATTTTTACTCTTTTCGATTTCAACCATAAATTCGAATTGTCACGAAATTTGATGTACTGTTAATGTATATAACGCTCATATTTTTAGTTACAATAAATTCATAATAGCATAACATTTTTTGATTAATTATATTTTAAATTATGGATTAAGTATGAAAACTAATTTGTATAAAAACTAATGTCTTTTTTTTTTTTTTTTTTTTTTTTAATTTTTCTTCTTTTAGAAAGACTTGTAACGTTTTTTTTTCATCATTAGAATAATTATTACCAGTTTCTTATGCTTTCGTGCATGATAAGTATTGCCAATCACTTTTAACGACTATTTCAGTCTGATATTTCATGGTGATAAAAGTATTTATTAAAGTTATATACAATTCATGCTCAACATCATTATTGCAACTACAAACTATCATTTTTACCTTGAAATATATAATGGGTTATTACAACACATAGTAGCAAGAAATGAAAAAAAAAAAAAAACATTTCTGATATTTTTATTAACAATATATCAGCTTTGAAAGAATCTCTGCAATTACATTCAATATTTTTTAAATAAAATTAAATTTTTTCCAAAATTAAACAGGGGAAAATTTTTATAATCTTATAACTATAATGAGTAGCAGAAAATATAATAGAGATATATTAAGAGATAAATTTGTATATTTCATGATAAATGAAATAAGCTTTTATCCTATATTTTGATTTAAAGAGTTACCGACAATTTTTTTAATAACTTTGTTTAAAATGGCTTAATATGAGAAGCTTTTTTCAGTATATATATATATATATATATATATATATATATATATATATATATATATATATATATAGAGAGAGAGAGAGAGATGCTGTATTAACTGTATATAGTTAGAGAGATGCTGTATTAACTGATTAAAAAAATGAACTGTGCCTTATCTAACATCTCGCAGTTTTATAATTCACGTATAAATGACGACAAGGACCCCTGAGTTGACATTTCTATTTTTCATTATCAAATCAATGGTGGGATATCAAATCCAGCGAATATTTAACTGCATGCACTATTCGGTATTTTATTATTATTATTAAGAAAGAACAGACGACATATTTTCCCCACTAGTCGAGTCTCTAATTTTGAAAAGTTTTTTTCAAAATGTAATCATTACAGTCAGAAAGGCCTAACTTAGCGACTATTGGGAACCAGAACCAGTCACTTTAAAAGTGACACACTGAACATTATAGCTATTAATGGTCTTTAGTTACGGTACTTATTACTAAGATATACTTCTTCATTTATTAAAAATTATTTATAGTTATTCATTTATTGGAAATAAATTAAATACATCGAAAAATATTAATTTAAGAATAAATATAAAATAGCTCGATATTGCCTTACTTTTGATAAAAATTATTAAGTATAGCAAAATCGATTAAATCAATAATTCAGGAATAAATTATATACTAATTATTTAATATTAATATGGCTTGAAGTTTTTTTTTTTTTTTTAATTTAGTCATTGATAACAATTTAAGTGCAGAAATACGTTATCAAGTTTCATTTATCTTTGTAAAGAACAATACATGTTATCAAATTTTTCACAGTCCCTCAACTATTTAATAATAAGGCAATTATTATTCCTGATTTTAAAAAGCAAAGTTCTTTGATAAAAAATATATATTAGTTTTAAAAATTAACTATCTTTTATCCTACATTTAAAATTTATAACCAAGCACTTCACTAAAACTAAGAACGAAAATGACCCGATAACAAGAATCGGAGCGTTTAATGTTTTTTGTTCTAATTAGAAAGTTTGGCAAAATAGTTTATTTGTATAATTACATATCCATATTTACATTAATCTACACAATCTAATGGATGTATCGACTCCAGAAAGGCTACAATTAAAATTTTACAAAACATTATTTTCCTTTGAAATGCTTATAGTAAAATGAAATTATTGAATGTATTATAGTCAATTATAGCGATTAAAAGCAATCAAGAAACAGTCAAGAGAAAAAAAACTATGAATAAAAGGAAATCCTTCCCTACTGCGATAATAAGATATTAATCGTAAAAAAACTACCATTTATACACACATACAGCTTACTCTTATCAGAAAAATTACGAAGTAAAAATATCACTATATCATAGTCATTTTTTTAATACTGCACTCAAATGAAATTTCTATGTCAGAAAAAAAGCAATACGAATTTTTTTAAGCTTTTCTATACATTTAATGAGTTTTTAGCTGATTTGATGTTTTATTTTAGCTGATTTGATTGTGTGTATTTATTTTAAGTATGATGCCTAATTTTTACACACACACACACACACACACACACACACACACACACACACACACACACACACACACACATATATATATATATATATATATATATATAAATGCATGTTATAATAAATCTCATATGTAAAAATATACAACAAACTCTCGCGTTTATCAGCAGAGTTCAATGGCGACGCTATTTCTGTTTTAGTATTTCGTGATTAACTTCTTTATCAATCATTAAGAATTATTGAAATCAAACTGAAGTAATTTTTGATTCATTGCAATTTACCGAATCGTAGCATAAATATCAATTATTAACTCAGAATATTCTATCAAACGTCCGCTTTAGAAAATCTCGTAACACAAAAAAAATGTGTAAATCAATTTTTTTATTTTTAATAATAAAGGAGAATAGTTTAAAAAAAGAGAGGTGGCTAGTATTTCAAATTTAGCTAAGAATAATATTTTTATATTATTTTATTTATTTCAACATTAAAGCACATTAAATATTCTAGGTAAAAAAAATGTCCTCCTAAACTTTCGTAGGGATAATCTAATTGTTCTCTCTAATGTAAGACAAATGCAAAATTATGTAATATTATTTTTGAATATTTAGAACAAAAATAATGTGATTCCCTCAGTTCTGCGTAAAGTGGATAGCGAGGACATCTGCCATCTTATTAATCTTGTAAGCAGAGATTTTCTAAATCTTGGTATTTTTATAAAACGCTAAAAAAACGTATCAATTTTGTCTAACTCTCTTTCTGAAATTTTCCACTTTAAATTTTTATTAACTTTACTCGTTCTTTTATTAAAGATAGAAAAATAATGTATACATTAAATAATTGCTAATAAATAATTTTAACAAAAATTGTATAAATTAAATTAATTTAATTTACGGAATATTATTTATTCACTAAAATAACTAGCATTTATTTAAATATGATAATACTTTAAGAAATATCTGCATATTTATAAATATGAACCACCTATTATGTTCTTAATAAATTTTAGATACAGTGTTTTTAACCTAAATTCTTTTGTATTCACCTTATTTTAAGACAAACTTTCAAGATTTTCATTGAAAGATAAATAGTTCCCCTTTTGTTGTAATTAATTTTTTTACAAATAATTTATTTATATTGAAATTTGAAAAAGAAGAAGAAATAAATATTCTTTCGTAATGTAGCGTAAAAAGTTAAATGTTGAAACGATCACATCAGTAAATATCTCCAAATTAACAATAAACGCAGGCGATAGTAAAAGGAAAATATATTTACCCAAAATACATCACTGCAAAAGTTTCCAGCTGCCGGCATATTTACTATCACGTCAACAAGTCCTGGAAGAAACACCGGTTCTTCTTCACCCTTTCGAATAAAAAAAGAAAACTAGCGGAAACATGTTGAGAATTATAGAAGATTGTTTTTTCTTTTTTGCAGTTTCAATTGGTTGTGAAACATTAACTCTAATTACACATGCGCAAAAATCACACAACCATTCGCAACCAATTGTTTGAATATGATGTTATCGCATTTATCTTTTATTGAAATCATTGATTAAAAAAATTGCCAGTTTTTCTCTTTTTTATCACAACTCATTAAGTAATTCGTTGACACGGACTTTGTTTTGTTTATTCGCGGCAGACATCATTGTTGGAAAAAGTTGAAAAGTGTCCGGAATTGTTTTAAGTTGATTACAAATTGCAAGTGTTTAATTCTATCGACTAATTTCTGCGTTCAATTTCTTTTTATTCATTTCAAAAGTGGTTAATAATTTCTGCATCACATTTACATTAAAATGGTTTTACAACATGTTTCCTCCAATGTGGTTTATTTAAAAAACTGTATTATAAAATATATTTCGTAAGATATATAAAATATAATATAAGGAGTTTTGAATATATATTAATATATGTGCAGTTTTATAAATTTTTTATGTTTTTACGCATTATATATATATGTGTGTGTGTGTGTAGAGAGAAAGAAATTGATAGATGCACCAGAAACATTTCTAATAAAAATAAAATTAATAATTAAGAGAAGTTAGAGCAATAATAAGAAACAGGAGAATCGCTAAGAAAGAAAACCAAAATATTGAGGGGGGGGGGAACAAAAAACTTGTCTCTTTTCATCAAGACAAGGGGAAGGCGTTTCTAATTCTAAAGAATAAACAATAAGCAAATTAACTGTTTTCGTAGCCATCATATGTGTGTGTGTGTGTGTGTGTGTGTGTGTGTGTGTGTGTGTGTGTGTGTGTGTGTGTGTGTGTGTGTGTGTGTGTGTGTGTGTACATACTTACAATGCCAGATTATTAATTTCCAGGACTCATAGAATAACTCAGAAGAAAAAAATGTTAAACACAGCCATTTAATTTGATTCGAAGTAATACTCATCAGCCGTAATGCACGTCTGTGCTCGGCTGTACAAATTTAAAATCCTCTTTTGGAATGTTCTTTAATTGTGACGTTACAGTTTTCTTGATGACTTCGACATCCTGAAATCTTGTTCATTTTTGCGAATTTTTCAGCTTAGAAAACAGGAAAAGATCTGCGGCTGCTAGGTCTGGAGAGTATGGAGGATATTTAATCTCAACGACAGCATGTTGAGCTAATAATCGCCTCACAAGCAACACAATGTATGGTCAGACTCTATCATATAGCAACAGCCATCTCCCATTTTGTTGAAAATGAGGCCTCACTCTACGAGTTCGTTTTCATTGTCGGTCAAGAACTTCTGTGAAGAACTGTCAATTGATAATCCTGTTAGGAAGGATAAATTCATGATGAATGAGTCGGTCACAATCGAAGATAGCAATTAACACCACCTTGAATTTGGATATATCAAATCGAAATTTTTTTCTGCCTTGGTGAACTTGGAAACCGCCATTCGGAGCTTTGACACTTGGTTTCAGGGTCACATTGATAATACCTTGACTCGTCTCCCGTGACCATCCTATCCAGGAATGCATGGTCAGCATCAGCGTTGTCGATTAGGTCGCCACATGCCTCCTGTCTCAATTGCTTTTGTTCGTTTCTTAAATGGTGAAGAATGAATCAGGAACAAATCTTGCGTTTGCTTAGCTCTTGCGACAAAATTCGCTGAACCGTCTCTTTGTCCATGTTCAATTCATTGGCGAGTATTCGAATTGAGAATCTGCGATCACATTTCACTATATCGCGAACTTTTTCAATTGCTTCCGGAATGCATACGGACTGCGGCCGACCTGCGTGTGGATCATCTTCGACGCTTTCGCGCCCGTCCCGAAAGCGTTTAAGCCATTCAAAAGTTCTTGAGCGTGATAATATTTCCTCGCCGTAAACTTGTTTTATCATGTCGTAGGTTTCCGCAGCTGTCTTGCCCAATTTAAAGCAAAATTCAGTGTTGAATCTTTGCTCCATTTTCACTTTGACAACAGGAATTTAAAAGCAACGTTTTAATACGCTTTTCCCTGAGAGCTACTTACTTCAGAACGGCGCCTATTGCACTGCACATGCGCAAGAAAACGCTCTTCATTATAAATCATTAGCGCCATCTTCCGGCCTTTCGTTCTCCTACAGTCCATGAAATTAATAACCGGACCTTATACATAGATAAACAGGTTATAGATGCGCATGTCTAAAATGAAGATGAAAATTTACTGTACTAATAAATATTTATTTTATGAGGCAGGAAATGATAAGTAAAATATTTTTATAGGAGTATGATGTTGCTTGATATGCAAATGAGAGAGTTTTCCTCAAAATAAGACTCTTCATGACACATTTTTTATTGTTTTTTTCTTTATTGTATTCTTTTTTGTTTTGTCTAATACAAATTATTGCTATTTATACAGGTGTATAAGCGTCACATGTCGAATTTATATTGTTAATGAGGTCATTAATTAATGAGAGTGACAATAATTCACCTTTTTCCAAAAGCATCAATTTAATATTTAAAGATTCTTGAGTGAAGTTTGTCGATATATAATGGAATTCTCCAGAGCATCCAACAAGTATACAATGGGTTTGAGGTCTGTGTCCCTTATTAGACTTACCATACGGCGAATCCCACAGGTTCGAGAATTTCATCACACCGCTTTGCTATTTACACACGAGCCCGAAAAGATAAAGACTGGTGCACTCACGTCCAATATGATCCCTCCTCATATAAAAATATCAATCCCCCAAATACAATCGATTTTTTTAAATCGCCTAAGTTCTCTACAAATAAAAAATCGCCAAGAATCTTGTGTGTTGAATCTCGACTTGTCATTTGAAGGGCACACAGCCCCAACCTTGATCTGTCTTCCTTTTATTCTTTTAAATCCATTTGCTTTTTTTCTTTACTTTTTATAAACAAAAGTAAAATTATGAAATTTAGAAAATTGAACTTTTTTGGTATTAATTTAAAGTAATTATCATAAAAATATGAAAAATTTGTTTTAAAACTGTCTTAACATTATGTTAAAGTTAACATATTAATTCTTGACTAATTTTTTCAGTTGAACTTGCTTATTAGTTTACATGTATCATTGAATTTAAAAAATGAGAAAAAGCATTTAAATTATATCTGAAGGTTTAAAAAATTATCAGTTTCTCGTGGTGCTTAAGAAAAAGGAAAAAGTTATGAAGAAAAATCACATAAGAAATTAGGTAATTATCTGTAATTTCTTTCATCTTTTTAATGATCAATTTGCATTTTTTAATTAAAATAATACCAATGAAATAATAATTTTAAAAAAGTTAATTCTATCTCTTTCTTGGGTAGCATTTTCACTCAGATATTTTTATCCTTATTGTATTACTTTTTGCCAAAAATATTTTCCTAAAGAATAAGAAAAGAGAATAAATTATATTGCAATTTTCCAAGTAACCTCATCGCAAATCTTTGTTCATGGCGAAAATATAGCAACCATCTGCCATTATACAACAGTAATTAAAATAAAACCCAAAATATTTCTTCCCAGAATCCTTTATTAAATTTTGTTGAATCTAAAACATTGCACTCAATATTTATATATATACCAGGTGAGCCAAAAGCTCGTTACAATTTTAAAAATTCATAAAAAAAAAAAAAAAGAAAGAAAGTGAGATAAAGAAATGCGGTTTGCAAGAAAGGGCTCACAAGATAGTCGGATTTTTTTTAGCAGCAAAAAAAGTTTTAGTTAAAAAAGTCACCTATAGATGGCGCTGACATCGAGAGATTCAGCAGAATTATGCAAATTAATCTTGCGATAAAAGGCGTGATACTCGAGAATTTCTCATTCGCTTTCAGAATGTTATCATTACCCGATCGAGCGTTGTTGGTGAATTGTTCTATTTGAACGGAGAGTCAGCAACTATTGCGTTGCGGAAATTTCGCACGACGAAAGGACTGAAGACGAAGAAAGTGCCCATATCGTGTCCTGGAATAGTCAAGCTTGTCAAGAGATTCGAGGAAACTGGCTCTTTGGAGGATCGGCCACGCAGTGGAAAATTCTCGTTGGCGGAGAGCCGAATTACTGCGGTGGAAACCACAATGATTGATTTAGCGGCGGAATCGTCCATTGGGAGTAGCAGTGCTCGCGAAGCTAGAAGAATATTGGATGTGCCTCAATCATCGATTCGACGTATCCTCCACGGGATATTGCATCTCTATCCCTACAAACTGCAGTCACTGCAGGAGTTACAACCGGGAGACACAGCTATGCGAGAATCATTTGCCGAGTGGGCTAAGGCAAGAATCGAAAACAACCCTTGGTGGTTGTTCAACGTTTTTTGGACGGATGAGGCGCACTTCACACTACACGGGGATGTCAACAACCATAACACTCGTATATGGGCAACATCTAATCCTCGTGAATACACGACGAAATCTCAGGATCCAGCCAAGTTGACAGTCTGGTGTGACTTCACCTCATCTTTCATTGTCGGACCTTTTTTTTTTTTGAAGAACCGTGTCCCAGATTGGGCTGGAAAACGTGCACAGTAACCGCTCTTTTGAGTAAGCAAAAGAGTAAGCGTTACCTCACTCTTTTGCGTGACAAAGTCGCGCCCGCATTAAATCAAAGAAGTGTGTTATCTGTAATAAACTTTATGCAGGATGGCACACCACCACATTATGCCAATCCAGTAAAACGATTCCTTTTGAGTACCTTTGGTGAAGAGAGACTGATCGGTCGAGGTTGCAAGATCGCATGGCCTCCACGATCACCCGACCTCACTCCGGTCGACTTCTGGTTGTGGGGCTATTTGAAATCACGTGTGTACCGTTCATCTCCTTCAACATTGGCCGAACTCAAAGATTCCATCTGTCGTGAGATTTCTGCAATTCATTCCGACATATTGCATTCAGCTGTAACGGGCGTTGCGAGTCGCCTTAATTGTGTCGTACAATGTACTGGAGGTCATATTTAACAACTGTTATTATCAGAATAAATGAATGGAGCGTACTGTTGTCCTTTTCATTGTGTTTCGGACAGTCAGCGTCATCTATAGGCGACTTTTTTAACTAAAACATTTTTTGCTGCAAAAAAAAAAAAAGAAAAAAAGAAAAAATCTGACTACCTTGTGAGCCCTTTCTTGCAAACCTCACTTCTTTATCTTACTTTCTTCTTTTTTTTTATGAATTTTTAAAACTTTAACGAACTTTTGTCTCACCCGATATATAAAATAAATCTGATTTTTCTCTAAGTTGATGAAGGTACCTTATCTTATTCTTCACCAAAAAAAATTGGCTTACCTTTGCAAAAGTAAAAAATCAAAACATTTTTCCATGAGTATAAGCGTTACTTTCATCTTCACAAAGCTATGAAATTTACAGTTTTGTCTGTGTGACATTAGATTGTCTTCTTCAATTACTTTTGCAGAAGCAACCACAAAATCAGCAACATTGGGCATTGTACCTTTCCCACAAATATTATGAAAATAAATTTTAACACAATCATTTGAAGAAATCAAAACAAATAATCTCTTATAGTAAGCTGGATATATATATATATATATATATATATATATATATATATATATATATATATATATATATATATATATATATATATATATATATATATATATATATATATATATATATATATATATATATATATATATATATATATATATATATATATATATGCAGTAATGTGTTGTCTCATTCATAAAATATGAAAATCTGTTTTAAAATGTCATGTTCATTATTTTCTTGCGATGTTACAAACAGTTGCTCGTGTTATCGGTATTTTTCCTTATTTTATTTTCAAAATTTCTTCGAAAAATATGAAATTGTTATTGTTACTAATCCTTCATGATTCAGCAACATCTAGATCTGTTCCGTGAATCCATGTATTCTAACAAAATCAATCACCAGCTGTGGAGACGATATTAGGCTCTCTAAACATAGACTCAGGTAGTCTTAGAGATGCACTGGAGAAGCTAGTTTCAGATAACATTTGTTGTAGGTTGGAAAAGCTTTGTAGGAAGTTAAAGGTAATCTTTTAAAATGGCCACTGTTTAGTCTCAAAATTGCTGTGGTCGGCGCCACTTGAACTGAAGAATATAGTCTGGGCGCTTCCTACAGTATCGTTGGGGATCTGGGGGAGTAAATCATATTTGACTGCATTTGCTTGCTATGAAGAACAAATTTTTTGTGGAAAGTGAGTGAATTGGAACCAGTGAATGACTCTGTGAAACCTCTTTTGGCCAAGACGTCATTAGTTTCATTACCAGAAACATTGACATGAAAGGGCATCCACTGAATGTGAGCAGCTCGTTTTTTGGGACATACATTTTTTCTTTTCTAATATTAGTAAATCCATTTTGTCACTGATTTAATGCCATTTTGTTGGTAATGAGTGACTATGGTTATGGCAGTCACTATAAAAAAATATTACATTTAACTATCAATTTCTTTATAAATAATCCATCATCTGGTAAAATCCCATTTATACTCAGTGTTTGGCGAAAACGTAAAAAAAGTGATGATAATGTAAAGTGAATGCAAGACATGTGCAATACAAAAGAAAAAAGGTATCCAATGCGCGTATCCAAAAAATATATATAATAATAATAATCCATTTATTTCGTTTAAACATTATAAATAAATACATTTCATTTTTAAAATACATACAGCCTCGTTTTAAAAATTATAAGTAACTAAAATAGAATGTGATGCATTTTATTAGAATCTTCTCAAGACTATTGTTCTTGGCGACAGATCGGATATCTTCTTCTCAGGTTCTTGGCGACGAGATGGTCCAAAGAGTATTTAATCCCATCATTCACAGACTGAGGTTGCATTTGATTCAGCAACACATAAGTTTAAATTCCATCTCGTAAATAAATATTTAAGTTAATATGTGTGAATCCCATCTCGTGAATAAATATTTAAGTTAATATATATTAATCCCATCTCGTGAATAAAAATTTAAGTTAATATGTATAAATCCCACCTCGTGAATAAATATTTAAGTTAATATGTATGAATCCCATCTCGTGAATAAATATTTAAGTTTATATGTATGAATCCCATCTCGTGAATAAATTATTTAAGTTAATATGTATGAATCCCATCTCGTGAATAAATATTTAAGTTAATATGTATGAACCCCATCTCGTGAATAAATATTTAAGTTAATATGTATGAACCCCATCTCGTGAATAAATATTTAAGTTAATATGTATGAATCCCATCTCGTAAATATATATACTATCCATTTTAAACTGTTAAGTCAAATTAGCTTTTATATTTAAAAAAAACTGATGTAGATTAGAAGAGAAAGAAAAATATCATTTACCACATTAATACTTATCTTATTTTAATTTTGGATAAGTAAGAAATATAAATAAGTATATCATTTTTCTTTTACATTAACGAGACATTCTAAAACTATATAGAAAAATATCTTCTGTCATTTTTTACGTATTTTCATTATCTGTTTAGTTTAAGTGGGTATATAATACGTTAAAACGGGACTCATTGATTCAAGTTTTGGAATGACAAATGTAAATGTTACATGTAATATCCTTTTTTGTACATTTCAGGCAAAAGCAATTGTTCTTAAAATTAAGAAAAAAGCTCATTAAGACGTTTTCCAATGAACATAAGAACTTTAGAACTACTACAGTGTTTCTCAAACTCGATTCTTAAAATGGTAAAAAATAGTTTCTGTGAACCAAATGATCTTTATTACCAGAATGTTCCTGAAACTTGGGTTCTAATTTCTATTCAAAACGATAGTTAATAACCCCAAGAGTCATTAGGATTGAAAGGAATAAAAGTGGATTTAAAGCTATGACAAAAGAGAAATTTGTGAAAAGTTTTGTTTCTGGAAATTAGAAGTCGAGAAATTTGAGGAACTTGAAAGAATTTTTTATTAGTGTGAACATTGGGAAGTTTAAGGAAGATTCTTTTTGGACAACAATAAAAGCATATTTGAGTTTTATTGACGAATTATCGTATTCTTTTAAACGTATGTTTTGTACTTTCAAAACTAAAATACTTTTTACTTTAGCTTCTGACTATTTATTTTTCTTATATTTGAGCCCATATTTTATTTAAATTGTCACCTCTTTCTTAAAGTTTTGGAATATAAATTATTTTTTAATTTCTTATCTCCACATTCAAAATCCATTCTTTTACCACACTCCCTATTTATTATAAGCTTATTTTAAACTTCAAAGTTGAGATCTACGACCTAAATATATTTTAAATAAGAATTATAAACACTTAATACACAAAAATTTGTAATGTTCAGTTACATTTTTTTCAATTATTTTTAAGAGATTTTAAAATTTAAAAAATACTCAAATTTGTGCGAGGTAGCGAGAGAGATACAGCTTGTTTACATATTTCTTTATTTAAATAAATATTGTATCATTTCATTTGTGTTTTTATATATATTTCCATCTCATTAATTAATTACATAAATTTTTTATCCAAAGTAATTATTGCATATTCAATCAATCGACAACAAGCAAAAAATATTTCTTTCATAATTAAAAAAATAAATAAATAAATAAAAGAGTCAAAAATTACGAGAAATGTTCATTGCTTTATTATGTAACATCTTTTGTAATTATTATCATAAAGAGTCGTAACACTTAAAGCAATTCACGTTTTCCATAAGCAATAAGAGCGAGCTAGAATTATGCAACACTTTTCGCGTTTCTATAAAGTAAACTCGTCAAAGAGTTCTTGGCATGATTTTTATTTCCTCGCCAACGATTCTGCGGAAGTGTGTTAGACAGAATCATTTGACAGCTCAGTTGATTTATATAGACCCGGACTTCATTATAATAATGGATCAGGTTCAGGAAATATAGAATATTTAAGGTTTTTAAAAAGATTTCACATGAGATGTACAATACCTGAGAAATACATTCATCAAACGTGATATGAAATAATTAATAAGCATGATTACTTGAAAACGGACATTTTATGCTATTTTTGATAATTACTTCCTGTTGTAAAACTCTTTTATTACACTCAAATACTTTAAATCGCAATTTTTACCTTCTGAAAATAAATATTAATTTTTTTAATATATTGATATTAAATTTTTATCATCATCTTAAAGTACGAAATAAGATAATATTTTGTTTCGCAAGAGATTAAATCACCAAATCGAACAATATATCACAGAACAGAGTAAAATATCAGCAATTTTAAAGTCTATCATTTATCAAAATCTTAAACAATGTCAGAATGCTTATACTTTCAAATTAAAATATTAAAATATGCTCCAGTTTGGCTATAAACAGTGTGTTGTCGCCAAAGATGGTAGTTCAGTGAAAATTTTGCCCGAAGAATGGATAGTATCCTAAATAACAGCAATATCAAAATTTATTAAATTGCTACGCACGATTATATGTTATTTATTATTAATCAGTGCGAACTTACAAATAATTCTAAGTTTTAGTTATTTATGAGATAACATTAACACGAGCTATTTTTTCAATAAAAAATAACATTACTTATTTGTTTGCAAGCTAATAAAACTAATTGCTAGTAATTTGTTTTATCATCTGCTTAGTCCGGTGGAGACAAACGTTTTTGATTACTGACCCACAAAAGAATTCTCTTATCAATCCTTAATAAAATAATAAAAAATAATAATAATAAATAATAATAATAATAAAAAATAATAATAAAAAATAATTTCAAGTCGCTTACTTGTTATCCCGTCGACCATTTCTAAGAAAGAAATTTGTCGCCAAATATTGGGATTTAGCACCAGGGTTACAATTTAATGATCGCATAGGCTGATCAACATAGTAAGTTCACGTTTTATATTTCTTAGTTTTAGCTCAAGCAAGTTTATCATTCGTTTCATGTAACGGTGCCAATGTAAAAATTAAAATATGAACTAAAAAACTTAACTATTTCAATAAAGAAACTTCTTATCTAAGCTTTATCTCACAAATTTTAAAAACAATTATTAAAATTTAGAACCTGGCACCCAATATTCATAAGGATCACATAAAGAGTTAAAGATTTTAATTTAAGTCTCAGCATTTGACGACATATTCTTTTCGAGGAAATAATCGATTGGATAATCTGAAAGTATCAATTTTCCCTCGCTCTCGTCAATAAATGTCTGATTGTAGTGCTTTCTCATGTAACATCTGATAGAAACACGTGACAAAAGAAAATCAATTTTACCCATTATTTAAATAATTTATTTATTCATTTTTCATAAAATAAAATATTTACTTATATCAATGAGAAAGGATGGTTGACGATGCTCAGCTAGAATACAATGT
Source organism: Latrodectus elegans (assembly GCA_030067965.1). Lineage (NCBI taxonomy): Eukaryota > Metazoa > Arthropoda > Arachnida > Araneae > Theridiidae > Latrodectus > Latrodectus elegans. The sequence goes on along the minus strand of CM057819.1, from coordinate 29,111,200 downwards.
TTGACTTGAAATTCAGTAATTCTTGTAATAAATCATATTTCGGAGCTCTGAATTCAGTTCATTTCTTGTCTTTCTTAAAGTAGAAATAATTTACTGAAGGCAAATTAAATCATATATGAGAATGAGAATACAATGTGCGTGAAAGAGAGAAAAGATTAATTATTTTTTAAACCACGTAGTAGATAGCCTTACATCCGTGAGCAATTTACCATTCACGGTGTAAATAACTTTTCGAGAGGGCTTTTTAGAGATATGTGTCGTATTCAAATGTTGCAAGGGAGAAAACCTGAAAAACAGCCAAGCACCAAGCCTGATGGAAAAGCATGCAAAAAGCAAAAAGGCAACATACATCTGTCACTGTTATACGTTGTCTTGGATTAAATACGAATGTTAAAGAGCACTCTCTTAAAGTAGAGACTCTCGGCTATAGTGAGACCAAATAATTATTTTAAATATATAATTTATTTATTTATTATTTAAAAAATATTCTGTAATGAGAAATTAAATATAAAATTTATTAGAAGAACTTTAATTTACATATTAATATTACAAATTAAAAATCGCATTCACAACATTACTGTCAATAAATTTGCGATTGAATTACATCGGTATTCATTCATCGGGCCCCAATTGACTGCCACAATGGAATCTAACCCTAATAATAAGATATAGACTTACAAAGGCTTCGTTTGCTTAAATTTACTTAATCAGTACATTTAAAGAGCTTTCACAGCAACAATTTTAACTCAAGTTTTCCTCAGTTTCAAGAATCGATCATACCATTACCTAAGTCAGAGTTTTAAACCTTGGCACGTTTTCAAATTTATTTTGCTGGCACACACATTAAATTATTCCCAGTCTTGGTCTAATTATTCATCCTGTATAAATTAATCAAAATTATCATAATTTAATTAGAGTTCTATTTTTATCAACTGAATTAGAATTCCATTTTTGTCATTTTAAGCTAAAAATACCCTATTTTGAAGATATTTATTCAGTAATTGAGAAAGTCTAAATGCACCATTTGTAAATTTCATATTATACAGTCATTTAAGTAGCTGGTAGTGTAGCCACTAAAATGGAGTGAATAATCTACAAAATGTAATAAGTAAACTTTGCTTTCATTTTAATATATTAAATAGAAAACAACTCCTCAACAAATGGCAAAGAATATTTAAATCATGGAAGCAATAGCTATCGATTTTTACAATAACAGTTATAAATAAATAAAAACTTCAAAAAAAAATTAGGAATTCAATATGTGATTTTAAATTCCTTAAGAAAAATTCCATGAATGTGCACTGAATATAAAGTATCAGAAATAAATTGAAGAAATGATAACTTCGCGGAATAAAATAAATCCCGCACCAAAAGACATAAGCTGTCTGGAAAACTATGCAAAGGTAATTTGATTCTCTAAAATTTAAGACTCGTTTCCAGATAAATTAAATTAGAAGAATATTAGGCAATGAATTATGTAAAAATTCATTTTTCTACTTTGTTTTTGTTTTTTTTTTAAACAAAGTACTCCAATTTATTTCCACATTTTCAATATTGTGAGAATTTTTTAATCAAATATATAAAATAATTCTTATGGTGAAACACAAGGCAGAAGAAATTTTTTAACTAATTTTATTTTTATTCATAAATGTAAGTTATCAAAAAGTAACTCCGAATGAAAACAACTTTCTATTTAAATTAATCATTTTAATTTTATTTGAGGTGTAAGTAATGACATTCCTTTTCCATTCATTTTTCAACATTCCTTTTTCCTTAGCTTTATAGAACAATTAAAGATTACAATGGGAAAAATAAGTGAATTTTGATTACTTATTCAGCCTACGGGAAGACTCTTATGAGGTATAGGAAAAATGTTTTTAAAAGCATTTAATTATTTATTTATTTTTGTTAAACTTTTTACTGTTGTTTTTTAATATATATTATCCAATAAAAAATGTTTGTGAAAAAAAAATTTAAATTAAAAAATAAAAAATTAAAAAATCCAATATATATATATATATATAAATTTTATTTTTGTTCTTCTTAATGCTCCTTTGTATCCAAAATGATTCATCTTATTCTCATTGAATTTTTTTCTATTTTTTAAAATTCTTTTCCGGTTTATGATCTTTTAGTTACTGTATATTTTCATTAAACATTACAAAATCTGTAAAAGAATTACATTGTTAACTAATTGATTTATTTTTTATGTTTTTATTTTAAGCAAAATTATTACTTACATAAAATACATAAATTTTAGATAATTAAAATGAATAGAATACTGGGCTAGTATATATGATTCACTGGTTTTGAAAAGCGATATTTTCAAAAATATTAGTCGTATACACATAAAAAATGTTTTAAAAAAAATCTATCTCTCTAAATTTATACATTCTCTTTAAATGTACATTATGTGCACTTTTGGTGACATGACAGATACGCCGACGATAATCGAACACATTCCATAAATCGGACAGCAAGCAACTGGTGTCCTTGAATTGTTTATACCATCCCAAAATGCTTTCTTTACAGGAGTATAGTTATTTTCCATACTCTCCTCTAAAAGCCCATTGCACAGATATAACATAGAAATTACTACCATATTCAAGAATACAAAATGTTTCCTTTTGCTTAGCCCCACCCCATTTTTGAACGGTACTAACCTTAAACTGCTTTTACTTCACCCGATCTGCAACATAGTGGGTTTGTTTTGTCGACAGGAATACACAATACAAACTTATTGAGTTTCACATAACACTCATATGTGTACAAGTAAAACTTTTGAAAATACAACCATTTCAAAATTGAAGAATCGTTTATACTAACCTTGTATTTTATAAACTAAATAAAGACTGCTGAAATACTGTTACATATTTTATAGGTTATACTAAATTTAGATCAATTATTTGAGAAAATATTAAAATTACTGTATATATATATATATATGTATTTTTAATTAAATACATAAATATAAATATGATGTAACTATATACAACTGTCTTTTACTTATTAAGATGTTCTGCAACCTTCAATAAGTGACAGAATTTTTTTTCAAAACAACATTTAAAAAGAAGTAATGTGAAATCGATGTAAACATTTAAAGTTATTCACATCTTCTTTGAGAGGGTTAAAAATAGCTTACGATAAAAAAAAACAATCAAGTAAAAATGGGATAATGAAGGTAAGATGAAATGCAGAACATTGTGCAACTGATAAGGAGTTTCCGGTCTTACAAAGTGGAAGCTCCTTATCTGAGGTGCTAGAATTATCACAGGAGATAAAAAAAAAAATAAATAAATATGTCAGAATAACCATCATTGCATCAGAAAGGATCGAATATAACAATGAAATGTGAAAGTCTGACGAAAATCTGTATCATACAGAAAGTGTTTTTTTTTTTTTTTTTTTTTTTTTTATTTTTATTTTACGAAGTGCTTGTTCTACTATCCCTCTACTATTCTTTGAAACATGCTTTAATTGAGAATTTATATACACATTTATTTTTCGTGACTACAAACTTTAGTCGCGTTTCAAAATCTTCTATGACGAATTACGTTTCTTATTCTTTTTAGTCAACTTATTCAAATAAAAATAACAAATATAAGATCAACCATATTTTTCTTTTCATTTTAACCCTAAAGTAAAAGTTACTGAACACGCACATTTGAGTTAAATTACGAGATATATTTATGTAAATAAAATCCTTAACTTTATCCAACAAATTTTTGTCTGGTGTTAAAAGAAGAACAGTTGCAAAACAAACAGGATGAAAAATACAGTTACATTTCAAAATCCCTTTCAAAGAAGAGAATTATATTTTTTATATTCTTCCACAAATTGAAATAAAAAATCGTAAATAAAAAAGTTCAGCTTTATTTTTCTTCAAATTTCGGAATTTTTTTTTTTATTTTAAAAATGGGAATTTATTTTCCTCTTTTTCATAGCCTGACAAAGGCAAGGACATAAGGCACAGCTGCTTTGGTCCCCATATCAGAGGGACCCTCAAATCAAATAGAAAGTTTATTTTATGTTGTCAGTCGAATAGAATCGCTTGACAAATAGAAAAAACTTTGTTGTTGTGAAGCAGAGGAGGCCCTTGAGGACGTTTTTGCCCCTGGCTTCAATTAAACAAAGTCTCTCTCGGGCCCTCCTCTTATATATTTTAGTATAATAATTTAGTAACATTTTCTTTTAATTTCTAAATCTAAAAATCTTGGTTAAATTACGAAATATATCTATATGAATAAAATCTTAATTTTATTGGACCCCAAATTTCTGCCTGCGATTAATGTGATATTACAAATAGATAGAAGCTTAAGAGACATCGATTTAAAGTCAGCTTTAAGAAATTTCTGTTTTTCATTTCAAAGATTTTGTATTGCTGCGATTATAGATTTTTTATAACTGATTTAAATCCTAATTTTTGAATGCTGATTTAAAAAATATTTCTTATTTTTTAATAAAACTACACTACTAAGGAATTATTTTTCGATAAAAAATTACATATTCATTCTCCATTGAAAAATAACAAATTATTAATTTAATAGAGAAATTGTAACTATTAGCAAACTATTAATTTAAAGGAAACTTCCTTTGATAAATTAATTTTATAATTAATAGTTAAATTACGAGATATATTTATGTAAATAAAATCCTTAACTTTATCCAACAAATTTTTGTCTGGTGTTAAAAGAAGAACTGTTGCAAAACAAACAGGGTGAAAAATACAGTTACATTTCAAAATCCCTTTCAAAGAAGAGAATTCTATTTTTTATATTCTTCCACAAATTGAAATAAAAAATCGTGAATAAAAAAGTTCATATAAAGGTTCATATAAAGGATTATAGTTCATATCAAGTGATATAAAGGGTTATTTTTTTACTAAACATATATAATTAGTACGCATTAATATTGTATTTATTACTTGAAGTTCTGCTTTATATTGTAAAGAAAGTATTTTCAAATGACGGTAATTTAATTGCAAATTTGAAAGTTATATTAAATTTCTAAAAATTAAGTATTAGAGATAAATGTAAATTCATTATGAATGTTTAATTTATAATAAATAATGAGAGTATTGATAATAATATAATAAATAATGAGAATATTGATAATGATATAATAAATAATGAGAGTATTGATAATGATATAATAAATAATGAGAGTGTCAAACTTAGTATAAGATAAGTCACATGTGCCTTGAGACACAATATAGATTGGTGGCACGCATTTTGAGAAAGCAAAGCTAAAATTTGGATTTAATATTTTTGCTATAACATTTCTCATGCTACAAACTTAGACAAAACACTATTTTGCTTTAATTCGAAATATATTTTCACTTAATATTCTCTGTAAATTCATTATTTACCTTTTTTTCTGTGACAAATATTTTAATTGTATTTCTATGATTTTTACATTTAAAAGCATATGAACGAGATTGTGTTCAATCATCTAAAAAATAAGTATTTACCATATTTGCTGGCGATTAAGACACGCTTATTTCCTTGTAACATTGGTCTGTTAAACAAGGTGCGTCTTACTAGCCGATACTCAGTTTTTAGTAAGTTCCTTGGAACCTACTAAAAATGGGAACTTACTCCCTGGAAATTTGTTCTATTTAGAACTATTTGATTCTTTTCTTATTTCCTTTCCGGAGACTTAAATATTATTAGCAAAGAGTTGAATGCGCATGCGCTATCATCAACGATCACAGCTCTGGGTTTAATTTTTTTTTCCAATATTTATTGAATAATTTTTTTTTTTTTAAGAGTGGGAAATTTCTTGTTTAACTTTGTTAAATTTAATGTGGCAAGTTTTGGCTTAAAAACAAAGTCGGCATTGCTATAACATAGCATGCAAGCTAGATTACATGCAGGTGTGATTGCATATGTTAAAGAACATAGAAACATGGCTGAAAAGAATCATTTTATACCATCTCCAATTAAGAAAATTATAAAAATCTGGCGGAATCGGAAAGAGGATAGAAAAGCAACTCACTGTAAACTTATGAAGGGAAATTACACAAGGTTGTGAATTTCAGGCACTGCTAAATACATGGATTTCGGAGCACAGAAAAGATAATCTTCAATGTCTACAAAAATGACTATTCATCAAGCGAAAGTGATAGCCACTGATAGAGACTGCACATTTTACTAGCTTCGTCATCATGATGTTCAATATTCATGAAGAGAAACCAATGAAAAGAGAGAAAACCAAGAGGGAAAAAAGTGACATTCTGTTGCATTATATAATAAATATTGGAGAAATGAGTTACCCTGAATTGTTTTAGATAATATATTATAATATAAAAAGTGCTTTTTGTTAATTACAACAGGGAAGCAAAGCATAGAAAGTTTCGTACGATTTCTCTCTCATTGTTTGCAATACAACGGAAATTCTGACCTGAATAAATGTAAAAATAATCAGAGTTTACAAAAAGTGTTGCAATAATAAATTTATTTTCACCAGGATCAAACTTAAATCTTTTACCTACAGTCATTGAAAAAGATGTTTAAATACAGGGTGCGCCATAAATTCGTGCAAAGTTTAAAACTTAATTAAAAAAAAAACTAATGATGTTAAAAAAAAGTGTGGTTTGCAGGACTGGCATCACAAAAAAAACGGATTTTTTAAAGAACATAAAATATTAGTTAAAACAATTACCAATAGGTGGCGCTAATAATGAAATTTTTAAGCAAATTAACTCAATACTAAAACAATTCTGGATTTTCAAAGATTTAAAAAGCTGAAGTTGTTTAATATGACCTCCACCGAATTGTATGAGGCTAGTAAAGCGAGTCTCAACACCTGTGACAATGAGTACAGCATGTCTGGAAGAATCCCATAGACGATCTGCTGAATGGTTTCTTAAAGTTCCACCAGTGTGGAATGGACGGACCGGTACACCAGGGATTTTAAATAACCCCACAGCCAAAAATCTTCAGGAGTCAAATCTGATCATGGGGGCTATTTGATCTTACAGCCTCGACTTATCACTCAGTTTTCACCAAACGTTCGCAAAAAATGTTTTTACTGAGGGGGCGGCATCAAATGAAGAGTCCATGTCCATTCAGGTGTTTTACTGTCAACCTGATTTGCATAAATCAGCATCGTGTAGGCATCGAACCTATCGGCTATGTTTTGAACTAATATTTTTGTTGATAAAAAATCTGCCCTCTTTATAATGCGATTGGTGTAAACCACACTTTTTTAATATCATTTGTGTTTTTTTAATTAATTTTTAAAGTTTGGACGAATTTATGGCGCACCCTGTGTATAAATTCTGTAAGTAAGTAAAAAAATAATAATAACAATAAAAATAAATAAATAAATAAATTCCTGGAATTTTTTTTAAATCTTAGAGAAATTTAATGGTTGGCGTAAGTAGGATTATACGCATCTTGCGGTTATAACGTTACCGGCAAAATTAACAACTTAAACAAAGACATAAGTAAGTCGTAAACGAAAAGTGAGTCGCCTTTCTAAACTGTATAGGCCTTGATATCTATTAAACGTAAATTTTTCTGTTCTCTGTAAAAGAGAAAAAATGAATAACATGCTTTCTGTTGTCATTGACGTACACCAAAACATTTCGTCATCTCAATGCTTTGTGAAATTCTGTGGAAACGATGTAACTGTGAATCACATGGAAATTATGGGCACGAGAACAGATTTAACGATTATTTTATTGAACGACAGTAAAATTTCATACAAAACAAAAATTTCAACGTCTGAAGATTTCTTTATTCCTTCATCGATTTTATTGGATACAAATTCTACTTCTTGTGTAATTAAAAAAACAGATATAAATATGATTTCTAACAAAGTTACTGAATTAAATTCCTTATCTGAACATCAAATAAATTCAAATTCAAAACTTCTATCAAATTGTACCCTTTCTGATAGAATTAATTCTTCAATAAATGAAACAACTAATAAGCGGAATATGTTGGAAATTACAGACGATTGTTTTAAATTAGTCTTAGAAACCATGTGCTCAAGTAATCATTTATCAAGCTCTAATCATATTATAACTGCCAATTTTCGTTTAAAATTCATAAAGAGTAGTATAATTCCATTTAGTGAGAGTGAAACACTATCTTTGATTACTCCTCAAGAATTTTTAAAATCTCAACTTAAATTAAATACACTTCACAATGTAATCTGTACAAATTGTGATTGCGTACTAGCAGTGGAACCTATATTGCTTAAAGATGTTAAGAGGTATAATGTTAACATTTCTGATTTATCTGAAAATTGGTTTTGTCATCAGCATGAGAATACTTGCCCTGTTATGAGCAAAGAAATATTATATGTTGATGAGTTGTGTATTTTGTTGAACTCTGCATTTGTGGAAAATTCGTTTCTTGAAAAACAGGGATCTGAGTATAAATGCAAATCATGCAATTATATTTTAACTTCAGGAATTATCACTTTTAATTCTCAAAACTTTAGAAGATTATTTACTCATGCTGTAAAGTTCAATTCAACTGATTCCATACCACCTTCTAACGTAAAAAAGTATAAGCATGATATTATTATGCTTTTACTCTTGAATATAATTAGAGATAATATGATAAACTTGTCAACATGCAAATTGTATTTTCAAAGCAATGTAAGTACTGTCTTAGAACTAAATGTATTTATAATATTTTAACATTTAAAATTTTACAGATTATATGAATTATAATAAATATTGTTAGTTATTGTTAATCTTTAATTATTAAATATATATTAAAATAAAAAAGTAAATGTTAAAAATTTTATACTATCTACAATTATAAAATGTATCATGTAATAAAAACTAAGAATTTATTTTCCTTCAAAAAGAAAATAATAAATAAACAAAATAATAATAATAATCTCATTCATAAATTATGTTTGTGTTTATATGTATTTGTCAGTTTTCAGTTATTACCAAACTTAAAAAAAATGTCACGATTCCATTTAAAAAAGTTTTAACCATGAAGTTGTACAAATGCAAACTTGAAATGAAATAGAAAGTTCATAAATTTTTGCCACCAATTATTTTACTACATTTTGTTAATGTATTAAAATTTATTTAAGTGCTTGAAATGAAAAAAAGAGTGCTTTTCCATTATACATTATTACCATACAAAAATAGCATTTTCTTATGGAGGAGTGAAAATAACATAACAGATATAATGATTTTAATGACTCAAAATTTCATTTTAAAATAAATATATTCCAATCAATTTTTTTAATGCTTGTTGTGCAAAAATTGATTGAAAAGTGATAAACATGTTAAATGCTAAGCAAAGATAAAGCTAATTGGTGCAAAAGATGTTTTTTAGTGAAAATTTTTTTTGGTTAAAAGCATTACAGTCTTAAATCGCCATGGGCAAAAACAGTTAAATACAGTAATATTTAATTTTGTTTCATTGAAAAAAATTGTCTATTACATTATAAGTACACAATCAAGCAACAATTTCATTGCAAAGCAATTTCCACCAGAAATAAATGTTGGCGTTTAAATAAGTTTTGTCAATAAATGATAATTATTTAGTTTATAAAAAATGTAAATAAAATGTTTGCATTATTTTTACTATACGCGATGAAAATGGAATGTTTATGATAGTAATTTATGTTTTTCGTTCCCGTTACAGGGATTATCGACAAGGATATAATAGAAAAGTACCAAAAAAACTAGCCACAGTAATATTCTGACCCACTCTGCACAACAGAAAAAGAATGGTATTAAAATGGCACCAATTATCTTATTCAAAAATAAATAAAAAATATGCCAAGTATACAAGAGATGATATATATCTGCGGTGCAGTTTGAAAATAAATATCTTATTTAAACAATTTATTTAAATAAAAATGAATTTTTCTCATCTGGCAACATTAAGTTCAATTTCTTATAAAAATTCTTGCTTATTTATGCTTCTTCATTCTTTTCAGATTGATCTCTTTGGGATATGTAAGATAATCTCAGTAAGTTGATAAAAAAAATTAGCTGAAAAGAGGATTGAAATAGCAATTACTCTCACTATAAATCATACTGAAAATCTATCATTGCTTATAAAATTTGCCATTAAAATATTATTTTTAAAGAAAGATGAATCCTGATAATCATTAAACAAAATTATAATAAGAGTTTTTTTTATATATATATAATTTTTTAATATATTTTGCAGAATGTGTGTGTGGAATTTTCCATAGAACATGATTCGATTGTAAGATTTTAACAGATCTAAATACGGTCTTGTGATGAGAAGTAAAATTATGAAATAGAGTTCTAAATGATATTATAGTGTAAAAAATATAAATTTTTTTAGAGCATTACACTAAAATTTGATACAAAAATATTTAAATTGAAGAAAATGGACAAAATTATTTAAATTTAACTTAAAATGAATTGCATGTTTATTTATATATAAAACATCATAACTTCCTAACACCACTAGTCTTATGACATTACTGAAAAGTGTTACTGATGTTATTTTACATTAAAAAAAATTAATGTAATTTTGTAAATTTTAATATAAATATGTCTTTGAATCCATAATATTGGATTTTTGGTAAAAAGAAATTTTCTAAAGGAAATTTTAATTAAAAATGGTGATCAATCTGATCCTAGTGTTATGTTGTGAAATTTGAAACAATTCTTGTTATACATTTTATATAACTGAAGAAACATTTTTTGAAGCACTGAATTTATATGAAAATGATAGCACATGTGATATTTTCTTACTTTGATTTCCTGTATCTAAATAAATATTTATGCTAATTTTTGACACCTAGACATTTTTAAGCATTTAATTGTCCAAACTAATATGAAACATTCTTATATTCATTTTCAAAGCAAATGAGATTTATAGACAAGGGATTTTTAAGTTTCTATTTCCATGAACAATAAACATATGATTAAACTGCAATTTTATAGATTCATGTAAATGGTGTATTTCATTAATAAATGTAGTGATACTCTATAATTAATTTTCCTTGTTACTGCGTCAATTGATTTCCCATACGAAAAATTGCTAAATATGTCTACATTTATTGTCATTTTAGCTTTTGGTTATAATCAACCATAATTAATCATTTTAGATAAATTACACTGTTTGTACAGTGAATTAAAATTTTTTTGTCATATTTTGAAATATTCTAATATTGTTAGTTTTATAGAAGTTATTGCTATAAAATGAGACTGATCTATTTATAGTTTTACATGACCATAGAACAATAAAAATTTACTGTTTGTTAGTCAACTAATGGAATATATATATATTTTTATTTAGTTTGTGTCATTACATATCAGAATTTACCTAAATTGTCTTATAAAAATTTGCCTACAATTCAATTTTTTAAGCAAATAAATATTTTATAAGCTGTTATATATTTTCTTTTTCCTATGTATTCTTAAAGTAAGTGAAGAGAAAACTAAATCATAATCAACTACAAATTATCTAATATCTATACTGTAGTTGCTAAATATAATTATACCCTTTTAACTTTGATGGAATGAGTTAGTATCCATTGCCAAAGTTTTACTATCTCAACTGCAACGCATTGAGAATTTTATAATTTCTCTAAATTCTATTAATTCAGTCTAATTTTTTTAAATAAAAACAATAAAATGTAATATGAAACTAATTTATTACAAAGTAATATTTGTGAAGCATGATTACATGATTTATGAAATTTTATTTTGTATATATATACTTATAAATATTCATTAACATATTTCTTAATGCAGTCTGTAATTAAACTGGCAAGTTTTAGTGCATTAACCCCATAACATATTTGTTCATGTCTGATATGGATGAAAGTTACTAGCAAATTAGTACCCATGTCTCAGGAGAGTTATGTATATCACCTTATTTTATTTCTAATGAACTTCTGTGATCTCTCTTGTAATAAAAAATAGACAGGCTAGATTATAATTTAACTTAATTACTATAGATGGCACCACTATGCAGTATTTTTCTTGTGTAAAGAACCCAAATTGTAAAAGGTTACTTATAATATACATGTGTATTCACATTTTATGTGTATATATATATATATATTTTTAAATTAAACATATTTTACTAATTTCCCCCCCCCCAAAAAAAAAGCGTTTAAGAGTTAATAAGATTTATGTTTTGTACAGTTGTAAATATGAAACTTTGAACACTTTTCAAATTATTAGTACTTGCTTATTTGTAATCAAAATATATCAGGGATAATGTCTAAATTACTATGATGCAATATTAACTCTAGCTTGTTCATCTATTTCACAAAACTATTGAACATAAGGTTTTTACAGAAATGTATTAATTTGCCAAAGCAATTTTTCTTATAGCTTTAGAAATTTGCTGAAAATTATGATTTTGATTATAAACTTTGTCAGCAAATTTAAAGTTGGAGACAGATGATAAATTATTACAGTAATTACAGGTTGATAAATTATTACAGCTACTTATATTTTTATAATAATTTAATCAGTGATTCAGCTATAATTCTGAGAAAAACACATATTTACCTGTCAAAATTTCTTGTTAGAAACATTAATTATATGTATTTTATATATTTTAGATCATATTTTTAGTAAAGAAAAATTAAAAATAAATATATTGAATTATTTACATTGTAGATTACTGTGTTTTGAACTGGTTAATGAGTTGTATTATTGCCTAAAATTTATCATCTCTTAGATAATCAAACAATTCTTATTCTTATCTAATAATATGGTATTTCATCAATCATTATTTTTTTTATTAAAACCATCATTATATATATATATATATATATATATATATTAACGCGATTTTAGAAGATGATTTTTTTCTATAAGAAATAGTTTGTTTTTTTAAAAAAATGTGTAAAATTAAAACTAATCTGTATAGTTATTTAATTTAAATTTCTAGTGTGAGAATAATTTCATCAGTGAAAAACAATATCTTAAATATTCAGAATTAAAAAATATATGTACTACTTCTTAGTAAATTTTAATTATAGTTTGAAATCATTTGACATTTAAAAAGAAATAAATAGAAAAAGACAAAGCTTGTTTTGGAAGAAATAATTTTTTTACTATGTTACAGCAGATTCGCGGTGGCCTGATTAGTTAGGATGTCATTTTCAGAAGATAGTGAGTTAGAATCTCTCAGTTTAACTAAAAATCTGTCATTCTCACTAAAGGTAGCTAGGACATGTTAAGTAGCTCGTGATTGTGCAATGTCACTCCCTATTGAAATGAATCTCTGATGTTCACATGTTAATTATTGAGGATCGTATACTTAGTTCCTGCTTCTAAATTACATAGACTCCCACCAACACCCCCTCCCACCCGGCTCCTTCCAACTAGTTGCTAGACCCCAACTTTATTATAGGGAAGTGTTAGTGCAGAAACAGTATTGCAGCATGTTGTTTTACATTTAAATTTCAAAGGTAATATGAAAACATTTGAAATCAATTAAGTTTACATTGCAAAACTTGAGAGAAAAAAAAAATCTGCATTTTTTATAATTCATAGTAGATATAAGCACATTGAAGTTTTCATCATTCGGAAGGTAGGCAAGAGAATAAAACCCTGTAATCTTCTCAGTTTTTTTTTTATTTTAATTATTATTTTTTTATTTCCCAAGTCTTTTATGAAATGTTTAGGCTATGATATTGTTAAGTAATCTCTGTATCTGTCTAATGATGAAAAAGCTATCACTTTCAGTTTTCCAACAATGTATTTGGTTCAATTCACTATAACTTAAATAGAGTCAGGCGAACATCAGAAAATAAAAAACTACGAAAAATAATTAGAACTTTTCCCTTGTTCCACAGAAATATTTTTATTTAGCCTTAACAAAGTGTCAAAATTGTCAGTCTTCAGAGTTTAATAATAAATTATTGCTTTCAAATTTAACATTTATTTAGTCTGTAATTTAATCACATTACTTCGTCTTTAATATGTTTATCTATTATAAATTCAATTAAGAAAAAATTATTAACTATTGAACCATTCACAATATAAACATAACATTTAATTTGACAAAATTAGTGTTAGTTTTTTTTTTAAACTCAAAGCTATATTATTTCCCTTATTCCAGATTCTAAACTTGTGAATTAAATTCTTTATAATTCTTTTTTTTTAGATTTATTAAAAAAACAAATCAAATTTATTTACCATCTATTTACCAACTAAAGAAATATTATTGTTTTTTGAATTGATAATAAATTTCTTCATAGTACTTTTTTTATATTGTTACCTGATAAATATACTTAGATTTTCTAAAAGTATTTTAAAAAAGACATTTTCATTGTTGAAAATTTTTACTCTGTTAAACATTATATAAAAAATATGTAAAGCTTTCTTAGTTTGAATTTAAAAGCACAAAAATTTTGAGATTTCGATTATATTGTTTAATTAAAAGGGAAATTAATAGCCTGTATTATAAATATAATTCTGTATATTTTCCCATAGGTAGCGGGAGAAGAGGACTGCCTTTTGCTGCGAATAATGCCTTTCCATTCTAATCAGTTTACATTCCAATGTTCGGTAGCCAACTTTCCTGAAGAAACTGCTCTTTGTACTAATAAAGTTTACAAAGTACAGTATCATATTACTGCTAGATCTTCTCAAATAGTTAAGCTATGGAGACGCGATTTTGATGTAGAATTCTTTAATGTCAGCGATTTATTTTTGAAGGTAGTTGTACAGCATTTGAAATCTAGTTCTGGCATCATTCCTACTGGCCATACTGTGACGAACGGCTTTTATAATGCTTGTTTACCATCCACTTTTGAAAATTGTTGTTTTTAAATTTAATATTTTCTTTTTGTTTGAATATTGAATATATTTTTCTTTATTTTTTAGTATTTGTGTAGTTTTTTTACATACAAAATAATAAAGTTATCTTTGAAAATAGAATTCTTCTTTTGGTTGAGAAAAACATTTTTTGGTTCAGTAATAAAACAAAAAGAACCATTTAAAACATTTTCGTTATAAACGTATATTAAATTTTATATCTTATTAAGATCTACCTATAAATCTCTTGTTATATAATTGGTGGACAAATCTCCTTACCAATATGAATGAATATAACTAAGAATATTCAAAAAGAAATATAGATTTACTTATTCAGCAAAAATATTAAAAAATTTTACCGTGCAATGTAAATTCCCTCTAGAAATATTCTTCTATTAAGCGAATTTTATTTTAATTTGAAATTATTTTAGTTTCACATGAAGAGATGACACTTGTATATTAACATTGACCTTGTGACTTAATTAGCCTTCATTATTTGATAAATCAATATTTTGAAACTGATTCGGTTTGATAGCAATAATCATTCAAATTTTTAATTATAACTTTTTTAATTGTAATGTATTATCTCTCTATTTAAAAAAATATGTTACATAATATTAAAAAATATGTTTTATACTTTAATGTGAAATTTTTGTTTCCTTATAGTATTTTGCTTTATAAATTCAGTGATTATTACTCGAACATAATTATAACTATATCACATTAATAATTATAACATATAAAAGATTTCTTTTAACTATATTTTACTAAAACAAAACTTAAACTGAAGTTCTTCTATTTTTTGCTTTTTAAACAAAAACAAAAGGCTTTCAGATAAAATCAAAAGTATTCGTGACAACTGACACCTATAGCTATTCATTAATATGAATTAATGAATGGATATACTGTTCATTTACTTCTGTGTTAAGAAATAGTCTGAAATATTGTTTTTTATTCAGTTTGAAATATTTGTTGAAATTTTATCATTTTAAAAGAAGAGAGAGATGAAATTAAAGAATAAAATACAGAGGATGAGTTATCTATACTGTTTTATTGTTAATAATTTTGCTGAATTCGCTGCAAACCAAGACCCTCAAGATATTCATCAACAATTAGAACTCCACGAAGTCTTGCGTTATCAATAAAATTTCCAACTTCAAAAGCACATAATGGATCAAGGATCTCATCCTGGTATCTCACGCCATTCACAATTCTACCCTGGAACACTTGCAGGTCAGTGTGACCACTGAGTAAGATACCTGCCCAAACCATCATCGTAGTAACTGTGCCTTTCCTCAGTGCTGGATTGATGATGTCTAGTGCTTTGCCCCCTCCAGATCAGCACGCTGCGTCAATAGCTCTTCCGTTCAAATCTGGATTCAGCTATAAAAAGTATAGAAGCCCATCGTTCTTTGGTCCAGGAAACGTGTTCTCTTACCTGAGATAAGGGGCTCTTCTCTATTATCCATAATGAGGAACACCCAATTGATCGTTTTGCCTAAAGACCTGCATAGTGAGGATGTCTTCTCACTGTAGTAGTGGATACACGTCTGCCTGATGCTGCAGATTGGTCAGCGACAAGTTGCGGCGCTGAAATACTTATCCTTCGGGCCGAAAGAGCTACAAAACTGTTTACTCCAGGTATTGTTGCACCAGCATGCTTCTGTGTACTTAGCCCTGAGTTGGGCTCTACCAATTAGATAGAAGCAGCTAGGTAGAGTCTTCGTGATTTTGAATAAGGAACCAAACAGAAGGCACTCAATATTTGGCCTGTTACCCCAGAGGTATCATTTCACTTGGAGGACATTGCGACCAAGCCCAGTTTTAATGTGTCTCAGAAGCCTTTACTGAACACTACAGATCTTTGCTTAAGTTGGGATTCGAATTCAATACTTTACGATTAGGAGAACGACGCCCTAACCAACCATGCCACCTCGGCTTAAATTTTCTGCAGGGTTGTTGCTTTAAGGTTTTCCTAGAACATGTCTTCTAGACATAGAAGTTTTGTTTTGTTATTGATTCCAAAGACTGTGGACCAAATTGCAAGGCATATTGTAGCGTCATATTACAACCGACCGCCCCCTTAACAAATCGGGCAAACAGCTTCTCTCAGACACTGCGAGACCACACTGACCATGGTCAACAAATCTAACAAAAGTTGCACGCGTAATTAGGAAAGACAGATGTTTGCATATTTTCTCTCATTCATGTACACCAATTCTTTTTTTATAAAAAATAGTAATTAGTTTTTTTTTCATAAATTTATATAAGTTCGTTTTACCATATATATTTATATAAATTTTATTGTTATTGTCACTTTTTTATGGTAAGTTTCGAAAAACATGCTTGTTAACTTTTGGAGGCTAATGTATTTAACTTATATTTTAATTTTGTTTTTGATTCCAAATTATTATCGTAAATATTAGATTGAAATTATTGAAACAAATTATTTTAATGTTTATAAATATATAAAATATTACTTAAATTTTTAGCTAAATGAAAAATAAAAAAGTTTGCTAACATTTAAAATAAAAATAATATGATATATAAGATCAAAATAATATAAATATCCGTTTACGATCCTTTTTTTTTTTTTTTTTTTAAATAAGCTCATTCATTATTACTATTTTTTTCAACTTTTGGAAGATCTAATGTTTTAAAAGCCTATTCATAATAATAGAATGTGCTCTTATTTTCAATTAATTTTTAGGTTTCACACTCTCTTGTAAAAAATGGTTTGCAACATTGTTGGAACTTGTAAAATATATTTAGTGTGTTACAGTTTTATTATTATTATTATTATTACTGAATATATTTTGAGGATATAATTATACAATTTTAGAAAAGATTTTTAGACACAGAATGAAAATGCTTTCCAACATAAAAAAATTTTTTTTTACAAAATTAAATTATTGTTTTTAATCCTGAGTTATAAAAATATGTATCTATAAAATAAAACAACAATGTTATTCATTTTTAAAGATGATTTTGTGAGCAATTCAATGACAAGAATGGTTGAGATGACAGTAAATTTGGTTTTAATAATTCTTTATCTATTTCAAGTTAAATACACTGCTTTGTCACTCTAAATGCAACACCTTGAATGAAGCATGCAAATAACGAAATTTACAGCATGCATTAGCCGAAGTGGGGTATACAAATTATTAGATTTTCACCGCAGGCGCACATCACAAGAGCCTGTGGCGCCACTTCAAAGCGCTATTTAAGGCTTGGAGATTTCAGCAATTTCATGTTCGACACTTGTGTTATTCTTGTGTGTTTTCAAAAAAAAAAAAAAAAAAAAAAAAACTATCAATACTGATTTGTAGAAAACAGCGATCATTTTTTCATCAAGTATCCAAGTTCGACAGACTACCGAGATTTTGGATTATCTTTCGGTGGTCGTGTTGGACAATACCAAGCAACTGTTAAGCGGATAAGTGAGCGCTGGATGCAGGAGAGTACGACGTGTTCGATCGCATCCACCCCGGTGCACTACTTCACGCAAGGCCAGGCAAATTGTGCGCATGGCATTGACGGATCGCTCAGCTACATTACCGCAACACTGGTCATGCACCGGGTATTATGATATAGGGCAGTGTTTTATATCATTCTCGCCATTCTTTTGTATGCATTGCCGGTACAGCCAAGCGCTACATCTCCGAGGTGTTGGAGCCATTTGTTCTTCCTTACCTTCAGAGCTTGTCCACAGCCATATTTCAACAGAATAGTGCGTGACCACACATGGCACGTATTGTCCTAGAGTTCTTTGTCAATCGCTAGATTGAATTGCTTCTTTGGCTTAGGTGTATGTTACACGTCAAATTAACTGTATCCTTCAGTATGCATGGCTATATATGTGTGATATTCTTAGTTTCGTATAAGAGCCCATCAACTATGACAAGGTCATGTCACATCAAATGAGAAAAATCGATTATTAACCATCCTAAAGTCAAAATCCACATAAAAAGCAATAATCAAATATGTTTTTTGGGAGACATGTCAAAACATGTTCAGTATGCTTTTGTTGCAACCCGTCGAAATCAAGACACCGCACATTCTACAAGGGATCGAAGTATCACCGAGTTCATGTTTATAATGTGATGCACTGTGTGTCTTCAATTCAGCTAATTTGCAATCGAATATGGAACACATCTTTCTGATTGTCCTATAGCCCGAAGTTGCAGGATTAAAATTTCGTGATTGGGACGACCGGCTGTATGGAAATGAAGGAGAATAATTCCACAATTTTCGAAATGCTTACCGAATAAGCCCCAAAACACCTGTCTGTTGGAAAAATATTTTGTTTTAGGATAAATAATATAAACTCGAACCACACAGTGATCTTTGCAGAATGAAGTGGTAATAGTATGATTTGCTAGAGGATTTTCTGTTACCCAAATTTATTAATTCTGTATGTTGACATATTCTTTCAGATGGAAATGGACTTCGTTTGTTTACAAAATTTTCCATAGCTATTTACTGTCCACTTCTACGCGATTAAGAAATTCCAAGAAAGCAAAAATCCTTTTTGTGACAAATCAAAGGAAGCAACTCTTGCATATTAATAATTTTGCGTAGATTTCAATACAGGATGTTTCTTTAAATTTTATGCACTGTGCACACTAGGGTGTTCAATGTCTAGAAGTTCCTAATACACTGCATGATTAGTTATCACCGCTTGTGACTTCTGCACTGCTGTAACCACTTCTTCAAGTGACATCGAATCATTTCTTTTCCTTCCTCTACAAGATAACAAAATGTTCCATAGCTAATGTTCCATAGCAATGTTCCATAGATAACAAAATGTTCCATTCAAAGGAATGAATATTTTTTTTAAATTCCCTAATCATTTTCTCCAATCTTTGGACCAATATTCCTTGAGAGTCCATAATGCACCATTAATCTGGTTCACAGAAGATAATGGTACAGAGTCATATTTTTTTGTAAAAATGCTTTAAAAGCAGAGGGCAATACTTCATTGGGACAAATATGAGGAATTTCTCAAATGCAAAATAAGGGAAGTCGTACACCTACATTTTCATATCTATAGTAGTGAGTTGGGCGCATGATAGGTACTTTAATTTACATATATTAATGCTAATAGCGTCACCTATTGCTGAAATTCAGTGCAATATATTTTTCTTATGTTATAGGTTTTCTAGCGTCTTGAGTATTATTCCGCTCAAATCCTACGTTATTTTGATCATAACATTATTTTGATTTACAAAATTTTGAATCTTAAACTTTAAATACAATCATTTTATATATTGCAATGTACTATTAACTCAAATAAGATCTTTACATAATTCATGAAATTTGTTTTGTTTTGTATATGTATCTACGTATATTCAAGTTAATTTATTTTCCTCTTAAAGGAACAATGTTTACATTTTTCATAGAACTAAGCGATTCTTTTTTGCTAATTCACTCACTCAAAAAATTCCTTATCTTTTCTACTCACATTTTTATTTATTGCATAGTAAATTTTTCCTAGTTTTTAATTTATTATCTCTTGTAAAAAAAGTTTTATTATTTATTTTCAAATTAAAATCATTATACAATATAAATATTCTTACAGCGCCTTGTAATCCAATTGATAAAAGAATATTTCATTATGGCGGAAATTATACGATAACGTCGAAACACAGGAAAACCTTGTTTACTTTTAAATTTATAGTAAGGCACACACAATACGGACTTCTATTACGTTACAGTAATCCTCTAGTATTTTAGTCTATAAATGTTTATTTCTATTTTTATAACTTCCCTTATTTATTTGTTCTTCCTACCACAAAAGCAAAACGAGATAAAATGTTTTTAGTACAGTTTGTTTTATCCTCACTGACAACGTATGACACTACTAAGAAATTTTAAAATATATACAATCACGCTTATTTCTTTGATGGTAAAGTTCATCTTATTCTGTTATGTTGACCAAATTTGTAATTTTGTTATCATATTCGTTAGTTTCCATAAACATGTGAGATATGCATTGTTAACATTAAGTATGACGATCTTAAATACTTTTTGAAAAAATATACTGAAAGGGAAATCTTTAACTGGAAAAATAACTAAATATATTTTAAGTAGTTTATTTAAAGTGTATAAGATGGCATTTATAAACTTAATTTGAATGGAATGTACATGTTATTTTTTCATTCAAATGCATCTTTACAGAAAGGTAATTGATACGGTTTTTTATTTTTTTTTTTTTTTTTTTTTATTTTTTTTTACATATTTTGTTTATATATAGCTAAACAATCACTTCTTACACTGAAAGACTAATCACATAGACTGGGATCTCTAGCTTAGACTCTGGTATTTTACAAACCTATGCGAGAATTGAACCTACGAACCGTTGAATCGAAGGAGATCAGAGCACTAATATTTCAGCTGGCAGCTTATTTTTAAGGAATATATATATATTTATATATATATATACATATTGGAAGTGGTATAACTTCTTTTGTATAACTTTATATAAACTTAGTATGACTTTTGGAAGTGAGAATATACATACACTCACTAAGCACGAAGATGTAAAATGCAAAAAAATCCACAAATACTGCTTTGATTAACACAAAATTCGGCAGGAAAGTAGCATAAAATAAAATCAGCAATTATATACAGAAATGAAAAGAATATTAAATTTTTGTAAGTTATCAGAGAATGATATACTGGAGATTTAAACAGAATTATGTATAAAGTGAAAATAAACAGCATAAAATGAAAAAAAAGACATTAATAGAGTATGTGATCCTCTCTCATCTGTATACAAAGTTTACACCTTGTGACCATGCTTTCAATTAGGTGGTCTACCACTGCAGAATTGAGCAATAGCCATTCTTATAGAGCAATTTCCAGCTCAACAAGATTGGCTGGAAGTTCAAAACATGAAGATACAGGAAAGCTGAGAGCCTCATAAAGATTTTCAATGGGATTAAGGTCGAGCGAATATGCTGGCCACGCCATACGCGCAATCCCTTCACTCTCCAGGTAGTCATCAACAATGTCAGTTCTATGGGGACGTGCGTTATCGTCCATTAAAAGGAAAGTAAGGCCAACTGCTGCAGCATACCATTTCACAATGAGTTCTAGGACTTCATCTCAATTCCGGACAGTCGTCACAGAACCCCGTTTAAAGATATGCATGTTGATGTGGTATCCTAATGAAATCCCTGCAGATACCATAATGCTTCCGCCTCGGAATGCGTGGTGTTCGGTGAAGTTTTGGGGCTGATTGCGTGTTCTTTGTTCACACCATATCCTTACACGCTTGTCATCTGACTCCAGAGCAAATCTTAACTCATCAGTTAACACGACATTGCCTTAGTCAGACAAAGTCCAATATACATGTTCCCGGCATCACTTTAATCGTGCCTCTCTTGATTGGACGGATAGACAAACACAATCTTGAAGTTCCCGGAAGTGCAATTCACTCATATGTAATCTTCAGAGTACAGAGCTGCAGATGTCACCTTACCAACGGGCGCTGTAACCATAGATGTCACGCGTGTTTAGATCGCGATATTCCGCTCGGCTAAAATCGCAATATGTCGATCTTCATCGGGTTTTGTATACCTTTGGCGACCGGCTACGGGCCGTCAGTCTTTGTGGTTTGGAATTGTTTCTATAAACATGAAATTACAGAATAATGAATGCCGAATAAAAGAGCAACATTTGAGATCGACTGTCTTGCTTCAATGCGCCCCACAGCACGTCAGCGCTCTGAATCTTCCATTCGTCTTCTGGAAGTCATAGAAACACGTATGTCTTGAAAACAAGTTTTACGAAAACTTTAAACACCTTCTATAAACAATTACAATCAACTTCGGTAACCCTTCATAAAGCTGGTATCATATAAGACTGCCTTTTTCGCGTATTTCTTGACTTGAAAGCGCGATTGGCTGTTACCAAACATATTTGCATACTTCCATCTACCTCTGCTGCGATTTGCATCCTCTTAAAATCTGATTTGCTTTCGAAAATTTGCATATTCCTCTCCGTGCTTAACTTTTGGGAATGTGTGTAGTGTATATATATACACATATGTAGTGTGGGTGTATATATATATAAGAATATGGACCACGTCTTCGTCAGGGGAAGCTGATCAACCTGATATACTCGAAGGTCTGGCATGCACATTGTTTTCATGTCAGTGATTTTTCAAATTTTATCTAACTAGCTTTATTGTTCTTCATATTATATTTATATGTATACATACATCATTTCTCAATATCAGCGATATCATTGCACTTAGCGAACATAACGTGTCTTCGGCTAAGTCAGGATTCGAACTCACTACCTTGTAATATTGAGTACGCCGATCTAACCAATCAGGCCACAGCTACTTTTGTCATCTGCATGGGCATTTTATGCGTTCATGAATATAATTGCGTTTCTCAAGCAAAGAAACTTGCAAAAAAATTTAAGCACCCATTTAACAGATAATTAAAACCTCATATCATCTACTCGTGTTCAACAGCAGAATTCGGCTCTTCCCACTCCGAAACAAATGAGCGTATCTCTAGGTTACGATCAGCTCTTCCGTTTTAATATGCAAAAATATGCATTTATATACACATACTGCGTAGTGATAAACGTATCCAAAGTCGAATGTCTTGACGCTTTTGAGTCATAACAATTTGCTAAACATAAATCAGCAATAGTTTAAAGATATAGCAGTGATTTATGACTATTATCTCCCTAGCTGATTTCACAATAGCTTTATAATTAATTTAACTCTAGTTATTTAATTAAATGAACTCTAACTATCTAGCTAATTTAATTTATGACTATTATTTATCTGGATAATTTTACATTAAATATCAAAATCGTTATCCACTTCATTAAATTTTAAAAATTACCATCACGCATAAGTCGGTAAAATTGCTTCATAAAATGTATACATCTTTATTCGATAAATCAGTTATTGTAAATAGCAATGTATGAAAAATTAATAAATATGAACCTAATGAGCTATTTTATAATTTATTTTTTTTTTGCTCATGTTTTTAGTTAAATTATAATTTTGTGTGCTGTTTTATTAATAATAATATTATATTACTAAAGTCAGAATTAAAAATGAAATAATTTTTAGCCTCTTGAACCCAAAAATGTGACAATTTAGTTGATACTGATATTAAACTATGAAATGTTTATTAAAAATATGTCGTTGTATTTATGTTTAATAGATCAAATAAAGAATTGACAAAAACACATTGGTGCATAAATATTTATTTAATGAAAATAACATTTGTGTGTGAATAATAACATTATACAGTACTAACTACACAGATTATCCCTGTACTTTTCATTATTGCAGTATTATATATTTTTAGATACACATACTGTGAAAAATCGTTTTGTTGAACGTAAACACACATTTGCTTGATGAACAGCACCATTCAATATCACAGATATTAATAAGTATTTATAAATAAAAGAAAATCTTCGTGAAATGTCATATTTGAGAAACATTTATATTTACAAACTATTAAATCTTTACTAGAATTTATTCAGGCAAATAAATAAAAAAATAATTGCACTTTGTAAGGGTAATAAATAAAGATTATTTATTACGGGTTTTTTACTCGGAACATTTCTGTATTATTAGAGTTAAATTTGTAAAAATTTATGACACTTGCCAGTAATATATATATATATATATATATATATATATATATATATATATATATATATATATATATATATATATATATATATATATATAAAATACGATATTTAGACGATACTATATAAAAACACGAACTAAACGAACACACACCATTTATACGATACTAAAAATTACAATGAAAAACAGCCCATAAAAACACTTTAAGTCGAACTTATGAAGTTTGCTTAAACGGATTGAAATATCTGTATTGCGACTTCTTTATCAAAGTTTGTATTTAAAATGCATTAAAAAATTATCAACTACAATAAAAAGACAAGAAAGATTTTATAATTTATTGTCACATTTTTCTAAGGTACCATAATAATCCCAAGCAAAAGCTATGAATATTTAAAAACGTTTATAAATTTCTCTTTTTCTGTTCTAAAATTCTGAAGCAAAATATTGTTTGGTGTGCATATACATTTACATACACACACACACACACACACACACACACACACACACACACACACACACACACACACACACACACACACACACACACACATAGACAACAATTGTATTAGATGACTATCTGTTGCTTTTATTGTAATTGCCATTTCTGTTGACTAATTCCATTTAACAAACCAAAATATTTTAAAATTTTACATCAAGGTTAAATGATGAAATTGATACCTGACTTGGCAGCCTTCTTTTAACTTCCTATCCACTTAATTAGAGTGACTTGAAAATCTAAGATTATATATACTTATTGTGGGTAAGCCTTCTGCTGAAGATGATCTTTCATCTGGTCGGGTAACGAATTTATTTTTTAGAGACTGATGAACATAGAGATGTGTGTGTGTGAATGCCTTGCATGAAATGAATATACTACATATCTCTCTCTACCATATAATTCCAATTAATTATTATACTTAGTCAGATTATAGATAAATTTACCATCAGAGGAAAAAATCGTTTACACAGGTTCTCTCCAAATAACAGAAAATTTTATTATTTATTTATAGTTTATTGGAATATATGTAAGTAAAAAATAAGATTCTGTTAATTATTTTCCTTGCAGCTGTAGTAATTGAATATCAGTTGTGTAAATTACATTGTAAACTACTTCAGGTTAAATTCACGTAATAAACACTTAATAATGAAAATGATCCTTTAACAGAATCATTATAACACCTTGTGTTTCACGCCACATGCATGGAAAAAATACCGATATTTATAAATCGAAATTTCAGCATAAAACCATCATAAAATTTTTCAAATCCCTTTTACCGAGTAGTATTGACTATCACATAAGGGATAATATAACAGGCGGAACTAGTGTAAATAACCTTCAGATATAAAAGGATTAATGCCTTTTCAGAAGGCGTTTTGATTCCATTTCATGATAAAAAAAATTCCGATACATTCAAATTAATTACAGAAAAAAATGTCGTCTTTTAGAAAATTAATCCTTTATATTGTTTTTTTTTAAATGATGTTTTATCTTATTCTCATGAATCATTAAGATTATTAAGTTTTCCACAAATTTCATTTTATTGTTTGCAATTTATGATAAATATATTTTTAGTGTGAAAATAAAAAATTAGTTTTCTGATGTTCACAATGATATAAGAAAAAAAATTGAATCTTATTTTCGTTAACAAATATTTTACACATCTTATTTCATATAAATGTAGTATTTCTGTACATATGTATAATGAATAATTTTAATATTTTAAAATGTATGAAATTGTAGAAAAAAACTGTCATTGGAAACGTACTGTATAATTAAATTTTATGGTATGTATATATATATATATATATATATATATATATATATATATATATATATATATATATATATATATATATATATATATATAATATATATATATGTATATATATATATAATATATATATATGTATATATATATATAATATATATATATATATGTGGGGGGGGGTAAAATTTTTAAGTGAAATTGTTTAGTACTAATTCCGTTCTTTTTAACGGACAATAAAAATTCACGTTGTATTATTTAAAATCTTATAAATGATGTTAAATAATGTTTACTTATATACACAGTTATGTAAGTTTTTCTTGTTTAGTCTAATGGTTAGAAAATTTCCATTAAATGATGCATGTCGTGCTGTATAAATTATTCGCAATGCATAAACCGAATTCTCGTCACGTCAAGTAAGGGTTCGTATAAGATTCCCAGAATCCAGGCTTTGTAGTTGATATGCCTATCCAATGTGGAGGATACATTTTATCATAAGCAAAGTATTCTATCAGGAAAGTTGTGTTTGGCTTCAGGAAGTCCGCGAAGTAAACTACTTCGCCACCAGATAGATATCCGCCCCAGAAACCATACGTGCCGTAGGTCATGATGGTATGGTTGCACTCAGCAAGCAATGCTAGGTCATGACCAGCACTTGGACTGTCAGGCGTTGTTATTATGCCAAGTTCTGTGAGATTCTTACGACACCAATCTCTGTCGTCACTGACAGCTACAAAAGTGACATTCTGATATTTTGAGTTGAAATATTCCATGGCTTTTTCAAAAAATTCCCTGTCCACTTCCCTACCATCGAAAGCTCTAAGCCATCCACCTCTGGAATGCTTTAAGTAATCTCCTCTTCTGATATGAACCTATAAAGGAACAACATCATTAATAAAGTTTGTTTGAAAATCATTTTGCATCTCGAAGAAATCCCAACACAGATGCCAAATAATCCAGCAACTTCTTTCTGAGTTTGGTGATTTCTTTTCTGGCGGATTTTCTTCATAGAGATGCAGATCTATAAGAATTATGTAGAAAAATTTTATTTTGGCAACCCTGGTATTTACGTTATCTTGTGAATTTTTATTCGCAGTCGAAAAAATTCAGAATTTATCATGCTGGATTATAGGGAATATGTGGCAAACCTCCTGCAGAAGAACATGAGATAATGCCAAAAATACCAAGCTACAATATCAAATAACAATTATTGGTACTTTTTCAATGTACTCTTGTACGATAATCGTCGTAACGGAAAAAAAAATTCGTAAATTAATATTGTAAATATTCCATTTGCATGCCTCGAGTAACATATAAGATAGAGAAATAAATCGTAAATTATTGTCATAAATATTTCACTTGGTTTGTCATTGTCAAAGAAAAGGATTACATTGTTAGAGAAACTTCTAAAAAATAATACAAATATACATTTACAATTGATAAATCAAATTATTCCTTATTGACAAAATTTATTTTAATGCGTGTATTCATTTCTGGAGAAAACTGTTTAGCAATCCACATCGGTGATCGATTGCGTAAGTATAATGCAATAGTACCGTTTCTTTTCCATTGAAAACAATAAAATTTTATTGCATTTGGCTGTCTTTCGCACTTGGCGATTTGTGTGACTGTAATGTTCATTTTAACCTACAAAATTATCACTAAGCAATCTTTTGTACAAATTAGATTTAGTTTTGTTCAGCATTTAGTTTGTTAACCATTTTTTATCGCTCTTTAATAAATGTTTGCTCAAAAAGAATTAGATAGGAATACATTAGATTTGTGTGTGTGTGAAATAAAATTTTGAGCCATTAACATTGTCATATTTACGTAATATGATTTTCTCTTCACCGTTAGAAACATGCACTTTCTTTAGAATCATAGACAGGAGTATAATGGAAGAGTACGCAATTATGTCAAATTCACACATCATAATGGATAACAATTACATCAATAATATTAAATTTCGAGAATTTGATATTGACGCCATTTTATAATACAAAATAAGAAAAACAACAAAAAAAAGGAATATTTATGATGAAGATACACATATTTTGAAAAATATTTTTCTGTTAGAAACTAAATAAATTCCATAGTATACGATTAACATCAACGGATTTATTCATTTTGAAAAGAACATTTTCGATAGTATCACTCTTTATTGTTGTTGCTTATCTGACACGCGTCAGATCAGCTTCAATATTTTGTTGATCACCAACCACCAAGAACCAGTGACCGCCCTTTTCTGACGAGTCTATCAGTGATCTCATTACCTCCGATGTTAACATGTCATGGTATCGATTAAAAATAAGAATCCTAGCTCAGAGAGATCTTCCCTCAGTTTGAGGAATATAGAAATCCCGGTTTCAACCACTAAAATGATATGTAAAGTATTATTATTAATTGTATAGTATTATTTTTACATTATGTCGTACTTGTACAAATATGAAAGATATGTGGAAAGAAGCACACACTCACGAGTCGCGTATACCTGTGTAGGGGCAAAATGAGTTGGATTTTTTTTTTTTTTTTTTTTTTTTGTAAATCTTTCAGATCGGGTGATGTTGTACAAGATAGTGCCGATCAAAAAGGGTAGAAAAGCAAGAGTTTTTATGCCCTACGCTAGTTGTTCATATGGTATAGATGTGGAATCCTCTTTCAGAATCTGATATGGAATAGAACTACTGAATAAACATAGCATTTTGTGGTGATATCGGCAATTATTAGCTTACTGATTAGTAGCTTACTTCAAAATGTATTCGTAAGTTCAATTATCGTATGGACATTTGTCGTATCACCAATGGTTTAAACCTGGTGAGTTTATGGTTTCTTTCCTATATCTTCTATGTTTGTAAGTGTAATATTAAAAAAAAATGTTGCCTTTTCAAAGGAATCAGTCATTTATGTTAACCTTTTGTTCTTGTTGCGCCAGCATGCTTCTCTGTACCTAGCCCTGAGATGGGCTTTCCCAGTTAGATAGAAGCAAATGAGTGGAGTTTTCGTGATTTTGAAGCAGGAACCAAGCAGGAGACCTCTAATATTTGGCTTACCACCCCCAGAGTTATCATTTCACTTGGAAAACATCACAAACACGCTTAGTTTTAACATGACCCAGCCCCTTCAGCGAAAACAGCGTACCTTCGATTAAGACGGGATTAGAACTCACCACCTCCGATAATGGGAACGACGCCCTAACCAGCCAGGCCATCGCGGCTTCATGGTAACCTTGTATAATGCGTAAGAAATATAATATTACGTAAAAATTTAGCCAATATAATAAATTTTACATAAATATAAATATTTTACAGTTATGCTGTCCATATGTGTGTAATATGCATTGAAATATCTTTTATCGTAGAAATTCAGGCTCATGAAATTATTCTAAAAATTTATTATTCTATGTCTGATTTAAAATGACTTAGATAAAACACTTCGATTATTTCGTTTTCTTAAATATTATGCACAATACCTAGAATAAAATATACAAAATAACATGAGCATCAATGACAAAAGTAGAGAGTTATAAATTCTATACGTTTCAACTTACTTTGTATAAAATTCTTTACAATTCGTGAAATAATATTTCAAGTAATTCTACGTGAAAGATGTCAAAATCAACGAAAGCCTACTTTTAAAAATGGGAGTATATGTCGATCATGGTACTCTGTACATAAATTCATGAAAATTTGGGTGTAAAATTAACAATCTAAAAAAATTTATAAGTTTAGAATATGCATACCTTTCATCAATTGGGAATGTTTGTTATACATTTATATATTAAACGTCCATAAATTTACATATGTTTTTTAACTTAATTTTTTTTCGTTGTACCAAAAAGAAGAAAAATGTGCAATGACCAAAATAAAGTGATTGCTGAGTTATGTGAGATGACTGTATCGTGAGTTACAGTCCATATTATGCAGTAATCACATGACTGTAACATGAGGTTAAAATCACATGGAATACTTTTTCTGAGTGCACATAATAGGGAAATTATTCCTCGATAGCCAAATCGTCATGCTAGTATTAATAGTTGTGATAAATATAACTTATTAAAATGTAATTCCAAGATATATATATATATATAATTTTTGAATCCTGAGTTTATTTAAAATTTGCATATGTAAATAATTATTAAAAAAATAGATTTTTTTCCTTAAAGCAGAAAGGAGTAGTATCAGGAATTTATCAAAAATGTTTCTTTTAAATAAATCATCCTTCCTAATCCAACAGAATTCATCCTAAGAAATTCTTAAATCATTAAAAAAAAAGAGTTTCAAGTATTTATTTTAAAAATGAAAGTCTCAGATATCGATTTATCGAAACATTGATCTCAAAATTTCAAATTCCTCATAAAAATATTCTTTTTTTCTGATTTGTTTCTACTTTATTGGTGAACCAATATATAACATTTTAAGAAAGCATGCAAATCACCTGAAATTTATATTTCCTTTTGCTGCAAATTTGCTAATTAAAAGAATTTAAAAAAATGTTGCCAATTTAAAGAATGGCGATTTTTTATTTATGCTGTTTTACTATGCCTCTTAGACGGCACGAGCATCTCTTCAGCAAGTCTCTAAATCCAACCGAGGAAATTCAATGTCTTATAGTTATTAAAATCTTTCAGGAAAAATGTTTTCGACAGAAACAAGCAACTGGGATGCTGATCTGTAATCCCTGCATGCGAGCCTGAAGGGTGAACAAGTGTGAACGATAGCACACACTTCGTTCCACCACTATACGTGATGACAAGCACATTGTTCAAATGGCAGTGGGGGGGGGTTGCCCAGCCATATCACGAACCACAGTACAAAAGGCTCAGCCTATTAAGCCTCATTCAGTGTCGGTTTGTACCATTCAATGTTGCTTACAATTGGTGAAATCTCAGTAAGGCCTCCATTATTTTGTTTATTCATGGATTCAAAACCTGAAGCGTTTGCCCGACTAGTAGTGCGATGGATGACGGAAATGGACAACGGAACCTTGAAACAACATTTTTGACTGAACATTTTTTATGAAACAACATTGTCTTTACAGACGAGTCCCGTTTCTGCCTGAAATGTGCATTTACATACATAGCGGTATAGGTAAGCCCCGAACTTTACCTTAAGGTTAAAGGGTTTGGAATACTCGGCCATCATGTAGAGCCTAGTAATTTTAGTCACGGTCATGCGATGAGGTCACACTTGAGCTGGCACCCTTCTCTCCACATCTACGCCATATCATATGAAGAACTTTGAACTTCACAGATTAATGTGGACACGTGCCAAACACATGGAGCTCCAGCGACCTAGTGAGGGAAAATAAAAGTAGTCAACCTTTCAATCACTGCCAGCGGAAAATGATGCTTAACTTGACAAATCTAAAGCGGTGTAAATTACTGAGCCATTGGAGCTCTTCCGAGTGAAACACCAGGATGATCGGATTTGAATCTGGAGACTTCGTGGTGAGAGATTGCTGTGTTATGTATCGCCACACAACTCATGTATCTGATGTCATGATTTGGAATAATATTAGATTCCATTCTCACATCCCTCTAGTTTGAATTGTCTTACACTGAATATTCAGCTCTACATTTCTAACTGTTGGAGTTCATGGTCCCCCCCCCATACTTTTTGTTTTTGACATCAGCCATATTCCAACAGTATGATACATGACTATACGTGGCACGAAATGTTCAAACCGTCAGCATCTTTACCATTAGAATGAATAGCATTCTTGCTCTGCTGGTTCTTTCGACCTATTGCTAATAGAAAAATTATGGTCCATGTTTGCACAACAACTGGCTATGGAATTAGCATTTGCGAATACATTTGATCAACTTTGGGAGTTTGTGGAAGTCGCATGAACAGCTTTGCTCCAAGAATGCATCTAATGCCTGTTCGGTTTTATGCCACAATTTATGACAGCAATTATAGCCACGAATAGTGTCTGCACTAACTACTGATCTATTCTTCACAAGAAACTGTGATTTCAATCATTTGATCTTTGTATAGATAATTTTTGGTGTAATATTTTTAGTCTTTCTTGGTCTTGCATTTGTGCTTCAATTATTCAGTAATTTTATATTATTTTCAAATAAGACTTACTTGTAAAGTATGAGAATGGTAATCGACTCTATTTGGAATATATAAAAGGACAATACCAATACTTGAATGTTGGATCTAGGAGAAATTTTTACCAGATTTCTTTCTCCTAACGCCTTAGGAAACCTTTCATTAGCTTCAAACTTTACATTAAAAGACTTTTTATTTTAATTAGTTCATTTTTAAGTGGAATCTTTAGATTTATATCCAAGAATAACACGAAATTTTGGTGATACTGTTTTTCTAAATTTTAAAATTTATAATCAACCACATATGAAAAAATAAGTTGCTTCAAATATTGTATTTGTTTTCATATAAGCCAGTACAGTATTTTTATTTCCGAGTAACATTTCGTAACAAAATAAGTCTGAATACTGAAATGCTAATTAAATTTCTAATATTAAATGCTTATAAATCAAACTGTTTCATAATAAATGTACTAATTAAGACATTTCAAAGAATTTGCCAGCGTCATGTGTTTATCATTCGGGATAAAAAAATATGATTTTGGAACACTCTAAATTATTTTCGACAATAATTAATTATGTTAGGAATACATATATGAATATAAAATACATTTTTTGAAACTTTTAAAAACCAATTTTTCGATATTCTAAAAACCTTTTTTATTTCCTTAAAAAAGGAAAATTTCAGGAAGCATCACAGGCTGGACTCTAAGATTAAGATTATTTAGCTAGAAAGCAGAAAGATAAATGATTAATATTCACTCAAGGATTCACTCACTCCTACAAATACTTGAGTGTTTGGCCTTTTTTGTTTCATCTGCCACAGCACATCTTGAGCATGTTTCTTGTAAAAAGGCTTGAAGCGGAAAGTCTCTTGGATCCCCTTCCGAACATGATCGAAAAAGGTGTAGGAGGTGGGGTAAACATTTCCTTTGATTATGTTTGATTGTAAAGGTATAGAACGATCTTTTTCCTTCAACCAATTCCCAATACTCCAAGGATTAGATTCGATGAATGTTTTCTCATTCACCTGTTAAAAATGACAAGATATTTTTATGCAGATAATTATAAAAGTGTTTTTTTAAATATAATATGGAATTTAAATAATCTCTATTCGACATAAAAATGCTGAATGATTGTACACAAAAGTAGACACCATCTTTTTTGTAAGTATTTAGAATTCCATACCCTTATTGATTGAATGATATTATTCATATTTGGAAGCCCGGTGGCGTAGTGGAAACTTCCAGGTCGCAAGTCCGAAGTAGTGTAATTGGGCTGGGAAATATTTATTCAACCTTTCACCCCTTCAATGGATCGATAACACTCATTACCAAGCATGTATGGAAACTAAACACTGTAGGTTTCACATTTGGTTCACCTCCTAACCGGGACATATGCTTCACATCCTGTGAATCTTGGTCACAAATACAAATATTTACACTGTAAGCCTTGGCCAGAAAAGGCTGTCATGCCACAAAATTTAGTTTAGTATATTTATATTGGTGTCTCCATTTAAAAATTTTTATTCTTGCCATGTGCAAGAATCTTTTATTATCCATGAACCAAATAATAACTTTGAAAGTTTGCGTAGCTAAGATTATATAAAATAATCTTAACAGAGATACTGCTCGCCATTTGAAGGTGTCACTTGAATTTACTCTTTCTTTTGCAAGCAGTCACGGTAATATAGTTTTGGTTGCAACTGAAATACAATGATCTTTAACATGATCAAAAATTGAAACTACAATAAACATAGTTGGGATGTTTGTTGTAGTTTCATCAAACATGATCTTAACAGAGACCACTTCTCGCCATTTGAAGGTGATACTTGAATTTACTCTTTCTTTTTCAAACAGTCACGGTAATATAGTTTTGGTTGCAACTGAAATACAATGATCTTTAACAGGATCAAAAGTTGAAACTACAGCAAACATAGTTGATATGTTTATCGAATAAGCTTCACAGGATAAGACTAAGAGATGTGATATTTATTACTATGTGATATTTATGGTACAATTTCAACGAAGGTCATAAGACTTGCATTTTTCAAGTCTATTTTCACTTTATAGAAGTAAGGCTGAACAATTTATTAGATATTCTTACCAGTTCTCATTTTTTAGGCTTAAATAACCGTAATAGTCCATTATAATTTCTTTTTTGTGTGATACGTCATTAGTAATACTGAGCACAATTGTAGCCCTAAAATATTTTTTTCTATTAAAATATAGTTCTCTATATCAACAGTTTAGATTTCAGAATTTAAAAAATTTATGACACCTTTCCCAAAATATTTTCATTGAAAAAGCGTTTTCTTAAATAGAAAAATAGTTCTAAAAGAAAAATGTTCTTTTATCTGGAACTGCAAGAATTATTTTGAAGGTATCGACATTTTTTGTGCAAATCGTAAAAATAAGTTCCTTTAATAGGGAAAAATAAGTACTAAAACATTAGAAACTAAGTAAGCTTTCAGAAAACAAACATTATTCCATCGTATTTCAGTATTAATCTATTTCCTGATTCAATTATTTGTTTACTAATCAGCAATTAATTTTTTTATCATGAACTGGAATACTTAATTTTATAAGCTGGAAGTAAAATTCCTAATGTTCAGCACAAATCAATAAAAATAACTTCTGTACTGTAAATAAATAAAGTGATCTAAAATAACATATACACACCGGAAGTCAAATGGAATAGTATAGTTACTTACAACAGGATTGTATATATCAAAGTATTTGGAGAGAACAGCGTAGTTTTTACTGAATATGCGCATCTCCCTTTTATTCAGAAAGCAGAGTCCAAAGAGAGTGGCATAAGTGAACATCTGATTTCCTAATCTTCCTGGATTGGTGTGGATTGTAAGAGGATAACGATGACTCATCGGCTTAGGAGCATGGAAAATCTCTTCTGTTGAAGGAAATAAACGAAATTAGTTTTATGTAAGGGATTAACACAGCTTGGTTTAATGATGTGGAAGGACACATAGAAAGCTATATGTGTCCTTCCACAATATTCCATCAGAAATTTCTTTGAGTTTATTGCTTTTTTTTTTCATTGCGAATGATTTATAACAATTATGCAATATTCCTTTATTCCTTTTTCTTTAGAACTTATTTCTGATATTTTTCATCAAATTTTTATTTTCTTTGAATTGAATGTGTGTGTCAGCAATGTTTCGTTATGATTCCGAGAAAATATTTTTTCACTTAAATTACAATATAATATAAATTTGTATACCACAAAATTAACTTTCCTAAAAGCTATTCAATTATATAATATATTATATAAATATACAATCTATATAATTATCGCCATAGGAAATAACACTATTTGACTTATACTAATAGATTCTCAAAGATTGTAATTTATTTTTTAGAGTTATAAATATATATTTGATTACTAATCAATTTCAAAATTTTGTCATTATATCTTTATACATTATAACTAACAATGAGAGAATCTCGTTTTAATAAACTCTTAACGACCGGTAAAATAGTGCAGAAAACAGAATAAAAATGGAAAAATTTAAATCGTACTGGCCAATTTAAACTGTGACTAACTTAAAGTGCATTTTTGTCTTCTTCACTTTGCTTTTTCTTCTCTCCTATTTTCAGCGTGGATTGAATGAATGAGAAACGAATTTACTAACCGATGCTTTCGTCTTTGTATAAGAAATCATTTTATTAAAAAAAAGTAAACTTCGACAGTATTTTTAATTTTAATTCCAACGAGTTGAAGCCATAGAGTTATTATGCGATATGGATGTCATGTCTAAGTCAATTCGACAATTGTTAAGGTCATTTGTCTCAAATTGATTAAAAAAGAACTTTGCAATTATGGTTCCGGATACTAGTAACAATCAATGTTTCACGTACCAAATTTACATCAAATCAAATATCAAAAAGTTAAAAAAAAAAAAAAAAATTAGAGAAGCTTTTACGGATTTCAAGAGAACGTGAAATGACACAAGAGATGGTGGTGAGCCGGAGAGTCAGGCAAGAAAACTTTAATCGGTTAAAGACACAAATTAGAAAAAATAACAGATTCAGAAAACTTTAGAAACAATATCTCTGAAAATTTGAAAAATTGAAAACTAATTATTTATTACAACAGCAACTTTTACAAGCGTAAAAAAAATTACTATTAAAAAATACTTCTTTATGTCTGATAAAAATCATGAATGGATTTTTTCTCATCGCCGATGACACTCAAACATATGATTGTGAAATTCATCTTGTTTTCTGCCGCTCGAAGCATATGATTTGTTGTAGCAAATTCATTGACAAGTCAGATTTACGATGTCGTAATTAATTATATGTGACATAGATGAAACGCTATCTGAAATCAAGGATATTTTAAACCAATCAGAATTATAATAAGCTGATTTAGCCCCCGTTACTACAAAAGACTTCGTTCCATTCCCAGAAGGTGCTACTGTTTCTATAGTGGACATCGGCTCGCATTGTCCACCAAAAGTTCCTTACGAATGATCAGCCTATAACAGCAGGAAGGTGTGCAGAGTTGTGGATTCAGAAACAGCCAACATTCATGACTATGAAAAAAGTTCGGTTCTTACAGGACAACGCAAGAGTTAACAGTCTCCTACACTTAAACAAGACTCAAACCATTACCTATCAGGGGTGGAATAGTTGCCACAAGTATCAGATTTATGGGCAATAAAAAAAAACCAATGGGTGTCTTTTAAATTGATCAACCTGTGCACTAGGTGAGAAACATTAATTTAGGGAAATTTTGAGTAGCAAATACTAGCAGAAGGATTTTTATAAAAATACCCTACAATAGTTAATAGCCCTTTTTGTGTTTTCAATTTATATAAATTAATTTTAAATGTAAAATATTAAAACTGTGAATTTATCTATGTTAAACTGAAATTATGCTTTTCTTCAATAATGAATCTAGCAAATTTCATTTTTGAGATCGGTTCTAGAAAATTATTTGAAAATATAGTTATAACTAACTAACTCTGAATTTTTTTTCAAAAGTTTCAAGCAATTTTTGTTTTTTTCTTGGTTGTACATTTGATCTTTAATGAAATATAAAATTTTCTCGGCAAAACCATCTGAACGGAAATTCAATATTTGATAATGTGATTTTACAATCATTGAAAATATTAATTATCTTTTTTACGTGTGTCCGATATTTTCTAAATTCATAGTATCCCTTACACAAGATAATTTCACTAACAATAAGCTTTGATAAATTTTTCCTGCTTATCTTCTTATACTTTTGTGTTAAGACAGATAAGCAGAAGAAATTTATTCTTTCAGCAACTAAGTACCGTTAAGCTTTTATTACCAAATGAAACATCTTTTTCTTAGGTGTTACGAATATTTACAACACCATTTGATTTTTTTTATAAATATTTGAAGCGATCGAGTATATGAAAATGACTTTAAAATGGCGGAAAAAAATTAGGTTTATAGCGGAAAAGGAATTCTTAAGTTTTTTCGAATATTATCATTTCCTGTTAATAATAAATATACTCAAAGAAGAGCAAATCAAATTACTATAGCAATGCAATTAATTATGTGATTTTTCGAGGAATTCTCTCAGGAAGAGTATCAGCAGTTTTAAGACCTTGTTCATCCTTTTCTTACTTCCAGAATTGCATGAATAACCTGATATTTCTAAGGCTGCGCTGTGTGTGTTAAAAGTTTTTATAAGGGGAATAGATAATAATTTTAATATACCTTTGGAGAGAATTTGTCAATTCGAAGTCATTTTATTTACCTAATAAGAACAAAGAAAGTTCAAATATATTTGGAATAATAAAACCATGCCTTAAAATTCTAAAATTAAATTGCAGAAAAATAATAAATGTGTGTTAATACACACACTTATTATTTTTCTGCAATTTAATTTTATTAGAGTCTATCCATGATAAGTAAAATTAATCCTACTTTAATTTTGCCAGGAAATTCTCTAATTCATCCAATGCTAGAATATTATCTTCAGTCATTCTATTCTAAAATACCATCCTCAGTCATTTCATTCTAAATTTTCATATGTCAAAAACATTGTTACTAAAATTATTTGTATGGAATATGTTATGTAATTACTTCTGCAATATAATGTTACCAATTTATAAATAATAATTACATATGTCTTAAAATATCTCAGGCAGATCGGAAATACTCACATTTTGGGCAAAAATTGCGGTATTTAGACGTGATATACGTTAAAAGCGGGTTTTCTAATAATTTGGTAACTTGGCGATGTTTTGG
This sequence comes from Latrodectus elegans, assembly GCA_030067965.1. Classification (NCBI taxonomy): domain Eukaryota; kingdom Metazoa; phylum Arthropoda; class Arachnida; order Araneae; family Theridiidae; genus Latrodectus; species Latrodectus elegans. Next base: position 29,072,748 of record CM057819.1, on the reverse strand, counting down.
CGAGAAAACTTGGCGACTTGGCGAAAAATAGATATTTCTGGAAACATTCACCACCTAAGCTCTAGGACCAACATTTAGCGAGATAGTCAGAGTTTAGTGAAGACAATTAGTCGTGACTGCTAGCTTAGAGAAGCTGTTCTCTACCTGAGGTATTTGAGACCTGTGAGTAGAAGCTGTTATTTATTGTATCTGACGAATTGGAACTGTATAATAGTGATTGCTGCAGCTGGTATATCTAATGGAATTTTTTTTTAAGAATAAAAGTCTTTTGTTCATTGAGTGGTTGCTTTCTTCAACTCTCAATCCACACGAACCCCGAAGCTCGGTACAATAAGTACAAATCAGAGAAACACACTAAATAGAGGAAAATTCTGAGAATATTTTGTGAATTGCAACATTTAGGATAAAGAGATCTTTAGCCTTCATTGTAAAGAGTGAAGATTTTGAGCACATTCTCAGAAATTTAAAATAGGAAATATATGAAATAATTTTATAAATTGGCAAAAAAAGGTCATTTGATTTGGCATTTTTATTTGATAGTATCATCGACCTAAATGGTCTCAATATGAAATTATAAAGCAAGAATGAGTTATTTTCTAGCTTAGTAAACAGCATTAATTGAATTGAAATGAAATTAAAGATGTTCAATTCACATTTAGAAAATTCATCAAATATTATAAATTTTAACTTCCAAACTTGAAAAAGGAGCGAGTATGCACTGAAAAAAATAATTTAATCAAATATGGGAACCACACCCAACTTGTCTAGTGGTCAGCTAGCCTCACAGCGGATAGGGAGGTCTAGGGTTCGAATCCCGGTACGAGCATGGATGTACTTTCTCTCCCTATCTCTCCTGTCTTTGCCATTTCCTTTTGTATGAATGGCTTGGGGATGATTACCTACCCTCATAAATGGGAACCTAAGGCATGTGTATACAGAGGAAGTTGGACTCCACACCAAAATATGGTTCAGTTGGAAAATTGGAGCAGCGCACCCCATAATGCCAGCCTAGCTGGCACACGACAACAACAACAATCAAATATAGGAAAAAACTAAAGTATTATAAGGTACATTTATAGAAGTCGTTTACATAATTTTCTCAAGAAAGAAACTAAATAACCTATTTTTCTGTTAAGTTAATAAATGCAAAACAAATAAGTAATACCGTACAAATGTAATTGATTTATTTAAAAAAATTCTTAAAAATAAATTTTGATGAACTTTTCTTTGATCAAAAACTTGTGGTGAAATCAATTTCCGTGTGAGTTGAATTAAAAATTTTGCAAAATATACACATACAAATGTAAACAAGAATTTTCATAGAGAAATTGATTTAAAGCAAAATAAGACCATGATAATAATGAGGCTTCTATAAATATCTCTTCTGCTTTCAATAACAAACAAACATTATAAAAATCGAATACCAAATGGGATAAAAGGTTTCTTTAATGCTTATTTTCTGCAAATATGCTTATATTTTGTAATATTGTTTTACACAAAATAAAAATAATTAAAGAGTAATATAAAAAATTGGTTTCGGTATAGATACGGGTAGCCCTTGGTTTGGAGAATAAAGTGGCAATAAACTTTAAATTTAGGTAACCATTTAATTTTCAACACTTTAACATCGCCGTAGAGTCGGCATTTTGTTATTAACATTTTGGAGCCTATCTTGGTTTAAAATAAATCCCCGAAAAATCAAGAGGTACCCGAACATAAACTTTTACCAAAAAATTAAATCAATTCCTACTTATGTCAGCAAAAAAAATATTAGTTAATTTTTGTTAAATAATTACAGTTTATATAAATATGTATATACATATGGCAAAATCACAATATTAGACAAAAAAAATTTGGTGATTCATGTATTATCTGGTCAAATATTTCTGAAAAATGTCTCACCAAAAGTTACATTTTAGTGACTGTGTGCACTTACATTTTAAATTTTTTTAAATTTCAAGAAGCCAACTTTTACATTTATGATTAAGAATTTAAAACTGAAGTAAATAAATTGTTTTCTCCCTTATTTAAAAAAAATAACTAAAATTTGCAGTATTTAGCTACATTTGGAATATTTTGAAGGAAATAGATAATAATAGATTAGTCCCCTGAACATTGTAATGTTACAAACAATAATTAGCTAGAGCTTTCAGAGTATATTTGATTATGTATTAGTTAGTAAATAATTTTTTCCTAAATTTATATCCTACCGAATATCTTACTTAGGGAAAATCTGTTTCTTCCATATAAAACTAAACTTAATAATTGAAGTAACATTCTATAAAACTGTGATAATATTAAGTGTCATATACTATGTTAACATCAAGTGTCATACACTGTGTTATTATCAACTGTCATACACATTGCTAACATCAAGAGTCATATAAGTTTAAAAAAGAAAACTTGTTTGAAGTTGAGTGGATGAAAAAAAAGTATTTTGCAAACAATTGAGAATTTAAACAAGATATATATATATATATATATATATATATATATATATATTGGGAGAGTGTGTACTAAAAATAGGAATTTAAAAAAAATTCATTACATGCTTGAATTAAAAATGTAATGCTTGAATTAAAATTGAACTTGTAATGCTTGAATAAAAACTGAACTTAAATCTTCTACAAGGCCAGAATTCATTTTAGAGATGAAGTAGAACAGACAAATTCAATCAAAAATAAAAAGAACAGACAAATCCAACTGTTCTCTCCCAGTGTCAACAGTTGTGATCCAAAATTATCTACACCAAAAAGGTTTTGGCGGTTATAGGACAATTATGAACTGTGATTAACCCTTTGTACAGGAAGTCATATTAACTTATTGTAGCTCTCTGGTTCATCAAAATACGGTAAATTAATTATGCAAAATAATTCATTTAACTACGTGAGTATGATCCATTTTTTTAAATGATGCAGATTTTGCCTGCTGCATAGTAACTCCCAAATGTGAGCTTAAAACGTCTTTGAAAACACAACAGGTTAAATGATGCACCTGAACTTCGTTGAAAAATTTGAGCACAGTTTACACAAATGTTAGTCAGCCTTGCTGCAACCCTGTATTAAAAAAAAAATTAAATCAAGAATTTTATGTCATATGATATTTAAACAATTTATTTGGTATTCTTTGAATCTTACATAAGCTTGGCTGAAACTCGCATCTTTTCTTTGTCATCAAAGATTAACACATCACAAAACCCTTTGGGATTAGCAAAGTATATCCCCCCAATTTGCATCCATTGCGACTGTTTTTCGTTACCAACAATTCAAACGCTCTTGACACTTAAATATATATATATATATATATATATATATATATATATATATATATATATATATATATATATATATATATATATATATATATATATATAGGATGCAAAAATGACGTAAAACATGAGAAGAAAACCATATCTGTCAAAAAAGTCCGAAAAACAACAAAAACTGAAACTGGCAACATCAAAAGAGAAACCGACAACACTACAATCAAAACAAAGTACTCCATATCTAATTTTACTAAGCAAGTAAGGAGATTATCTTATTTCTACAGGACTGTTTTGGGGTGAACAGTATCTTTATGTGTCCTAAAGATAAAAAAATATTTTCATTTTGACATAAATTTTTTTCAATAAGAACGATATTTTCATGTAATAGCAATTTTTTGTCACTTTAAATGTCACTACTTTAAATGTCCATTTACTTTGTCACTATGTTTTATTTATCAGTGAATTTATTATCATTCTGTTTCTTACAAGGTAGAGAAAGAGCGCAAATTGTGCCATTGATGTAATTTAAGAAAGAATCATTTAGAAGAGAAAAATATATATATATATACAAGTTTATATTGGGAATAAACCTGATATATTCCTTTGAGAATTTTAAAGATTCTCTGGAATTTTGAAAGTTTCGAAATTTTTCCGATGACTTAGAATTTTTTTTTAAATCTGACATTTTTTAAAATATGAACATAAAACACTTATTCTACTATTTCTTCTACTAATTACGTTAATACAAAGTTTTTCAAATAATTTCGTTAATGAACAATTTAGAATAACTTCAAAAATTAATGCTCAGGAAATTTTTTTTCTTTTTTCTCAGCATGAATTTATACCGATAAAAACATAGAAATGTAAAAATTTATTTTGACATTCTTCAGAAGTATATCTTGATATTTTTTACTAAATATTAATTCAATATTTTTATTATTTTAACAAATATATTGTTTTTCTCAATGCCACACAAATTAATTATCATTCGTACTAAAAGACAAAACAGACATTTTTTTTTTTTTTTTTGCATATTTACTTAGTTTGCTTAACTTCTTTTCATTTATGTAAGACAAAACAATCCTTTAAGCGAAAAATGATAAGTTGAATTTATTCCCTTCATATTCTCCAAAATTCCTGGTTTATTCCCAAAATTCCTGAGTAAATGCCCGAGAATTTTACATTTCTATTTGCAAGTATCTAATTGTGAAATGTTAGCTATCAAAGTAATTAATGGTTATGAGATTCAGATTTCTAAATCATGTGTTGAATATTATAATAAAGATACACTCGCGTACTAAGGTATCTTTTTAAATATTCATGAGAAAATCGGCAATACTCTTTGATTAATTCAATAACACCTAGATAATTATCAAATAACAGCATAGTTCTCTGCAGCTGTTAAAATACATGTACACCTTATTGACAGTTGGCACGGATCAAAAGTTACCGCTTGCTTTGTGATAAAAACTAGAAATCTTTGTTTACATTTTCTATTACAGCAGAATATATTTTTTAATGATATCTGTGTTCAAAAAAATTGGATTTGTTTTCCATTAATCATAAAAAGGGTCTCATATTTTTTTTTATAATTTTAATAATAACTACAATTTTCTATTTTTGAAAAACAAATAGCAAATATGATAATTGATATCATTTTCCAATTCTTATCAAATAATACTTAATTGTCTATCAGTAAAGCCAGCTCTAATATAATAATTAATATAAAATATAAAGATTTTAACTTTTAATTTTTCTAGTAACTGCTTTAAAAATTTTAAAATATGCCCTGAAACATTTACAAGGGAAAATTATGTTGTATCATTTTGTTTAAAAAAAATAACTGCACCAAGCTATATAAAAATAATAAAACGAAACTAAGAAACTAGTTAAAATTATACTAAGTCATAAATTAGAATTTCCATAAGTAGTAATCTCTATGAAGAATTATATTTCATTTCATGACACAGAATAGTTTGAAACCTTTCAATTTAATGCTATGTTTAAATATGATTTTTTTTATAAACTTTGAAAAATTATTGAGTAATTTGAAATGCTTGTAAGCGTATTATAAAATTTCTTATATTTTATTTTTTTCACTGTTTCATTTTGAGTCACATTCCCAAATTCTACTGAAAAATTTCGAATCGTTAGAGAGTTGGGATTTTCAATGATAGACTTTTGAGCATTAATTTGTTTTTGTATTCAAACAAAAGTCCTTATATAATTTTATTTAAAGATATTGATTAAACATTTGCTGGATGAAATGTTACAATAGAGTAAACTTTCATATCATATCTTACATCGGTTTCATTATTCTCCCTTCTTATCATGTATATTGTGCCATGGATCAATTGTTACTTATGAAAGATAAAAACACAGTAGTGGTACATGTGCAAGCATAAAGTTTGCCTAACTTTTTGACAAGCTTTAAAATAATCTTTAAAAAATTTCTAACATAATCGTTAAATCCAGTTGCCAAAATGACTTTTCTGAAAAATCTACAATTGAGGTTTTTAGACCTAGGTTTTAATTATCATGTTTAAATTAGAATTTTAATATATTTTAACTAATATTTTCCATTAAATAAATTATATAAATTAATAATCTCATAACTATGTCAATTCATTTTAAACATTTGTAATAATTACAGTAATTAGGATGTTCAAAATTCTGTCTATAAAAATCACTGTAGGAAAAACTATATGATTTATTAATTTTAAGACCTAAAGATTTCACCAGGAAACCGATGTTATATAGAAATAGTTTAAAACTTATGAAGTAAGAAATCTTTGTATCAGAAGCAAACTTGGAGTAACATTCTTGTATTTCCGATTATTTTAGATACAGCGCTGGATGAGGAAAGTTTAATAAATGAAATTTCCTACATTATTCTGGAATTTTTAAAAAAATTGAATTTATATTTTAATTTTTCGTATGATATTCTATCAAATTCCGTTAAAATAAAAATAAAAAGGCCAAAATAATTGCTTCGTATTAACCAGATTTCGCATTATCTGAGAAATTTAAAAAAAAATCCTATAAAAGAAAGTATGTCATGAAAATAATACTATAGAGGTATATCATTTTTAATTACCTTAAAAGAAAAAAAAATATTACAATTAGCAAGTGATTACATCATTGCTGTACGACTCTATCCAATAGAATAATTTCATGGTATTTCAAAATTATTAATCATTTCCGCTTTATTTAATAAACTATTGTAACAGTTCTTAGAGTAATGTCAGAATAACAACTGTTAAAATTATTTATTGAAATATCCTCTCTATAACAAAGAACAGTACAAGAGCAATTTTAAAAGTTTACGTTAATTAAAGAACAAAACAATTAACCATTTCGTGACATCTGTAGTTTCGCTGCCTGTTCTTTGTTATACACGTCATTCAATGGTAGCTAAATTCATGCTGCCACTGGAACTTTGATAAAATATTCTGCTATACTAATTATTATTATGCACAAAAAATGAACTTGTTTGTTTCGCTTAAATTATAAATAAAGGAATAACAAATTACCTATGCACGTCAGAACAGGCTAACCAAAAAGAAGGAACATTTGAATAAAAACATTGCAAAATACATTTATATCCGAAAGTTAAGCATGCGAAATAATATCTAATATCTCAGAAATTAATCTTAATGCCCTAAAAATATAGATGGAAATATTCAAATATATTTTATATCTGCTAACCATGATTTTTGGAAAAGTGATAGAAACTATTTAAGAATTTTAAAAAATGCATCTACATAAATATTGTTCAAATGTACAAAATCATATAAAATGCATGGGAGTGCAGATATAAAATAATAAAAATTTTAATGCGTGTTTTTTTTTTTTTTTTTTTTAAAGTTTTAAAATGGCGAATGAAAAATTCTGAGCTCTGACAAGCAGTCTGACACTTTGAAATAGAACATTTTAAATGCAAATATTACCACAGAAATTCTTTAATTTTAATAATTCCATCCTTCCATAATTATGAAAAGAAGTCTAACATAGCCAAACATTTGTCCGAATATCTGTATCCAGTCCTCAGAAGATCGTCGATATATGTGTTTAACACAGAACATGCAACGCTATAAAATGTTGGATAGAATATAATATAAAATATACTAAAACGTTCCATACTTAGATTAAAAAATGTTATAAATATGTATACAGTAAAAAGTAAGGCTACTATACTATAAGAGGTATTTTGCTTGATAGAGATTCATTTACCACGTTAAATGTATCTTCAAAAATGGAAGTCTATGTACCCCGAACCTTGTTCTGCAGTTTGATCTTTGTAGGAGGCTTAAGCATAACATCTAAATGACGTTCAATCGCGTTAAAGACATGTTCTATCTGTAAAATACCAGGAAACAACGCTTTGCACGGAGAAAGTTTATATACTGTGAAGTTTGATGAGTTCGATGCCATGTTATGCCTTCACTTTGCCACTGATGCATACTTAGAAGTGTTCTGCTGTGATATCTGCATTGCGCCCCAAGACATAATTTCATGAGTTATGCGGCGTTCAACATAATCGCTGAATCGTCTCTATGGCACTTATCCCCTAAAGTCTCAACCAATGACTAATATTAGACAAAAAAAAAAAAATTCGCTGAGTATCACATTCTGATATTCAGTTGCCCAAATCAACGATATAACTGCAACCTCTTAGGTTTGAATTTAATACAGTCTTCGTGAATGGCGGTATGTCTTCAAGCCATTTTCACCCGATCGTCAGAAGTTTACCATGTTGATGTTAGAGGATCAGAGGTACCGTGCACATTGTACATAATATCAGAATTTGATTCTATGGAGGTCACAGTTTCCTCTCGGATTCTTCGATTTGTGAATTCTGTTGTCCATCTAGAAAGATCTGGTCTTTTTCTATTGCAATCATCTTATTCATTCTTTCATCTAGCCCAAATTCTTTCTTCAAAGGAAGCATATACGAGAGTTTGAGCAATGATACGATGGTAATATCAACCTCTAAATATATAAACTTTCAATCCTAACCTTTCAGAAAGAAAAAAAAAGACAATTTGTCTTAACATTTTTAATGTCGTCATCAAAGAATATATTTGCCCAGTATGCCTTCTGCAACTCTGAACTTCCCAAAATACTAAATTTTCTAAAAGGCAAAGAGATAAATTTGCTCCCTAGCTCAAAAAACCTTCCCCTTTTATCTCTCAATCATCTTATTCATTCTTTCATCTAGCCCAA